>JADBJO010002701.1:92500-100000 GCA_016801955.1 Conus betulinus | reverse complement strand
TTTTCATCATCGGTATATGACCGATGATAAAGGATCCATGTATGTCATTTGTTTCCCCCACTGCTCCATGCTATAATGACAGAACAAAGAACCTGGTGGTAGAACGTCAGAGGTCTGAGGTTCAATTCCATTCCAGCAGACATTGACGACTGATCTTGATGCTCGTCTGGTGAACAAACAACAGCTATTAAATCGTTTTCCATGATGCTTTTCATTCCTTTTTCTTTTTTTCTTTTTTTTTTCTTTCTTTCCCTTTTTTTATGAGATAAGATTTAAATTAAAAGAAAGCAGTCGTCTTCACCTTCATTTCAGTAGTAATGTCGCTCAGCTTCTGTTGTATGCGCGTGTATAAATACTTGGGCAAACAAACAAGAGAGAGAGAGAGAGAGAGAGAGAGGAGAGAGAGAGAGAGAGAGAGAGAGAGAAACTCTCAAATACTTAAGATTTAGTTGAGCATAAAGTGGCGACGGACTGCTAGAGACAGCAGCCTAAATTTTTTAACCAGGAGCAAATCAGCTGCGTGACATATACAGTACAGAACTTTACAAAATTCCGCTCCTGTTGCCAGCAAGCTTGTTGTGCTATGCACTAACACTACAATTTTATTTTTCAGCAATGCTGCCAAAATTCGCAAGTGCCACTTCAGGATCTCGCAAATGCAATCAGAATTGTTTTGCGTATTCTTTGAAATGTGAACAAAGACCGAGATGGAAAAAAACAAACAAGAACGCGGTAACGTGGCTATCACGGTGTTCATTAAAGACGTTGATTTATCTTCGGCGCTCAACCTTACACGGAACTTCTCGACGTGGGTTCCCTGGATGTTTGCAGCCAATCACGACGCAGTCGCGCGCTCCCAGGCACCACACACAGCACAAGGCCTCGCGTGGCCGCTAAATTTGGAAACGGTGATCTCATCGCTTGCCTGAGTTTTGTGCGCAGGTCGCCGATGTAAACAGTCCATTCATCCCAGCCGAACGAGCAAGGCGTGTGTGAGAATGAGCGAGAGAAAGCTGTGAGAGAGAGCGCGTTTGGCACCAGAAACTACCCTCACCACGCTGACATGTCGGCTTTTTCTTTTGGATTTTAACCCACAACAAGTGTCTGCCATCATCGCTCGCCATTCTGAGAGCTGAAGAGGTTTGTTCGGGGTGCTGTGGTGTTCTGTGCGAGCTAGTGACATCCCTTTGGTGCAGAGTGAGTGGCCGTGTCAACAAGTGGTCAAGGGGACGAACGAACGCTAAAGCAAGCCGTAGCTTGTGCTGAGGAAGGCAAAGGAGCATCCCCGCCCTCCTTCCCCCAACCCACTCCCTCCCCATCCCATCCATCCATCCACAGGTGGTTCCCGTGCCGGAGAATGTTCTACAAGAGGCGCCTATGATCCTCCTCCCCCCTCCCCACCTTCACCCTCATCCTCATTGCCATCACCCTCCTCATCTCATTGAGCTGGCTCATCCGGAGGTCGGGAGCAGCAGACCCAGACCCATGCCGGAGTCGGGCGACGTGGAGGTCCTGGCCCCGTCCAGGACCCACCTGGCCTCCAGGAGACGCTTCGACCTCAAGCTGGACCTGCCCTCGGCCCTGTCCGGCAGGGAGCGCGGCGAGAAGAAGCCCCGGCTGGACCTGCTGTCGGCACCCGCCATCCTGTCCTCCAAGCTGTCCGAGACCGTCACCTGCAACAGCTGCGTGGGCCAGCCCTCTGCCCATCATGGGAGCGACTCTCCTCCCTGGGTCACCCTCATCAGGGGGATCGGCCTCTGTCGGCCGCCTCCTGCCTGACCCCCCCCAGCCTCTCTGCCTGGGACAGTACAGCACGTGTCTGGAACACAACGCCACCTGCACATTCCGCGCCACCAGAGGAGGGGGAGGGGGAGGAGGACCGGACTTCCGTGGGATCCCCCCTCACCTCCCCGTCCTCGGGCGCGCCCCCCCGTTCAGGGCCATCTCTCTCCGGGGAGCTGGCGGCCAAGCTGCGCAAGTCGCGCTCCGTGCTGGTGATCGACTGCCGCCCCTTCCTCTGCTACAACGCGCAGCACGTGCAGGGCGCCGTCAACATCAGCTGCACGGACCGCTTCAACCGCAAACCGCAAGCGGCTGCAGCAGGGCAAGGTGGGCGTGTTGGACCTCCTGGCCGCCACCCACGGCAAGGACACCTTCCGGAGGAGATGTCTGCGGGAGGTGGTTCTGTATGATGAACGGGGCAGCGGGGGCAGTTGCAGCAGTGGTGGTGGTGGTAGTGGTGGTGGCGGGCAGCACGTGCTAGAGACGGACAGCGCTCTGCACATCGTCCTCAGCACCTTGCTGAGGGAGGGGCGGCAGCCTGCTGTTCTGCAAGGTCAGTTTGGGGGAGGGGGGGAAGGGGGGGGGGGACTGGTCATGGTGGTGGTGGTGGTGGTGGTGGTGGACCTCTTGGTTCGGGATCCCTGCCTTCCCTCCCACAACATTCCATCGTGTGTGTGTGTGTGTGTGTGTGTGTGTGTGCGTGCGTGCGTGCGTGCGTGCGTGCGTGCGTGCGTGCGTGCGTGCGTGCGTGCGCGCGCGCGCGCGTGTGTGTGTGTGTGTGTGTGTGTGTGTGTGTGTTCTTTCCTTCTCTTCTCTTTCCCTCTTTTCTAGGCTTAATTAATCAGAATATGATGTTCTCTCTCTCTCTCTCTCTCTCTCTCTCTCTCTCTCTCTCTCTCTCTCTCTCTCGTCCTCTCTCTCTCTCTCTCTCTCAGTCTCTTTCTCTCCCTCCATCTCTCTCTCTGTCTCTCTCTCTCTCTTCCTTCCCTTCTTCACCATGACCCACACCACCACCACCACCACCATCATCATCATCATCATCATCATCATCATCATCATCATCATCTTCTTTCTTCTTCTTCTTTCTTCTTCTTCTTCTTCTTCTTCTTCTTTCTTCTTCTTCTTCTTCTTCTTCTTCTTCTTCTTCTACTCAGGTTTTCTTCTTCATCATCAGCTGTATCCTCTCCTCCTTCTCCACATGTTTTTTATCCGCCCCCAGACGATCCGGTCCATCAAACCGTCGATTTTTCCATCACACTGTTAGGTTGTTGATCAGAGGTCTGTTGGCCTGTTCTTACAACTCATTAAAGATTACCTGTAACAGATAACGGTGAGTTAGATCACTGTTAGCGTGTGTTAACAAACAACCAGTTTAAAAAATGTTTGAAACACAAACACAAGTCATTAAATCAACACGTTTTCATGCTGTATGTACTATTACGTAAATATGGATACTTCGTAATATACTGTATTTGTATGTGCTTGTGTGTGTGTGTGTGTGTGTGTGTGTGTGTGGTGTGTGTGTGTACAGAAACGTGTGTTAACGAAGACTCTTACTGTACCTCATAATTCATATGTATCTTTGGTGAACGTTAACTACACGTTATTCTGGCATGTACTCTGTATTACGTTTTTGTTTTGAATGTCGCTGTTTTCCGTCCCACCTCTTGCTCTCGCTCCCCCCCCCCCCCCCCCCCCCCCCCCACACACACACACCATCTCCTCCTCCCCCTTCTCCCCCCCTTTCCGCCTTCCTGCTCCCCCTCACCCACCCATCCTTACTTCCCATCTCCATGGACTGTTATACTCAAGTACCCCCGAAGTTTTTATTTTTAAAAAATGTAAATTTAAAAAAAAAAAAAAGGAGAAAAGAAGAAACTCCATCCCATTCTGGAACATCCGTGGCAGACCCACGCAGAAATTCCACCACGAGGTCTTCAGTTCTTAGGCCACACAGAGTGAAAATGAACTGGAAGGCACTTGGCAAACTACGTAGCCCGAGTGTGTGGGCTGGTGGTAGCGCTTGTGGTACGTTAGCTACGATCGTAGCCAGTCTCTCACTCACACTCACTCACTCACCAAAACTCCCCGGCAAGAACAATCCTCGTTCATGACTCATATACGGTGTACACTTTAAAACGGGATCCGTCTCTCTTGGCTCTTTGCGGTCTAGCCAGTGTATACGGTCGTGTGTGTGTGTGTGTGTGTGTGTGTGTGTGTGTATATAGTCGTGGTGTGTGTCCGCCTGCCCCGAACAAAAAAAAAGCGCGCTATGACGAAAGCCGTAGAGAGAGAGAGAGAGAGAGAGAGAGAGAGAGAGAGAGAGAGAGAGTGTGAGTGTGTGTGTGTGTGTGTGTGTGTGTGTGTGTGTGTGTGTGTGTGTGTGTGTGAGAGCCTCCTGTTTCATTATGTCTGTTTGCTTACGTTGGTGATCGGCTTGGCTTATTGTGGGGAAGGAAAAGAAGACTGGGAGTGGGTGGGTGAGACTACGAATAAGACTGACGAAGGTTAGAGAACAGCTTTGAATGTAAAGGGAACTTACTGAAGGAACGTCATAGCAACTGGAAAATACAGAAAGAGGGAGGGTATTGCAAGAAACAGGATAGAAGAAATGAGGGGAAGAAAGAAAAAAAAGAGAAAAGTTTAGTTGTATTTTTTTTTTTTCCTTGAAATACCCCGGTTTTTGTTTTGTTTTGTTTTGTTTTGTTTTTATTTTACCAATGGATTTGTTTTTTAATTTACGGGCATTGCATTCATTTATCAATTTAACTTTTTTTTTTTTTTTCGTATTCATCAATTAATGTTTACTTGTGCATTTTTATTGTAGTTCATTTTGATTTAAGTATAGATATTTAATTTCAGTTTTCTAGATTTATTATGTATTCATTCCTCTGTGTGTGTGTGTGTGTGTGTGTGTGTGTGATTTATACAAGAGAAAGGACAGGGGTTTTTTTTGTGTATTCGTTTGTATGTTTGAAAATCAGACATTTCACATTTAAACTCATTATGGATTATATACCCCCCCCCCCCCCCCCCCCCACACACACACACACACACACACATGGAAATAACAATTATGATGTCGGCGACCACCTCAACGACGACGAAACAAGAACGATAAAATAACGCTGACAATTGAGACGAAGATGAAGGTCCATAACATATACAGGTATCTCACTACGTTTCACTCTCGTTTGCCTCTCTCAAGTGATTCGGTGATACTGTATTCAGGTCATGTTGTTTATTGCTCAGCCAACCTCGAAAGACCCTATATCAGGACTGCCATCTCGGCAACGTCAATTTGTCACACACACACACACACACACACACACACACACACACACACACACACACACACACACACTCCATCAGAATTTCCATTAAAATGTTGTGTTTTTTTTTCCTAAAAGATTTAAAGAACAATTTTTTTTTTTTTCTAAGGAACTAAAAAAAAAAAATCCGTTGGCATTTCTGGTGAAATACACGCTACGGTAGAGGAATTGGACCGCGGACCTTTTATATAATACTTTTTTTTTTTTAAGCTATATCTACACATAGCACCGCACAAAGTGGGCTGCCCAGTGAGGCGTGAGGCCCGATCATGTCTCTTGTCACAGTGTATCTATCAGAAATCACTCACACTGTGATCATCCTGGGCGAGCCTCTCCATTGTGACTCAGACTTCGGGGCAGGGGAGATAATCAGACTGGCCCCCACAGCAACGTGACATCGAGCCTACGTACTTTTCCGAGCTGTGAGGACTTTAAAGGAACAGCAGGACATTCTGTAGTGGACAAACTGGAGATGAGTTCACGAGGGTGTCGTCACAGTGCGAGCATTCAGGACTTTGTCTTCACGGTGCGAATGAAATGACGAATAGCAGCAACACGCCGTGAGGAAACCTGGTCCAAAGGCATGCGTCATCGTCACCGGGTAAGATGGTCCGAGTTGTTGCTACCCCCCCGCCTTTGAAGTTTCGTCTGTCTTTGTGCTTGCACCCCCCGTATCCTCCCGGACATGAAAAAGATTTTTTTTTTTTTTTCCTCTGGGTACGTGGATTATGCCTCTCATCATCTATCTATCTAAAACTAGCAAGGATATGAATTTCCAAATTGCCGGTCGTTGTCAGAACGTCTGTTATTTAGTATGACTTTTTTTTTTTTTTAGCAGTGTGTGTGTGTGTGTGTGTGTGTGTGTGTGTAGTGTAAGCACAACACATTATCATTTTTTTTAATCGCATACCAATAGAACGGTTATTTGAAAAAAAAAAACTGACGGGCGAAATTAGAACGAATTAATTTATCAGAATCTGGCCCAGTGTCCCAGGCTATGGCATGAAGTGTAGTATGAACACGTGACACTGACGACGCCCCCTGCAATGAGCTCAGCGTCATGTACAGTGAGAGAGAGACACGCGTGTTGGAATCAGGACGATGATTATGCATGCCCGTCGGTGGTTGAATGCCCTTTTGAAGAACTCCCTCTCTCTCTCTCTCTCTCTCTCTCTCTCTCTCTTGCGCGCGCGCGCGCACACACACACACACACATTATCACACACACTTACACATAGACACACACGCGCGCACAAGCGTGTACACACTCACTCACTCACACATACGTACACACACACATAAATACACGCGCGCGCACACACACACACACACACATGCACATACACACACACACACACACTCTCTCTCTCTCTCTCTCTCTCTCTCTCACACACACACACACACACACACACACACACACGCACACACACCGCGCGCGCGCGCACGCTGAATGACCGTGATTTTTTCCATGGTCGGCTAACTTCGTAGAGACGAAGCAATGACGTTGAACCAACAGTGGCTTCCGGTATGTACTAACGAAAAAAAAAAAAAAAAAAGAATATTTAAAAAGTAGGGGATTGAAATAAGTTGTAATAAGATATTGTGAAATAAAAATGAAATTAAAACAAAATCAAAATAAAAACATGTAAGATAAACGATGATCACATGGCAGAAGACGCGAGCGATCAATCCGTTTAATTTCAAGCTTTTTTTCTCTTTTTTTTTCTTTTTTTTTTTCTTTCTTTTTTTTTTTCTTTTTTATTTTTATTTTTATTTATTTTTTTTTTTTTTTTTTTTTTTGGGGGGGGGGGGGGGGGGGGGGGGGGTGGGGGGGGCTTAAAGGGAAAATGCTGATAGAGAGAGAGAGAGAGAGAGAGAGATGAAGGTGAATCCCCGCCACTCCCCATTTTTCGCCCCCTTTGTTACAAATGAGGCCTGAGCATGACGACGCTGGTTTGAAGAAAAGCCGCCAGTGTGATCCCAAGCCTCCCCTCCTCGGTGTGTCGAGCTGGCCCTCCCTGTCTGTCTGTCCGTCCCCCCTCCCCGAAAATCTGCCAAGGTTTGCGTTTATCGATCGGCACAGAGCGCGCGCCATGCACAGTGGAAATCCATGAGTCAGCGCCAACAATATCTGCTGGATTCAGGTCACTCCTTCGCCTCTTTCCCTCCTCCCGCTCCCCCTCCTCCCTGCCTCCCCTACCTCCGTCCTCCTCCTCCTGCTACTACTGCTGTTTCTGTTCCTTCTCCTCCTCCTCCTCCCTCCTTCTTCTTCTTCTTCTTCTTCTCCTCCTTCTCTCTTCTCGTTCTTCTTCCTCTCGTTTCTCCCTCTCCTTCTCCTCGTCCCGCCTTCCCTCCTCGCCTCCTCCTCCTCCTCTCCTCCCTCCTC
>JADBJO010002701.1:57500-65000 GCA_016801955.1 Conus betulinus | reverse complement strand
GAGTTTGGAGGGAGGGATGGAGGGAGGGAGGGATGGAGAGTCATTCTGCTGCTCCTCCCACCCCCCCCACCCCCCCCCTTTCCGGCATCCCCTCCCCTCCCCCCCCCCCCCCCCCCCCCCCCCCCCCCCACACACACACACACACACACACTCAGGATCTTGCATAAGCTGTGGCAACTGGTTCGTGACCATCTTAGTACCGCCATCTGGCATGTACGTGACTCATTTCACTGCCCTGGTACTAACGACCACTCTCACACACGCAGCAGGGTCCACCCCCCACCCCCACCCTTCCTACCTCCCCTTCCCCCTCTCTCTCCCCCCCCCCCCCCCCCCCCCCCCCCCCTCCTGCCCTCCCCCCCCCTTCGAGCTCGTTCTCCTGTCAGTGCCGCCCGTCGTTCATGGCTGCACGTGCTCATTAGACTCTGCATTGTGTGGGTCCTGGCCAATGGCCGCGCTCCGCGCTACCAATCACGGCCGGGCTGGGCCGGGGGCGGGTTTGTATTCATGCGCTGCACGGCTCGCGCTCATTTACATGGGGACTACATGCCCATTCATGACGCGATGCCGTATGAGTCAGGGAGCGGAGGAGAGAGAGTTCGAAGGTCAAGATGAAACAGCTCACGTGAGCCTGACTGCTTTTTTTTTTTTCTTTTTTTTGTGCACTGGGTTGAGGGGTTACGATCACTTGCCTCGGGTCTATGAGCATTACACTGTTATCAATGGCAAATAAGGCAGATGATTCGGATTGAGCTTTCTTTTTTTTTTTTTTAATATATATACCTATTCAAATCAGTTTCTAGAAACGATCAGGTTCGCTTGACGGTTTAAAAACTGTAAACGTTGAACTGTCAGCAGTTAGTTCAATACAAGTAGATACTCGATAATTCCGTGGTTTGAATAAAAAGAGAGTTAACGAATGCGAGAGATATATGTTTTTAGCTTTGGGCATTGTGTTGAAATAAAGAACAGATAATTTAATCGATTTGGTGACGAGCTGAAATCAGTCTTCTCTCTCTTCTCTCTCTCTCTCTCTCTCTCTCTCTCTCTCTCTCTCTCTCGTTCCATCTGTAAATGGATTTGACATTGTGTGGATGACTCAGACGGTTGGTGGTGACGAAGTTAGTTTTTTTGCAGAGTTTAAAGATAGGTTAATTGCGTGCCATATGCAAAACTGGCATAATAACTTGGAAGAAAGTGACAATTATGAGTTTTATCACTCATTTAAAGCTATTCAAACTGAGAAGTATCTCACATCAATTTCTCGTAAGCGCTTTAGGGATGTGTTCGCTCGGTTTCGAACGAGAAGCCTGGGGTTTGAAAGAAAGACAAAGATGGTTCATACATGCACAAAGTGATGTGATGTGTCTGTCCTGCTCAAAAAAAAAATTGAAAACGAGGAACACTTCGTTTTTAGATGCTCAGAGTGTAATAAATTTAGAAATGATTGTTCTGCCTTTAAGTCCTAATTCGGTCAAACTCAAAACCTCTTTGGTATTTTATCCTTTGAAAATGTAGGCATTCTAAACTCATTTGCTAAGTTTGTGCGGAAGCTTTTCTATTTAGAGAGAAAAAAAAACCTTAATATGTAAGCTTGTAAATCACGATTATGGAATAAGTGGTTCATTTGTGATGAGAATATTGTTTGATGAATGGTCTTTTTTTCTTCATTTCCTAGTTATTAGTATTGTTCAGCTGTTTTCCGTGTGTACGCTTCTTTTTGACTGCATTTCTATTGTTAGAGTCATTGTCATTTTCTCCCCCCCCCCCCCCCCCCCCCCCCCCCCCCCCCCCCCCCCCCCCAACTAGGACGCGTGTATAAATGTTTCATAAACATTTTGCGCATGATTTTTTTTCTCCAGTGCGAGCGCTCGAACGCACGTGCGGGCGCGTATGCACACACACACACACACACACACACACACACACACACACACACACACACACACACACACACACACACACACACACACACGTTCGTTAAATAATTTCAAATAAAAACTGACAAGAAAAATCTGTGTCGCTTAGTTATAGCCGGCATTATATCATGTCAAGAAAACTGACAGTCCTAAAAAAAAAAAAACTCATGACCATGTGTTGTAAAGAGACAACAGCGACAAAGCTCAAAGCCATACGACTGGCAAAATGAAGTGATGTCATATTCCGTTTTCTGTCAGACGGCACGGGGTTTCTAGCTTCTTGTTGTGGGTGAATGCGTTGAAGTCATCAGTGAATCAGCCGGTTCAAACCATGACTCAGGCCGTCAATAAATCAGTCAATCACTCTGTCCCTCAAACAATTATCCAGTCAGTCAGTGAGTCCACCAATCAAACAAGTTATCAATCACCACGTCATTTAATCGGACAATCGAGCAATTAACCGATTAATCAGCCGGTTAAGTCAGTTAATCAATTGATTTGTCAGCCGACCGATAGATCCGTTTATCCGTCTGTCAGTCAGTAAGTCAGTCAGTCAGTCAGTCAGTCAGTCAGTGTGTCAGTCAAATAATGACATTATGAATAAACCAGTCATCAGTACATCGATCAGTCTATCATTCAATCAGTAGGTCAGTCAGTCAATCAGCTAGAAAGGAGCCAGCATACTGATTCAACAATCAATCAATCGGTTAATCAGTTAGTAAGTCAGTCAGTCAGTCAATCAGTCAGTCAGTCAATCAGTCAGTCAGCCAATCAGCCGCCATCTTTCTCTCTCCCTGTGTGCGCAGACGACGCCCTGCAGAAAGGCGCCAGTGTGCTGATTTATCAATGGATCAATCAGTCAATCAGCCAATCAATGAGTCAGTCAGTCAGCCTTCTTTCTCTCTGTGTTTGTGCAGACGACGCCCACAGAAAGGCGCCAGCGTGCTGATTTATTAATAGATAAATCAACAAACCAATCAGTCAATCAGTCAGTCAATCAATCAGTTAATCAGCTGCCTTCTTTCTCTCTGTGTGTGCAGACGACGCCCGGCAGAAAGGCGCCAGCGTGCTGATCCACTGCCACGCCGGCGTGTCCCGCTCCGCCACCATCACCATCGCCTACATCCTGAAGCACACCAAGCTGGCCATGAGCGACGCCTACAAGTACGTCAAGGGCAAGCGCAGCATCATCTCGCCCAACTTCAACTTCCTGGGCCAGCTGCTGGAGTTCGAGCAGGACCTCAACGCCGGGAACTCGCGGCGCGTCCTGAGCCCCCGTCTGGTGGGCCTGGAGTCCACCGTGTGACACACCCTGCTGGCATCTTCTCTGGCCCTGCTGGGCGTCCTGCTGGTGACCGTCCTGCTGCTCTTCTGCCCCGCGCACCCGCTCTGGCACGTGTTCCTGGTCTAGTCTTGGACGGGAGAGAAGGTCGTGGGGATGCGGCCGACTCGTCTTCGTTGCATGCCGCCTTCCGAGTAGGAACTGTCCTTGGGACCTCTTGAGAGAAGCAAGTTAATCGGTGGTGGATCGGGGCAGGTCTGCGGTGCCGTGGAATATGGGGGTAGGGGGTGGAGGGGGGGTATGGGGGTTGTTGAGGACCTTGCCTGGGATCCACGTATGAGGATGGAGAGGAAGTCCTCCGCCCCTCCCCACCCTCACCCCACCCCGCCCCCACCCGCCTGGTAACTACATATGCAGCAGAGAAAAACCGGAAGGTGTTTCCCAGAAAGACAGGCAGCAAGTAGGGAACGGTCAACAGTTTCAGGATGAGGGGATGCCAGACATTTTCTTCTTTTTCTTTGGTTTGGATTTGTTCGTTTATTTATTGATAGAGACATTTTCCTCAGCATTAGCAGTTGAAGCTGAAGATCGATGATACATACCTCTTTGGAAAGACATTATTTATTTCGATGTATGAACGGAAGTGCTTGCTTTGGAAGGCCTTTACACAGCAATAGTAAAGCAGTGCCACCCTGCAGGCAGGGAGGAGGGGGAATAACCCTTGGTGCTGACGTTGGATGACGTTTTCGCCGCCATTTGCCTATTCAAGTGATATCGCCACGGTCAAGGAAGGGGCGCCGACCCCGGTACTTTGACATGCTGGCTGGTCCTGGACTCGTGGACCGAACGATCCACAGCAATCATGTTACCTGGAGAACTGAAACGTTGATCTCACCACTCCCGGACTGTCCAGTTCAAGCAGGGTACCTGCGTCCCTTGAGTCGTCACCTTTCGACCCCCTTTTTTTTAGGCCTTGTTTCAGCCAGCCGTCCTGACTGACGAAGAAGAAGACCCCGTCGTTTGGGTGAGACTCGCAGACTGAGCACAGTTCTTGGCGTCGTCGCCTCGACGCCTGGAGCCTCCGAAGCCATTCCTACTCTTATTTCTAGACGAGACTGACTCCCATGCTGCCATCGGAATTTTCAGCCTTAATGCCACGACGCTGCTGCTCTCTAACGAGGCTCTCGTGTCGCCCGGTAACTGTTGTGTTCAGAACGTTTATTATTTGTTTGGATTCGTGCAAAAAGTCTTGCATGAGCTCCCGCCTGTCGGGGAGGAGCTGGGGAGGGGGGGGGGGGGGGGTCGAAAAGGTTCACACTGACGAGAAACTGTGCACGAGGAACTGACTGCTCGTTCTTTGCCTTCACTGCTAAACCAACCACAAGGAGCGCCGTGATTTATTAGTTGGACTGCGTTTGTCTCAGGAATCTCGTGACTTGACTTTGCAAGACCGCCTCTCATTCACGTCTTTATCAACCTGTGGTGTTGTTGTTGTTGTTGTTGTTGTTGTTGTTGTGTCGTCGTCGTCGTCGTATTCTTCGTGTTGTTCGTCTTCTGATTTGGTGCTGACGACATTTCGGAGTGGAGTCAACTTTGAACCATCATTACAATCACATAGAAGTCACTATTAGAGTGTTTGTTTCGGTGCGCGCGCGCGTGTGTGTGTGTGTGTGTGTGTGTGTGTGTGTACATTGTAGGAATACGTCACGTAGATTTTTCTCTGACTTACGAGAAAGATCCAAACCACCCGAAAGTTTGCATGTGTTACTTTAGATACTTTTTATTTTCGGGGCGCGGAAGTGCTGTTTACTTGAGGCGTCTTTGTTTGTCTTGGATCACAGGCTAATAGGACATAACTACAATGCAATTTGTTCCAAGGATTAGAACCATTTCAACTTTTACCCAAGGCCACAAAACATAGTCATGTGGGTGAAGTTGTTTTCTGCCGTTTCCAGAACTGATTCATATGTTTGCTTCTCACACTGAGCAATAATTAAAACCACAAGAATGGCGGGACATGTTTTTTTTTTCAGTGTTTTATCTTATATCAGCAAGTGTCATAGATTTTGGATGAGATGTAGTTTTTTTTTTATGTGTATCCAAATGAATTAATCGTGATTTTTTTTTTTTCAGATCAAAATAACAAACCTGCCACATATCCTCAACTAGAACAGGTTAGCTGGTGCATGCAAAGCTCCATTGCTCACGTGTTGTGTTTTCTTCCTCTGAAACGTCATCAGTTCCTCGCAGCCAGAGATGAGAAGATGTTTTTTTGTGTAAGGCAGCCAGGACGTAGCGTAAGAGTACCATCATACAAGAAGGCGGTTTGCGGAACAACAACGGTTTAAAAACATTCCCCGAGCTCTTTTTTTTTTTATCTTTGTGTGTGTGTGTGTGTGTGTGTGTGTGTGTGTGTGCTGGGGGAAGGAGGGAGGGTGTTGTGGGGGTGGAGATCGGAGGCGATGGGTGTGCGAATGTTCCCCCAAATCAGCAGCGTGCCGATGTGGAGTGTATGATATAATGTCAGCTCACCGTTGCCCGGCCTTTGTTAGGCGGTTTCCTCTGTCTGTTTCTGGTCATTAGTGTCTGGTCGTGGCGTTTGCCATACCTAGGCAGGGTGAGGAAAGCCGGGCATAATCATGTATGTAAGTGTAGGCGCGTGGACACTTTTGCCGCTTAATTGTCTGTTGAAAAAATGAAGTGTGTGTGTGTGCTGTGTGGGCCCTACATTCTGGATCATTTTGCATCAGTCGTGTGCCTTGTACACCTCTCTCTCTCTCTCTCTCTCTCTCTCTCTCTCTCTGTGTGTGTGTGTGTGTGTGTGTGTGTGTGTGTGTGTGTGTGTGTGTGTGTGTGTCTAAAAGTCCATGCAACCTGTTTCCCAACTCATGTCCTCTCTCGCCTCTCTCCCTCTCTCTCTCCTCTCTCTCTCCTCTCTCTCTCTCTCTCTCTCTCTCTCTCTCTCTCTCTCTCTCTCTCTCTCTCTCTCTCTTCTTTCACGTTGTTTCTTTGGAGTAACAATCTCAGTGTGTTATTGTAAAACATTTTTAGTCATTCTTTTCAGGTCTTCCCCGACGACAGAGAGTGAATAGACCGTAGTTGGAGTAGTTGTCTGATCTGTTGTCATTTTCAAGTTCTGTTTATATCAGGTAACATTTGGTAAATCATGAGTCTTGTGATTATGCTGTGTGTGTGTGTGTGTGTGTGTGTGTGTGTGTGTGTGTGTGTGTGAGAGAGAGATTTATTGTGATTTTCTGTTTCTGTCTATTGGAACAACTGTACATTTTGAGGGTAGTCCTTTTGGATAAAAACTAGCGTACATATGAAAGGATGTCTAATTTGAGCAGTGTGATATCTTATGATCCATGATCTGAATGCTGTCAAAAGCAGCACAAACTTTATTTCAAATTGTTATGCAGTTTTTTTCCATTTAGAAAGTATTTCCAAAAAGTTATTATTATTATTATTTTGTACTCATTCATTTATTTATAATTTATTTACTTAGGCTAATTATTATTATTATTATGTACTCATTCATTTATTTATAATTTATTTACTTAGGCTATTTGTTTATTCATTTATTTATTTATTTACTTTTTTGTTTGTTTGTTTGTTGTTCTTTTCTTTTTCAGCAAATGAAACAGACCACTTTGCGTGTTAAGAGACAGTAATAAAATGACATGTCAACACTTCTCGGTCGGCAAGAGATCAGTGATAAATCCAAGGTCTTTTGCTTACAATGCAGACATTTTTTTTTTCTTTTGCTCTCATTTTGTTTTATATCTCCGTATTTACCTCGTTAGAACTAACAGAAGACTTCTCTGAAGCCTGGCTGAATTTGATTAGTAACTCAACGTGACGACGACTTCAAATGGCTTTCCCAGCTTAGACCAAACTCACCATATTTGCCTTAAAAGTCCCTGTCGGCCCGCCTTCAGGGATACGGGAAAGGAAACAAAGAGAGAGACAAAGAGAGAAACACACGGGAGATTACTACCACCACTTCCTTCAAATTGCCCCAATCTCCTACCCCCACACATCCCCCCTCCCCCTTCTTGTCCACTCCCTCCCCTTCCTACGTCAGGGCCTTCACATCCTCAGAAGTACCGCATTTAAAAATTAACATTTTGACATCGAAATGACAGTCTTCTCCGCACATGCTGTTAATGATGTTTAATGAAAACGGTAGTAACGACACGTAATTGTTGCTTCCACAAAGAAACAGTAATTAGAACTTGAAGAAAAAACAGAAAAAAAACTAGTAATCTCCCATGCGAAGAGCAACAGATCCGCCAAACA
>JADBJO010002701.1:45000-52500 GCA_016801955.1 Conus betulinus | reverse complement strand
GCCAACCAAGGATCGGCCAGATTCACAAACCTCTCTGACCCTGGATCGTGAACGAAAAAGACCAGGCGTCTAAGGACATAAAGATCGGCAATTAACAACATAGAGATCGAGAAACTAAGAACATAAAGATCGGAAAACTAAGAACATAAATAACGGGAAATTTAGAACATAAAGATCGGGAAACGAAGAACATAAAGACTGGGAAATTAATAACATAAAGATCGGGAAACTAAGAACATAAAACTGGGAAATAAAGGACATAAAGATCGCGAAACTAAGAGCATAAAGACTGGGAAATTAAGAACATGAAGATCGGTAAAACTAAGAACATAAAGACTGGGAAATAAAGGACATAAAAATCGGGAAACTAAGAACATAAAGACTGGGAAATTAAGAACATGAAGATCGGTAAACTAAGAACATAAAGACTGGGAAATTAAGAACATAAAAATTGGGAAACTATGAACATAAAGACTGGGAAATAAAGGACATAAAGATCGGGAAACTAAGAACATAAAGACTGGGAAATTAAGAACATGAAGATCGGTAAACTAAGAACATAAAGACTGGGAAATTAAGGACATAAAAATCGGGAAACTATGAACATAAAGACTGAGAAATAAAGGACATAAAGATTGGGAAACTAAGAACATAAAGATCGGGAGATTAAGAACATGAAGATCGGGAAATTCAGTCCATAAAGATAGGGAAATTAAGAACATAAAAATCCGCCAGTTAAGAACAGCGACAAGAATCACCGAGATCGCAAACTAGACAACGAAAGTTCACTCACTGAATGTCTGCTTAATGATGAACGGCCTTGAGAGGTTCACAGTGTATAGGGCACAGTATTACGGAAGGCAGAACGCACCCCTTTTTCTACCGTCTTAGCCCTCCCTGAATGGAATCAGGTACTTTATACTGCTGTGTGG
Organism: Conus betulinus; assembly: GCA_016801955.1. Classification (NCBI taxonomy): domain Eukaryota; kingdom Metazoa; phylum Mollusca; class Gastropoda; order Neogastropoda; family Conidae; genus Conus; species Conus betulinus. Next base: position 51,568 of record JADBJO010002701.1, on the reverse strand, counting down.
ACAGTATAGTTTTCACAAGCCGTAAAAATGCAAACCGGTCAGTGATTCGAACCACAACCGCCTGCTCCGCTTCCGAAGGCTCTAACATTTTATCGCGGGTGTCTCTTGGGGGGAGAAAAAGTGTAGCGTCAAAAGGTTATCATAACTATGGCTTCTATGATACGAGTAGTGAAAGACAATAATTTTTGGCTCTGCGGTCAAATGTTGTGTAAGACAGTAGTACTTGGTTTTCTACAGTCAATGTTGTGTAAACAGTAGTATTTGGTTTCTACAGTCAATGTTGTGTAAGACAGTAGTATTTGGTTTCTACAGTCAATGTTGTGTATGACAGAAGTCTTTGGTTTCTACGCTCAATGTTGTGTAAGACAGTAGTAGTATTTGGTTTCTACAGTCGATGTTGTGTAAGACAGTAGTATTTGGTTTCTACAGTCAATGTTGTGTAAGACAGTAGTATTTGGTTTGTACAGTCAATGTTGTGTAAGACAACAAATCAGTGCAGTCATAAATCTTTGAAAGTGGTAAAATAACTCTGCCGAACAACATGGACAAACGAATCACAAGTCAAAAAACGACGCGTTTCGACCTTTTAGGTGTTCTTCAGGCAAGAGAAACAACACTCAGGACAACGAACATGAACAACGAGCAGTCCCTTATCTTTGTCAAATTCGGCGCAAGATGGGCGTCGAATGAAAACCTACAGAGTTACGTAGGTGAATAGTATTTGGCTCCTACAGTCAGTGTTGTGTAAGTCAGTAGTATTTGTGCTCCTGCAGTCAGTGTTGTGTACGTCAGCAGTATTTGGCTCCTGCAGTCAGTGCTGTGTACGTCAGCAGTATTGGCTCCTGCAGTCAGTGCTGTGTACGTCAGCAGTATTTGGCTCCTGCAGTCAGTGCTGTGTACGTCAGCAGTATTTGGCTCCTGCAGTCAGTGCTGTGTACGTCAGCAGTATTTGGCTCCTGCAGTCAGTGCTGTGTACGTCAGCAGTATTTGGCTCCTGCAGTCAGTGCTGTGTGCGTCGGCAGTATTTGGCTCCTGCAGTCAGTGCTGTGTGCGTCAGCAGTATTTGGCTCCTGCAGTCAGTGCTGCGTACGTCGGCAGTATTTGGCTCCTGCAGTCAGTGCTGCGTACGTCGGCAGTATTTGGCTCCTGCAGTCAAAGCTGCGTACGTCGGCAGTATTTGGCTCCTGCATCAGTGCTGCGTACGTCAGCAGTATTTGGCTCCTGCAGTCAGTGCTGTGTACGTCAGCGGTATTTGGCTCCTGCAGTCAGTGCTGTGTAAGTCGATAGTATTTGGCTCCTACAGTCAGTGCTGTGTAAGGCAGCAGTATTTGGTTTCTGCAGTCAGTGCTGTGTAAGTCTGTAGTATTTGGCTCCTACAGTCAGTGTTGTGTAAGTCAGCAGTATTTGGTTTCTGCAGTCAGTGCTGTGTAAGTCAGTAGTATTTGGCTCCTCCAGTCAGTGCTGTGTGTAAGTCAGTAGTATTTGGCTCCTACAGTCAGTGTTGTGTAAGTCAGCAGTATTTGGTTGCTGCAGTCAGTGCTGTGTGAGTCAGTAGTATTTGGCTCCTACAGTCAGTGTTGTGTAAGTCAGTAGTATATTTGGTTGCTGCAGTCAGTGCTGTGTAAGTCAGTAGTATTTGGCTCCCCAGTCAGTGTTGTGTAAGTCAGTAGTATTTGGTTGCTGCAGTCAGTGCTGTGTAAGTCAGTAGTATTTGGCTCCTCCAGTCAGTGTTGTGTAAGTCAGCAGTATTTGGTTTCTGCAGTCAGTGCTGTGTAAGTCAGTAGTATTTGGCTCCTACAGTCAGTGTTGTGTACGTCAGTAGTATTTGGTTTCTGCAGTCAGTGCTGTGTAAGTCAGTAGTATTTGGCTCCTGCAGTCAGTGTTGTGTATGTCAGTAGTATTTGGCTCCTACAGTCAGTGTTGTGTAAGTCAGTAGTATTTGGTTTCTGCAGTCAGTGCTGTGTAAGTCAGTAGTATTTTGCTCCTACAGTCAGTGTTGTGTAAGTCAGTAGTATTTGGCTCCTACAGTCAGTGTTGTGTACGTCAGTAGTATTTGGCTCCTACAGTCAGTGTTGTGTAAGTCAGTAGTATTTGGCTCCTGCAGTCAGTTGTTGTGTACGTCAGTAGTATTTGGCTCCTACAGTCAGTGTTGTGTAAGTCAGTAGTATTTGGCTCCTGCAGTCTGTGCTGTGTAAGTCAGTAGTATTTGGCTCCTACAGTCAGTGTTGTGTAAGTCAGTAGTATTTGGTTTCTGCAGTCTGTGCTGTGTAAGTCAGTAGTATTTGGCTCCTACAGTCAGTGTTGTGTAAGTCAGCAGTATTTGGTTTCTGCAGTCTGTGCTGTGTAAGTCAGTAGTATTTGGCTCGTATAGTCAGTGTTGTGTAAGTCAGTAGTATTTGGCTCCTACTGTCAGTGTTGTGCAAGTCAGTAGTATTTGGCTCCTACAGTCAGTGTTGTGTAAGTCAGTAGTATTTGGCTCCTACAGTCAGTGTTGTGTAAGCCAGTAGTATTTGGCTCCTACAGTCAGTGTTGTGTAAGTCAGTAGTATTTGGCTTCTGCAGTCAGTGATGTGTAAGACAGTAGTATTTGGCTAATACTGTCAGTGATATGCAAGTCAGCAGTATTTGGCTCATACAGTCAATGTTGTGCAAGTCAGTAGTATTTGGCTAATACAGTCAGTGATGTGTAAGTCAGTAGTAATTGGCTTCAATCTTCAGTGTTGTGCAAGTCAGTAGTATTTGGCTTCTACAGTCAGTGTTGTGCAAGTCAGTAGTATTTGCTTTCTACAGTCTGTGTTGTGCAAGTCAGTAGTATTTGGCTTCTACAGTCAGTGTTGTGCAAGTCAGTAGTATTTGGCTAATATAGGCAGTGGTGTGTGCCAGTCAGTAGTATTTGGCTTTTGCTGGCGGTGATGTGTAAGTCAGTAGTATATGGCTAATACAGTCAGTGATGTGCAAGTCGGTAGGATTTGGCTAATACAGTCAGTGATGTGCAAGTCAGAAGTATTTGGCTAATACAGTCAGTGATGTGCACGTCAGTAGTATTTGGCTAATACACGTACAGTGATTTGTAAGTCAGTCGTATTCGGCTAATACAGTCAGTGTTGTGCAAGTCAGTAGTAGTATTTGGCTAATGCAGTCAATGATGTGCAAGTCAGTAGTATTTGGCTAATACACGTACAGTGATGTGTAAGTCAGTAGTATTCGGCTAATACAGTCAGTGCTGTGCAAGTCAGTAGTATTTGGCTTCTGCAGTCAGAGGAAAAGCCATGTCTTAAGCAAGGGCGTTCCGGAACGAGCAGAAATGCCAAACTTGTTCACCCTTCTCGCTCAGTTTCGCCTTCAGTGGAGTCTAGTAATGTTTGAACATAGTATTAATTGCAACAGAATATAAAACCAGTGCATTTACTCGCTTTCACTACTCTTTACTCTCTGCGTGAAAAGTAGGACAGTTTGAGTCTTAAATGACCTTTTGGGCCTAGACTACCGTCTATGGCTACTACGCCTTATCCGTGGCAGCAGAATGCATACCAGCCGAACCCCACACGACATCACGCCAGCAGGCTGGAAAGCCGTGATGACTGACAACATGCAACAAGTGACACGGGCCATCAGCACTGCCAGGCTGAAGGAGCCACCACAGCAGCAAGCAGCAGTGGCAGAGGAGAAGACAGTGCTGACAGACACCAGAGACAGACCGACCGACAGACAGCATCAGCTTCTTCTTCGCCACGGCCAAACGCTGCCTTTGTCTGCCTGCAGCAGCTGCAGTGAAGTCTGCCGCTCCAGAATCAGCCAGGACGTACAGCCTACAGCCACGGCAGGTGCTGCAGCAGCTGGACAAGGAACTGACCGGGCCCCACGGCGCATTTCTCTCATGCCAGAGTCATCCTTCTTTTCTTCTTTGATGGTGGTGGTGGTTGAGGACGGGGGGGGGGGGGGGGGGGGGGGGGGGGGGGGGGTGGGGGGGGGGGGACGGGGGGGGGGGGGGGGGGGGGGATACCGTCCTACCCTACTTTCAGCGTTGTCCATGTGGATCATCATTAGCGCACTAGCGGCCTGCTAAGAGTGAGCGTGTCAGCCGTATTACTGGCCTGTATGGCCTGCTCTTCCGGAAGATGTTTCGAAGGGAGGTAATTGCTAGCGGAAACTGAAACAAATGTTAACAATGATTCCGAGTGAGTCCGCCGACAACAAGGACAAACAAATTACAAGCAAAAAAAAATAGTTATAATTTGTTTGTCCTCATTAAGGGCATATTCACTACAAAACAAAAAATTCAATTTTCTTCCCGAAAGATGTTGACAGGGCTCAAAATATGCGCTTGATGTCGTTTATGTCGTTATGCGAATGTTCCAATACAGAACCTCGGCTATAACTAACTCCCCCCCCCCCCCCCCCCCCCCCCCCCCCCCCCCCCCCCCCCCCCCCCGTCTGCTCTACCACCCCTTCCCTTTTTTTTTTTTAATTTCCATTGCTCCCCCCCCCCCCCCCCCCCCTTACCCGGTCGGATATTCGCGGAGCCTGAAAACCTCAATGCCAGAACCACCGTCAGAATCCCGGGTCTGGCAAGATTCTACCACAACAAAGATATTCCGGGCCTGTTCTCATTACTATGATCATTCAACCGTGCCATTTTGAAGCTAATTAGCATCCATGCTAGATTTTTCCTCATTTAGATTCTGCTACCGTAGGGCTGAGAAATGAAATCTTTTCAGTGGACACGGGAAGAAGAAAAAACTCATTACAGATTCAAACTGCAAACCATTCTTTTCATCATCATCGCCCTATTACCCCTCCTGGGGTTCAGGCCGCCAACCAAGGACCTCCAAGAATCTCTGTCCTGGGCTCTTTTCTCCAGCTAGTTCCAAGTCATCCCCATGCTCCTGATGTCAACCATTTTTTTTAAACCATTTATTTTCTTTTCATTTAGGGTTGCGTGATATTCACTTCCAAAGTGATGTCTATAAAGGCTTTTTAACAAAGTAATAAACCAACGTACAAAGAAAGGAATCCAGGCCCAAAAAGATACTGAACGCCAGTGAACAGGTTACATACACACTGGAGGCTGGAAAATCCACATTCTCTCTGCAAGATACTCGTTGTCCTCTGCACTCGGAAGACGTGAGGGAATGTTTTGACTACAACACGTCAGTTTTGCCCCCCCCCCCCCCCCCCCCCCCTCCCCCTCCCCCTACACCTCCCCTTCCCCCCCTTTTCCTCGCCCCCCTCCCCCTTCCCCTTCCTCCTTGCCCTCCTTCCACAGCCACGACGGCGCTGCCTTAATCACACTGCCATCTGTATCAACTTATTCCATCTGTTTCTGAATCATGTCGGTTCATGAGGTCTGTGTCCTGAATTCTGCGGTAACTCTCGGCCCTGCTTTGAATGGACCGAGATTTACCTCCCGTTGCTGACGATCGGCTGATACTATGTCTTAAACTGACGCAGACATACTGAAAATAAAATTAAAAAAAAAAAAATTCACAGACACAGCCCGTGCCGTGTGGGTACAAACTATATAACCGAGCAGTCGTTTGACAGCAATCGTTGGTGCCGGGGGATGGGAATCACTAAGCATGCTGGGATATCTATCGCAATAAACAACTTGATGCTGGGATAGTGTTTTGTCTGCTACTACCAATGGACACAACTTGACCGGTAGCATTTTTGTGCAAAATAAGTTGTGATGATAATTTCAAAAGATGTTTTAACTAAAAAGGGGGGTGGTGGTGGTGGTGGTGGATGGCTGATCCAAATGTTTTCGAGGTTTAATTTCTATCCTGATGACAGGCGAAAATCTCTCTCTCTCTCTCTCTCTCTCTCTCTCTCTCTCTCTCTCTCTCTCTCTCTCGATACCTACACGATTGTAGCCAGAATCTGTGTGTACAAATACCTAAAAATAGTTTGGTTAACACAACCTTTTCATTGTCTGAACTGAGAAAAAAAAGTAGATTTATGCTGCTGGAGAATAGAGGGGAGGGAGGGAGAAGAAAAAGATCTAACACAAAGAGGTAAGAGAGACAGACAGACAGACAGACAGGAATAAGGGGGGGAGGGAGGGAGAAGAAAGAGATCTAACAAAAAGAGACACAGACAGACAGACAGACAGAGAAAGAAAAGGAAAATATAAAAAACACAGTACAAAATCTACGATCCACGACGTTGCTAAATTTGCCAAGGCAGATACAGACGACGAGCATATGGCCAGAGAGAAAATACGGGTAGATGGAAAGCCGGTGTAATAGGAATGGTGGGGTGGAAGCGAGGAATGGGGAGGGGAGACGAGGAGGGGCATGTATGGGAGCATGCTAGAATCAGAAGCGCAATTGTTTTTTGTCTGTCTTCCCGTGGAGAAAGAGTTATTTTCCCAGGAAGAAATCAGTTATGTTCCCAGTTACCATTCTTCAAGGAACCAGTCATAACAAGGGGAGGCACCCTATGTTCCCCCAGGTCTATATTCCCCCAGGTCTATATTCCCCCAGGTCTATATTCCCCATGTCTATGTTCCCCCAGGTCTATATTCCCCGATGTCTATGTTCCCCCAGGTCTATATTCCCCAAGGCTAT
>JADBJO010002701.1:15000-25000 GCA_016801955.1 Conus betulinus | reverse complement strand
CTATCACCACTCTTGCCAGCCCCTTCTCACTCTTCCTCGTCCCCGCCGTCGTCAAGATGACTAATTGCCAAATATGAGTCACTGAAATTCAGCTGTCAGCGATCATCCCCCATGTCTTGTGTGACCTTGTTGTCCCGTCCTAGTTGTGTCAAAATGCTACATTCGTTTAGTGCCTTCACACTCCGGAGAAGACATCCAGGATTGCTGTTGTTGATGATATCGTCGTTGTCATGCACATTTTCTTCTTTTCTTGTTGTTAGTCTTGTTCTTTTCTCTCCCCTTTTTTCTCTCTTTTAAGGACAGAAGAGGACAGAAGACAGGATAGGGTTGGAAGAGAGACGAACAGTGCGTCGGAGACAGGGGTGGTGTGGGAGGATGGGGGATAGAGATAAGGGAAGAGGGAGTTGGTTTAATATAAGGATCAGATTGATTCTGAATACATTTATCCGTTCTGCTCGATCGTGTCATCTGTCATTACAGCCTTCCAGTTCATTTGATGGGATGCAAACACTGCTTTTAGTTGCTGTTGTTTCATGTCTGTCTTTGTGACTGAGTCAATTTTCACTGACTGTGATATTTATATATCTGACGATGAGAGAGAGAGAGAGAGAGAGAGAGAGAGAGAGAGAGAGAGAGAGAGAGAGAGAGAGAGAGAGAGAGATTCGGTTGATTTATTTCATGCATAGCCCATTGCCCCTCATGAAAGGATACACTTTCAAATAATGAATTGTACACCATTTTCTTAGTAGCTGAGAGAGAGAGAGAGAGAGAGAGAGAGAGAGAGAGAGAGAGAGAGAGAGAGAGAGAGAGAGAGAGAGAGAGAGACCGTGCCTGCGTGTGTGTTGGCATGCATGTCATATTGTGTGGATGTTTATATTGTTTCATTTCGTTTTTTTGTTTTAATTGCATTGCTGGTAACATAATTTGATTCGTTAATTTGTGTGTGGTTTCCTACTTATTGATCGTTATATATTTGCGATTTTTTCTCATACTCAGATTTACTTTTCTGTGTAAGTGAGTTACTTTGGAATTATTCATAGTTATAAAAACATGTATGTGAAAGACATCAGAACCATGTGCTTGACTAATTTCACAAAGAAGCACATATGGTAAATCACTCTGCAGTTTGAAATAGATGTGAACTAGCATTCTTGTGTGCAGGTGTGTGTGTGTGTGTGTGCGTGCGTGTGTGTGTGTGTGTGTGTGTGTGTGTGTGTGTGTGTGTGTGTGTGTGTGTGTGCGTGTGTGTCTATGTGTGTGTGTGTGTGTGTGTGTGTGTGTGTGTGTGTGTGTGTGTGTGTGTGTGTGTGTGTGTGTGTGTGTTTTTAAAATTCAGATCACCTCTATGGATTCTTTGGTGCTTGGATAACCCAGTGAAACTATTTTTCATTAGTATATCAAATTTGTAGTTTTTTTGACCAGGTTATTATTTCTGACAAATCATCCGAACCAGTGTAAGTAATGTGAATTAAAAAAAAAATACAATCTTGAATATATTTAAATACATACAGACATTATCACCGACAACGTGCTGCCAAGGGTAATCCACTCACAGATGGTTGCTGGATCTGGGAATATTAAAGTTAAATCTACATCGCATTGTCTTTCAGCATTATCGAACGTGCATGTTACTCAAACAAAGTGAGACAACACAAACAGTCAACATAAATGCACGCAGGATTGCCTTCCAGATTCCGTAGAGTGGAGAGCGGACGTCTTCGGGTGGACCGAAAATATCTTTGTCTTCACCGGAATGTACTCGTGAATTCAGAGGCATAGGGTTTGTATTGATAAGGCACAGTCCCAAGGTTTCTGGTATCGATATGTGCACTTAATAATCAACATAGTCACTGCAAGATCCATAGGTGCCTATATGCCTACGGCTTTCCCGTATGCTGTACGGGCAACTTCCGAGTTGGGGTCTGTACGGCCGTATTCAGCTTTCAATACGGGTAAAACTGATTTATACGGGCAAATCTTAAATGACTGAGGCAAAATGCGAGGTGAACAAATTTTCATAGCAGACGACACGGACTCTTAGCACTGAAACGGGAACGAACTAAGTAGATGATCGGTCATGTTTTGATATCAACTCTTCAGCCCCCTTGTTGCAGGCAGCAAAGTTTGCCACCAAGCAGTACAACGATGAACATCAGTAACTGTCATTTGCAAGTGACGGTGTTGAACAGAACAATGGCTATGTGTTCTTGGGAAATTGGTATAATTGGGAATAGAAACTTTGGGATCACAGTAAGTTATGATGTACTCCTGACTTCAATGGACTAATCATGTTGGTAGGAGTGGAAAGTGCATAAACAAATTGGTTTGTGACTTTGATGGACTCGTGATGTTGGTAAAGTGGAAGAGAGTGCGTAAACAATGGGTTTATAAACAGTTTCAATTCTGCATCATTGTCAGTGTTTCACTATAGGGTGTGTGATTTGATCTACAAACTGTAGCAAGTGATGCATTCTGCTGGAATGGAAGAGGGGGTTCTGCTGCTGGATGGGTAAGTGTTATTGTTATTCATAAACTGTCTTAAACTGCCATTTGTTTCAAGAAGTTCTGCCTGATACTGAGTATCACATGTATTCACGGCAATTTTTGTTTAGGTTTTTGCGTTTTCTGTAATGTATAAGGGTTTGGGGCTCGGAATAAGGGAAAAAGTACTTTTCACCAGCCGCCGTAGCGAAGTGGTTAGCGTCGCGGACTCCCGGCTGGGAGGTCGTGGCTTCGAATCCCATCAGAGGCATGTGGGTTTTTCTGCCCCGACCGGCTCCTACCCAGAGTTGAGTTTGCTGCGGACTCAGTTGGGAGACTGGGACCACACAGTCGAGTTTCATCCACTTAATGGATGCGTTTCTGAGAGTGTTGCTCAAATTTCCTGACCAACACTGCGTGCCTGTATCTCTCGGGCCTGGTTGACGCCGGGATATATTATGAAAGGAAGCGTAGAGTACAGCCCTGTCATGTAGTCTCAGACCGAAATGGAAATCCGTAACATCATCTTCATCATCCTCATTCTCATCGATCAGCATTAAAAAAAAAAAAAAAAAATGTCCCAAGTTCTGTGGCCCTTCATGCCCTGCTCTCATGGTGACCTCAGTTTCGATGTCCTCTCCACGTCTGTGGCCTTGTTTTGGTTCCGTCGGGGTCACCGGTATCGGCGAGTCCATGGGGGCTGTCGTTGGACGGACGTGGTGGCGCCCTCCGGAGGGAGAGCTCACTCACGCCGGCTCCGCGACTAAGCAATTATTGTCGTCAGTAGGGGCTTAGTAGGTGGTGTCCTGCGTATGTTAGATCAGAACAGGCGCCACTGAACACCACCGAAGTGACTCGGTAGCAGTGCAGTGTCTCCTCCGGTGGGTTGCCTCTTGACGACTTGACATTGACTCCGCCCTGTGGATTGTCGGTGCCGGGGCTGCGGCGGGCCTGACCGGGCTGTGGATGTGGACGGGGTGTCGGAATGAGCGGTGTGGGTGCACTGCCTCTAAAGTGGTGCAGAGGTTGGGACAGCAAAAAAAAAAAAAAAAAAAGAAAGAAAGAAAAAAGTACTTTTCAATACGGGAAGTTGTAAAATGAGGAAAATTTGGTTGACACCTATGAAGATCGAGTAGACAGCCAGATCGGATGGGCTGATTTCTTTCGCGTCGAGCAGCTAACTGGTCGGAGTACATCTCGTGATCTCGTATTCAAGAGTAGTTACTAAACAAGACCAAGATTTCTTTGATTATTGGCCGTATCCTTAATAAAAGATGAAAATATTCATTTTATAGATCAATATTGTATCATGGAAAGCTACTAAAGTGTTTAATTCTCAACTATTTCTCAAACTCTTGATATATACCGTGAAGCTGATGGATTTTTGTCAAGTAGACCTTTGGGAACATCAACAGTTCATCGATAATGTTATGATTTGTATGTTTACGATTCTCTGTGAACAGTTGTGTTTGGTGGCTTTGTCGTGTGCTCGGAATGGAAGGTGGGGAGTTGTGAGAATGGGAGGGAGGGGGAGAGTGAGGTCGTGACAGACCTTTTATTTTTTTGACACACATGCGTAACACATGCGTGTCTTTTCTTTTCCTTTTTGTAGCAGTATTTCCCATTTTAGTAAAATAAGACTTTCTGATAAACTGTGGTCAGTTACTGCTTTATACACTTAGAAAAAGTGCATGAAATTATATTCCGTGCATTACTTAACTGCGCAGCATTCTGTCAAGGTCTGACTATTTATTACGCGTTCTACCAAACAGCGAAAGTGATGTGTATAAATAAAAATAGAACATATTATGAAAATATGAATAAACATATTACTATTACAGAAGTATTACACGTCACATATATCTTGCCAAATAAAGCTAAGTAAGGCAATAAGAAGTACTCAGTCATGATACATCAAACAACTGAAACTGCATTATTAAAACAGCAAATAAAGAAGTCCTACTTGTATTAACAGAAGACATGTGTTGCAAACTATACCAACACGTGAATTTTGCACTGCTGCCAAACTGACAGAAAATAGTTGCTAATCGGGGAGAGAGAGAGAGAGAGAGAGAGAGAGAGAGAGAGAGAGAGAGAGAGAGAGAGAGAGAGAGAGAGAGAGAGAGAGAGGAGGGATGCTAAATAGTTCAATAATGTAAAATAAGACGTATTGTACGCTACTATCTTTAAAAATAAAAATAAAATAATTAAAAAAAACCCGCATCGCATTACCTCAGACTGGATTGACTCTTGTCACGTGAGATGTGAGCTATGATCAAAAGCGGAAAAAAAAAAATAAAGGAAAGGAAAAAAAAATCCTATAGCAGAGTGTCTGCTGAAATCACCTGACGGGGATCGCGCAAATGTTTCTATCTCATAATCGAGAGTCTGTCACTACTATCAACTGTTCTTCTTCGATCCGTTCTTATACTCCTTAAATATTGTCATTGCGTAACAGCCACAATACAGCATGTGTGTGTGTGTGAGTGTGTGTGTGTGTGTGTGTGTGTGTGTGTGTGTGTGTGTGTGTGTGTGTGTGTGTGTGTGTGTGTGTGTGTGCGCGCGCGTGTGTGTGTGTGTGTGTGTACATAACCAGATGTACTTAGATAACCAGATTATGCATACACTTGCATAGTTACAGACATCTCTCTCTCTCTCTCTCTCTCTCTCTCTCTCTCTCTCTCTCTCTCTCTCTCTCTCTCTCTCTCTGTCATATCACAGATGTCAAACAGACGGAAAACTAAAGTAGTAGTAGTAGTAGTAGTAGTAGTAGTAGTAGTAGTAGTACTACTACTACTACTACTACTACTACTACTACTACTACTACTACACAACCCTTGTAAACAGGCTGGCTATTGCTGTATAAGAAAGATCACGTCAAGGCAGATTTCAAAAAAAACGAAGCAACGAGGCAAGCTGACACGTTTTCATCGAGACATGGAAAGGGAGAAAACCTCTTTCAAAAAAAACAGCGTCGCACGGATGCATCATGAAATCGTCTCCCGTTATCGTGTGTCTGAGAGTTCAAGAGCGCGGACAAATTCATGCGTACCCGCAAAAAAAAAAAAAAAAAAAAAGAAAGGAAAAAGAAAAAAGTAAATGTACGCGCACACACGGGCGTATATTGGTACGTGCGCGAATGTGCTCAACATATTTCTTTTGACACTGCTAGACATTAATTTTCTTGTCTTGTTTTTCGATATGTGGTATGATGGTGAGAATAAAAGGAAAATAAGTCGTCGAAGTCATCTTTATTCATTGCAGTGAACTGAAATCAGTTCTTTGTTTTGATGTTTGCAAACACGCGCGCGTGTTCACACGCGCGCGCACGCTGAAAAGATCCACATTCAATCGAGCCATCTGATGGTTGGTTGGTTTGTTTGTTTTTTTTTCTCGATGCTCCTTCCCCGTCACACACACACACACACACACACACACACACAATGGAACAGAGAGAGAGAGAGAGAGAGAGAGAGAGAGAGAGAGAGAAGAAGAAGAAGAAGAAAGAAGAAAAAGAAGAAGAAGAAGAAGAACTTTAAACTCAAAATTATTTCATTGTCACAGATATGAAAGGCATGCCTGAGCACCGTCGTGATACATCTTGTTTCAATTTAAAAAGATATTTTTTGTCCCTATTCGTCAAGGGTTAGAATTTCAGCTGCTACGTAAGTTTCTTTGTTTGACGTAAGACTAGAAAGGTCAAGAGGTAGTTTAGTTGCTTTTAAATCCTTTTTTTTTTTAGTACAAAAAAGAAATGTACGTCTTGTTCATATGAAAGTTTGGATCGTGCTCCACCGAAAACAATCCTCTGACAGTCTTTGAAGTTTTAACTTTTAAAGTATTTGTTAATGCATAATAAAATAGTATATAGTAAATCTTTGTCAACTTTGATGTTATGATAACTCCATAAAACTTTACCTTTCTATGTTTTGATAGTTCACCAAGTAGTGTTAAGGCTGGCAACTTAGCTGGGCTTCTATCAAGGTTAAATAACATGTTAGGATTTGTTTTCAGGCAATAAAGCTAACCCATTTTCTAACACATTTCACCTAAGGTTGTCAGAGTCAGACTAATTTGGTCTTCTTACATAATTTTGTGTTCTTTCTGGTGTTGATCTTTTTATAGATCCATGCAAATATCGTGCATGTTGGACCAGATCTACACTGTCAGATTGACGTTTGCCTTTAGCAGGTCATGTACCATAATATTAAAAAGAATAGACTCACTGTACCATGTGAAATTTCCATACCGGTCCTTGAGAAAGTCGAGTATATCTAACTTGCTCTCGCCACCATCGTCCTATTTGTAGAAAAGAAAAATGTTTCATATGTTCGCAGATAAAGCAATGTTTTTCAGCTTGTAACTAGAGACCGTGGAAACAGGCTTTTCTGGCTTAATAAATGTGTTGCTAATATGGTCATTTCTCAACTTTCTAACAAATTGTTTCTTTTGAGCAGACAATCAAATAGAGTGTTCGATGCTAGATCTTCCTTTCTTACAACCAGCTTGATTTATATATTTGACTTCACTCTTTTAAGAGTAATGTAGCATTCGATGTTCTGTTTGTTTGTTTGTGTTTACCAGAATAGATTGCCCATATGTGAAGTGAGAACTAAAGGTAGGTAGCTATTTTCATCACGTTCAGGTTTTCAAGCCTTAAGAATTGGAACGATGGTACAATCTTTGCATAACTGTGAAGTGACGCCATTTCCATCATTTTTTAAAAGTTGTATGGATTTAAAAAAAAAAAAAAAAAAACCTTTCTGAAATGTATTTTATGATTTTTATAATTTTGTTGTTGTTGTTATTATTACATTGTGTGGACTAAGGGAGTATTTTTTATTGTTCATAGTAGACTTGCATTTCTAAGCTCTGGCATAGTTATAGGAGGTGGGTTTTTTGTTTGTTTGTTTGTTTTTATTTAAATGATGATTCGGCATACGACGAATTTGGTTCTTCCCGTTCTTTGCATATTTTACAGCATGGCAATAGTTGTCAAACTCTGCCCCAGTCTTCTTGTCTTCTCTGAACTCTACAGACGTTTCTGCTTTTTCTATTTTTCTGATGGAAATGAGTTATTTTCGCCAGTAGACCTGTTCCGGGACTGGAGAAATCAAGGGAGGATAACGTCTGCTTTTCGTTACAAATAGTGGTGGTTGAAAGATAACTGATTGTTCGTTTTTCGTTTTCAATGTCTTGAATGTTGTTTTGTCTTGACTGAAAAAAAACAAAGAGGTCGAAACGCGTCGAGTTTGTCGTGTAATTCATTTGTTTTCTTTCGTTCGGCGGCATTATTTTTCCTTTAAGTTCATTGCAAATAGAGTTACCATTTCCCAGTTCACACGTCAAGCAAATACATCTAGTGAATCTGATATTTGATTTTAAGCGCACACCAGGTTAACAGGTGACTGTCTGCATTACACGCGCACCCTTTTACACCTATGTTTTGTCACTTTCTCCTTTCTGATTAAACTGCTAAGGTGACTTATGGGACAACATTGTTTTGGCCGTGCCTACCAAGGCTTTCTGTCCCATGAAAACAGCAGGGTCACCCTCGCCGAACTGACGCGAGTTTCATCACAGATTACCTCCCATGGAGATTTCCGAACATCGTCTATTTTCACGGGATAATTTGGAGTCCTGGTTCCATTTCTTATATGAGTAACCAGACTTAACTTGAAACTTATTAAGAATCCTTATGTACCGTTGCTTTTTTTTCCCCACTTTTCGCATAATTCATAATTCTATTCCTGTGAGTTTTGATTGTCTTCATTTCAGCATAGTTTTCTTCTGTGTGTTTGATACCCCCCCCCCCCCTTTTTTAATTACTTATTACAGCATCCTCAAGGGCATCATTTCACCAAAGGTTGCCGAATGACCTGCAAATTTAACAGCTTTTAATCTGGATAGAGATGAGACGCCTGTATTCATGTGCTGCGCGGGTGCGCCAGTATATATATATATATATATATATATATATATATATATATATATATATATATATACTGTTATGACCTATAGCACACACACACACATTCCCACCCCCACCTTCCCTCCCACACAGGCACGTATCATCAGTAGGCCTACACAAATGCGCTTGTACATGCATCAGTCGAGCATAACATCCGCGTTCACTGATGGGCCCCATCCCGTCAAAGTCAGGAAGAAGAAAAAAGAAAAGAAAAGAAAAAAGACAAACAAACAAACAAAAAAGGAAGGAAGGAAGGAAGGAAGGAAGAATGGGAAAATATAAAGATTTGAATCCAGGAAATCCCGTAGGGGTGTACGGATATAAAAGCATTCTATAAGGAACACAAACTAAAGGTAGGTAAAGACTCTTTCACACACATATACGCTCACACTCTATTTGTGGGAAAGAAACTTTGTAGTTATGAATGGAACGTACCAAAACAAACGAAACTTTAAAATGGTAATGTGAACAACACCAGTCAATACTGATAACGATGACATAGCATTTCTCACGATATCTAGATCTGCTTACAAATCAAAATAATGTCCACATTAAGCATTACAGTTTCAACGAACGTGGCAACTTTTTTTTTAGTAACGTTCATTTTGGGGAAGAACTAAGCTGTTCAGAAAATTTGAGAGTTATGGTGCTTATATTAGTATGGTTTTCGTGAATGTTTACGACCCTCACTGAAATAAGAACAAGTGAACAAGTAGGGAAATTCATCACCTAAATCACATCACATTTTCTATATTTGCTGTGCTGTCTGTTAATACCAGCCAAACGACCACTCCGGACTGCTCAGCCTATGAATCAACGTTCTGCATGTTAACAAAGCACTTGGTAATTTGGCATGCACCATGGACAGACAGCCTACTGTTCAAACTGTAAAAAAAAAAAAAAATAATAAAAAAAAAAAATAACATTATGTAATCATGAAAACTTTCATTCTAATTTACATCGGCAAACCACTTTTCGTGTGTACTCATCTTGCAGCTTTGTCTTCACCTCTAATTTAAAGTAATCAATTAATAGTGGTTTATCCTTCAAATTGGTCTTCCCAGATGCCGCTGAACCCTAGATCTACAATTATACTTTGATACATTCCATGTAGGGAGATTGAAAGGAACAAGTTTATTAAGAGAATATACCTTTTTTAATATATATATACACTGCACGTAATAATTTTTTCTTGCTTCCGTCGTACGTTGATTTGTGCCAAAGATTTAATGGCTTACATTTTGCTTGTAAACTTAGGCCTCCTGGAAATGTTCGCAATATTTCTGGGCTAATTTGAAGCTTCCATTCATGTCAACGTGCGGAAAATCATATGTGATATCTATTGTTTTACCTTTATACATGAATACAGGTGTTTACGAATCTCACTCCCGGAAATTATGACAAATTTCCTCTCAAAAACGTTCATTTCTTATATCTCACTTCTGACTATAAAAATTATAAACATCGAACCAGTGCCGATTGATGTGTCTGTGGTGATTCAGTAAAAATAATGGTGTGATCTGCATACGAGAAAAATAAAATTTTACA
>JADBJO010002701.1:0-10000 GCA_016801955.1 Conus betulinus | reverse complement strand
TGTTAGGATTCCATTATGAGAAATACCAGAGATAGGGGGTGGAGCTAGGGGAGTGAGAGTGCGGTAAGGGGAGTATAAACTGGTGTAGTAAAGGTATGAAAGTGAAAAGGAAAGATGGAAGTGTGACTGAAGCTTGCTTGAAGCTGCCCTTTCACTGACACCATAAAAATTAGTTGCTTCAGTATAATGTAGAAAGAGAAGGGGCTAGCTACCGCCAAGGACACAGACAAACAAGGTACAGGACAAGACATAATGCATTTCAACCTCATGGGTCTTCTTCAGGCAAAAACAAAAGTAACGTAAATGGAGAACGAGAAACCACTTATCTGGTCATGTTGGGGAAAACCGGTAAAATGGCTGTCCGGCAACCATTTTACCAGTTTGTTCCAACATGACCAGATAAACTTGTGGTTTCTTGTTGTTCAGACAGAAGCCAGGGTATGGCTGTGCAGCTGTGAAGGACCATGGTCAGTCGGCCTTCAGCTCCATGTGAGTGTGACTGACCACTGAAAAACTAATTTTTCCGAGTGTTACTAGGCCGTCTCTTGTTTCTCCCATTCCCCAAGATATTGGAGCTAACACTGTCATCATCTTAAAGGATAAAGTTGTCAACTGCTGTTGTATTGATGAACAGCCCTGTTCAAAAGTACGCTTTTTTTCTGTGTGGCAAGTCATTTGCTCATGGATTAAACATGGTCCTAGCACGGATCTCTGTTGTTTTGCAGTTTTGGTAAGAACAAAGATTGGGTATCATCTTGACCGTTTTAAAAGAAAATTTTGGGGATATTTCAGAAACTGGGTATTTATATGGATACAGTTAAGCTGGAAAAAAAAATCAAACAAAACATCCTCCATTTTAAATTAGTCATTCTTCCTATGGCATTTTGATTGCTCGCATAGTTGTTTGTTTTTATCTGGATTGGACTCTCTGAAATCTGCTCACCATAAGAATTAAGATCATCAACAGTATCTGACCAAGCCATAGTGCTGGTAAGCAGATTTCAGAGAAACTTTTATCGTTTAAGAAATGAGATCAAGACAAAAGGGCTGTGATAAACGCAATACTGGTTAACATCATGACTTGGTCACAGCGGGGTGGTCTTGCTTCAGATGTATTTCACTGAGGATGTTGGTCAGCTCCAAGTAGAATGGTCATGTTTGTCTACAGTAACCACAGGTACTTGTCTGCATGATCTCTTTCATTTGGTTGATGTACAGATAAACTGTGAAAGAAAGCAGAGTGAGTCAGCAAAAAAAAAAAAAAAAAAAAAAAAAAAAAAAAAAAAAAAGATGTTAAGGAAGAAAAAAAAGTTTGGTGCCATTTGTCTTCCAGCTCATCACAACAGATGGACTGAATCAAGTGGCAGTGTATGAAGTGCATTCACTATTATAATGAACTCCGTTCGTTTTGCAGATGACACGCGGGTGCGGATGGAAAATGGTCTTCACCTGACAAAGGATGAGATCATGACTGTTGTACACTATTTTCTGGCATGGCCAGAGAAGTAAGTAATTTATAACCAATTTTTCCCCTTTCTCTCGGACACAAAGATACTGGGGAATGATTCAGAAGAGATGAAAATAATTTATCTACTTTCATGCTTAGATGTTCATCACCATAAGTTGAAATATTTTACAAGTAATATACTGGTGTAAACATTAATGCCATTTGCTTTAGATCAGGTGAGGATCCTTTAGATTTTGTATGCAAACTTATTACTGTAATTGTAAAACAGAAACCTACTCTTTTTAAAGTGAAAATAATTTTTGTTGTCTGAATGTATGTTTTTTTAAAAGAGGAAAGTTTTGCTGTTAAAATTGATCATCATTTATGTCGAATTGTATTTTAATACACTTTATTTGATGAATTTATAGCAACGTTCGGAAATATAGTCTTTAAAACATTATGTTGGTGTGCAAACATATGCTGTTCAATTTTTTTTATTGCCTCTGGCCAAAAAAAGTTTTAGGAACTCTGTAGATTTAACGAGAGAGAGGGAGCTTATTTAGAAACTGAGAAAAAAAAAGCAGTATCTTTATTATGCTATGGCTGCAGCTTGTAAGAAAGAGGAAAAAATATCTGACTATAAATTTATGTAAAATAGATCTGTTAGTGATAGCTACATTTTGTTGTTCAAAGTTTTTTACCTTATGAAAAAAAATGTAACCTTTTTTACAGACAAAAAAAACAACAACATAATACATTGGTAGATTTCAACCAAAAAGATCTTTTCAAAAATCTCAAGTTCACACATATTGCCATTGGTGGTTTAGCAGTTGTTCTTTATCCATGTTGAGGTCCATGTTTGGTTTTGAGCCATGGTGATATTGATGACTATCCTGTCCTGTATGATGATAGTCTGTGCATTTTATTGGTTTCATGTTTCTGCTTTGAAGTATGATATTTTACTGTGAAATCAAAAGTATAGCTTCTACTCGTTAGTTGTTTATTCAACAATATTTGATTTATTGTCAGTTAGTTTATTGGTCTGATATGAAGATCAGTGTTTAGAAAAAAATGAAGAGTTTGTTTCTGTTTAGGAGCTATATCATGATATGATTGTAATTTGTATTGCTGTGCATAGTTGATGGCATTATTGCCATGTCTGTTTCAGAAAGTTTTGGAAGTTTGATGTTGATAATCAGATTTAGCATGAATTATTCACACTCCATCATAGATTTGCTCTACAGTTGTATTTACCATGTATTTGTCACTGAAATTCTGTTTTAGGCAGTGCTTTTGCTGCTTCACCAAGGATCACAAAAAACATGGAGCACATGAACGCAATAATCCAGGTCGTACTGAGGTCGGCACTCCAGATGATCAAGATCCTTCCAGCTTTGTTTGCTAAAAAGAATCCGCAGGCATCTGCACGTGTGGTTGAGACTGCAAGCTGCAGCACTGAGAAAAACAAATGAGAAGAATAAAGGAGACCAGCCTACATCCAACAGAGAAATTGCAGCTGTTAGTGGGGAGTCTGATGCCAAGGAGCTCAGTGAAGACACTGCCATGGATACAGACAGTATTGAGGAGGACTTCTTTTCAGTCGATGAGAAACATCGCCTCCTGGAGTTCACACAGAAGCTGTTCATCACTAACTTCCCATTTTACCAGATACAGAAATCACTTCAGCCTGTATCACTTGAGGTGAGATTTTTGTTTTATCACCCAAAGAGTTTAATTCTGTTAGCTGGAACCAGTATCTTTGATACTATTTTGTCTTTTGGGTTACATTTCAGGGTGTTTTTTTTTATTTGTAGACAGTATTTTGTTTCATGTTGAATGAAAGAAAGTATGAATATTAAGTTGAGATGCTTTCCTTTTTTTTTTTCTTCTTATACTGCCAACTATCGTTCAGGGTGTTCTGCTAACTGTTCATGCATGTCTTTACATGGCAGTTACATGGAGGCAGGAATAGAGGTGGCAGGGGCAAGAAGGGAAGGAAGTGTGTGTGTGAGTGAGTGAGCGAGAGAGTGTGTGTGTGTGTTACTTCAGTTTTGTCAACAGTAAAGCATGATAGTCTGTATTTTTCCTGGGGGTTAAATTCTTGTTGCTTGAATATTACATTTACAGTTTTGCTTTTAGCAGCTGGTAATCACACCTAACCTTAGCCAAGTTTTTTCTCATTGTTTGTGTTGGATGTAATCAATACTAATATGCCGGCTTCTTCTTGCAAACATTTCTTTTTATTGGTAGCTCTTTGTCAGTAGCAGAACAAGAAGTGGGTGACTGGCATACTCTTTTGACTAAATCTGACTTGTGAATTTTAACCATGATTTTGTGTCTTTTCAACTTGTATTGCTTGCTGCCTCATGTACTGTCTTTTATAACATTATTGCTGATCTCTTTTGCTAAAGAAGAAGACTAGATGAGATACTTTTGAAGTAGGAATGGACATTAAATTGCTGGCCATGCTGCAGAAAATACATTAGATGTTCATTCCTTGTAAAGTTCTCATAAGTCATCCATAGTGACATTGAATCTTTCGATAATTGGAGACGTGTTTTCTCTGAAGGTAATAACTTGATTGAAAAAAAAGAAAGTGTTTGTCTTTATAGCAAAATGGAACACCAAACTGGTGAAGACATATATTGTTGAAAGCTGTTCTTGCTATTATTGTAACAATATAACTGCATTTCCATTTTTTTTTTTTTCTTAAAGTTTTCTAATAATTTGAAACTGACATTACAAAGGGGCATTTGTTTTTGGCATAGCATTGTGTCTCATCTTGTCTTTTTCTTAAAGATTCTGTTACTTACTTCCGCTTCCCCCTGTTCTATCCTTAACCCTGCCCACATTCAAAAACAATTTATTTCACTTTAACAAAGAACTTCTATTGTAGCTGTCTGCTGCTGCATGTAAAGTAATTGAGAGAATGAAACTGTTTTAGAAGTGAAGTAGAGTCTTAAGATGGAGAAGATGAGAAATGGCATATTCACTTGAGATTCTTATGCATTAATTGTAACCAAATTAAGTGTACATAGACCAGAGCAAGTAGATGTAGGCAGTGGTGCCAGTCCTTTTATTTTCACTTTATTGTTTTCCACACAGTTGGATTCTGTACAGATTAATGTCGCTTAGTCTATTTTCATGGGAAGAAAGGCTGATGAATGTCACCCAAGTGAGAAAGCAAAAAATATTACTGACAGTTTGTATGATTTAGCATCATCACAGAATTACAGTACTGAAGTTTGAAGATTAGGTATGGTCAGCTGCCAGCCAATTATATTTGCTTGTGCGCAGTAACAAGCAAGTAGGCATGATGCCTGAAACTAGTGAAAGTAACTCTTTTTTTCCCCCCTCATTCTGCTTATTCAGCATGATGGCTTGCTGAGGGTGATGGTCATAAAATGAAACTTGTTCATGCCGAAACGTCTACCAACTCAGAGGAAGAATGTGAAAGAAATGTCTGTCAGCTGATTGTCAGTGCCCACATGTTCAGGTGTTGAAATTTGGACAACATATTGCAAGAGCACTGTCTGTGGGCTTGATTTCAGAATATGCTGTGGAGGACTCGGTAATGTGTGTCATCAGGTTTCCTCAGCCCGCCGCAAAGAGAAATCCAGTCGTTTTCTAAACACAACTGTGTGTGTTTAGTTTTTATGCCTTTTTGACAATGCAGTGAAGGATTTAGTTTTACTGACAGTCAGTTGTACCAATAATAAATGTCCTGTAAAGCTTTTTGAAGTGATGAATTGGATGGGCACTGCTGTGTAATTGAGTTTACATTAAGTAATATTGCATAATGGTGTTCCGACATCTCCACCTTCTTACTGAAAGCTTGTTATGTACAGGGATACTATATGGACAGAAGCGTTCGCATTATGCACCCACAAAATTCCTCTCTTACATTGACACATTGAACTTTTCACTCTTATCGGGCCCTCGCAAAGGTGACGGGACAGCAGTAATGTTCCAAAGATGAAATTTCATTGAAAACTTCGACTCTTGAGTCCCCAGCTGTCACTACACAGCACATTAATCTGTATTGTACAAATGAAATGTAAACAGCATACAGATACCCCCCCCCCCCCCCCCCCCCCCCCCCCCCAAAAAAAAAAAAAAAAAAAAAAAAAGAAAAGAGACAGGAAGAAAGGGCGAGAGAAGAAAGAGGAAGTGCAAGACAAGATTAAGAAAGATACAACATAAGACAGAGGGAAGAGGGAGAGAGGTACAGTTTGAGTTAGACTAAAATAACACCTCAGACTAAAATAACACCACTTCAGACTAAAATAACACCTCATTGTAACTGACCTCATTCTAACTGATGTTTGATTCCTTTACACAATCCATTGTGCAAACAGCTCAGGCCTGTCTAGGACTAGGAGCCAAGCCCTCATGCCTCAAGTGTTTACTTCAACCCACAGCCCACAAAGTGCAAACTGTTAAATACTAATAGGTTGAAGCCTTCATGAAGGCTTCACCTAGAAAGCTCAGTGAGCATTAACAATCCTTGAGAGCCGCATGCAGGCTGATGGCTGAGGCCCTGCCACAGTTGTCTTTCCTAGATTCCATGTCTGTCTTGCCCACACCTGGAAGTTCTACTGAAGAACCCTATGATAATAGCCATTGGCAGAGATGAGATACATGCATCTTCTGGGAATGCTGTTTCGATATATAGATCTACTTGTTGGTATCTTTTGGGTGTGTGTGAATACTGAATTACTCCCCAATATGGGTGTGTAGCGTAAGGCTCAGCCAGACTTTCTTACCTGAAAAGTCGCGATCCCATCCACCATCAAGGGATTCGACTCTGGGTGCATTCCGTACCACCCCTGTTCATAGCCTCTAAGCCTGTATGTGAGGCAGGAGAACCATCCCTCACGAATTGTCGGCTCAGACTTACCTTGAAGTATTGTTTGAATCTGTCCTCTGAACTCCCAAACCCAGCATATGACTATGTTTTTTGACCCCAAGTTTCAAAAGAAATTCGATGACCACCCCAGTTCCATCCCACCTCTGGGAATTCATATTCTTCCCATTTGAACAATGCAGATATATAGTGGTTTTGTGATTTTTTTTTTTTTTTTTTTCCAAGTTTCCTGATGACCCACTATGGACTTTCTTTACTCCAGAGATCTGGTTTGGTTTAGCTTTGTACCATATAAGATTACACTAGCTCCTTGGCGTGCAAGTCCTTCTTTGCCAAACTATGTTCCAAGTTTCCATTCTTCACGAGAATTCTCACAGACGGTTCAAAGTTTGAGTAGTGAGTTGCCTCTGCTGTGTGTTGTGCAACAGATCCTCCTCAGAGATGTTCTAAACACATTCCCACTGACAGCTCCATCTACACTGCTGAGATGACAGTTTTGGTCCTGGCTCTGGTTTATAAATCTAAACATAAAGATTTCCTCATTTTGTCAGACTACCTTTCTGCATTGGAGGCCATTGCTGGCAGTAAACTCAAGCACACTCAAGTGCTGAAATTCCTTGAACTGTACACCTCTCTGAAATCAGTTGGATATGTTAGGACAACAACAAGTTAATGTGATATTAAATAGTTTTAGTCAGTCAATTGGATATAACATAGTTTTTGCTTGGGTTCCTAGCCATGTAGCATTCAAGGTGACAGAATGGTTGATAAACTTGACAAGAGTGCCACAAGAAAGAGTTGAGCAGATTGTCTATCTCCAATACAGATCTAAAACACTATGGCAAGAGGAATGGAACTCGCAGATGGATAGCAAACTGTACAAAGTCTGTCCAAACCTGAAAGAGTTTTTAGCTTGTTCCTGATGCGGCCACAAAGACAAAACAGTCTTGTGCTGTATGCCAACACTATGGTACAGGCCACTTGTTTGTAAACACTCATTCTTTTCGTGGGAGCATTTCATGTTTCATGTACCTCTCACAGTGAAACACGTCCTTTTAGAGTGTTTGGACTTGAATGATGTGAGACATAGACACTTTACAGCAGGCTCCGTGAAAACCTTGTTCAGAGATGTCCTGCCAGATGTGATTCTGAGGGAGATTAACATTTTTCATCTGATCCAAAGTTTTACGGAAAAAAGATTTTTAACAAAGTGTGTAATTTGTTTTTAGAAGGTGTATTTCAAAGAGATGTGCGAATGGTTCTTTTTGTTTTCAATGACTGGAGTTGATTTCAATGGGGTGACAGCCCTGATATGGCTCTTTGCAGTCGGCTGGGCTATAAGCAACATTACCTTACCTTACCTCTCGAATTTATCTTCATAGTAATACTTCAGCATCTAACTCATGGACTCAGGGTACCGGCACATGTTGCATTTGGGAGTTCCAGTACTCGAAGAACCCAAAGAAGCTAATCCTCAACATGGCAAACTGCCCAGAATTTTTTTATGGGACTTGAGAACATTCAGTGATTCACCTGACTCATGAGAAGCCGAACAAACTAGCATTTCTTCGTTTTTTTTTTTTTTTTTTAATGAGTTGAATAAATCTGAATATGATTAACAGGTAGAAGGGAGAATCTGAGATATGAACACTATGTTTGCCAGTGAGAGATTTGTTTCAGATGAATTGAAAACTATACTATCATCAGATTGAGAAAAAAAAAAAAATGACATTGATTTAATGTAAGCAAGCAAACATTCTAACACCAATAACAGCCCTGGGTGTGCTCACTCATTGCTGTCATATCCATCCACCTGTATCCAAGCCTCCCCAAAGTTTTCTACTCTCCCCTCCCCTGGTACATTGTTGACAATGTAAACAGCTGACATCCCAAACATGGCATGTATGGTGATGCTGCTTGTTAACAGACTATTTTATATGTGTGTCTTGTGCAGACTTTGTTCTTTAATCCTGGACCTGTTCAGAGACTGACAGAAGAGGTGAGCAAAGCGTGGTCTCATGATGAGAGAGCCATTAAAAAGATCATCAGTTCCCATCACGTTTGAAAAATTATTGATAAAGCTCAACCGAAAAATGTTGACCACGAATCACACTTGAGACAAAACATGACGTGTTTCGACCTTTTAGGTCTTCTTCAGGCAAGATACACATCACTCGGGGAAATGAAAATGAACGAGCAGTCACTTACCTTTGTTTGATTCAGCACATGATGGGTGTTGGAATGGATTTTGCGCCCATCTTACGCTAAACTGGATGGTGGTAAATGATTGCTCGTTCATTTTCGTTGTCCTGAGTGTTGTGTATCTTGCCTGAAGAAGACCTAAGAGGTCGAAACACATCGCGTTTAGTCTTGTAATTCTTTTGTCAACGTTTTTCGGCAGAGCTTTATGAATAATTTTTCAGAATTGTTTAGATTACCGCCTGTAGTCGCCTCACTTTGAAACTATCCCATCATGCTGTTTTCTGACGAATTTTCATTTCTGTAAAATATGGGCACTCAGCATCAAGAAAATTTAGTTTGTGCAGGAACCGTGTTTTCAAGTTTCTTAATGTGATGAAAACTGAAAGTTGAATTTAACATAATTTGACATTAATAATGCTACAGTTGTGGTTGCACTTGTGAGAAAGCTGTTTTAAAAGCCATACAGCAGCGAAGGATGGAGTTAAAAAGTCATCACAACAACAGCGCATGATCATGCCATACTGACATTTACTTTTTAGAATGTTCGTTTTTTTTTCTATTGGCTTCAGTCAGTTTTTGTGTACTTTTCTTCCTGTAATCGTCCTTCATCATAACTATTATTGGAATTTGTAGCATTAAAATATCTTAAATTTAGTTATGTATATAGCACATATGGAAAACGTCAATACTATGACAGATGCTGTGCCAATCAGTTTTAGTTTTAAGAAAGAGTGCATTTGTGGAGAAAAGGTAGATAACTTTGACATGGGACAGTGCATCTCTAGAAGCACGAGGCCTTCTTGCCTTTTGTCAGATTGACTGACTGTGGTCTCAAGTCATGCAGTGAGTCTACATGTTTTAATAAACTAGGTGTGTGTGTGTGTGTGCGCGTGCATAGGGGGGGGGGGGGGGGGGATGATGTCTGAAACTTAAACTCCCATTGCTTTGTCATCTGAACTTCGGTGGATGAAATGTTCGCCTGGATTGAAAAGCAGATTTCATAGAGAAAAAAAAAATCAACATAGCTGCTGACCTGGCTGAAGTTTTGTGGAAACCTCCAGTAGTGGAAACGAAAATTGTTTGGAAGCTTTATACTAAGACTAAAATTATAGCTATGTTTTGGCTATGATAATCATGGTTTTTATCCCCCCCCCCCCCCCCCCCCCACCACCCCCCCCCTCCCACCACCACCACACACACACACCAATTCAGTCATTTCGGTCATAGAATAATGTCCATAGCAATGTTAGTGCCTTAAGATAAAGCCAGATTCAACAGTTTTGAAAAGACGGTCTGTAAACTAAGGGATGGATTTTTTTTTTTTTTTTTTTTTTTTTCCTTTTATTGCTTTTTTGTGTGTGTGTGAAGAAAGTGTAGAACTGCGAAATGGCAAGATGTAAAAAGGTTGGGAAAACAAGAAGAAACAAGGGGTTCTCTTTGCCCTCTTGGGATGCATTAACATTGTTCAATTTCTGTGCAATGTT
>JADBJO010002700.1:287328-291463 GCA_016801955.1 Conus betulinus | reverse complement strand
CCCCCCCCCCTCTCTTCTCCTTATGTGGTTCACCTGATTACGCTTCTGCCAAAGCATGAAATACTGAGTATGCCCTGTTGTAATGGCGGCCTTCGTGTTTCTTGTTTTACCACTCACACCCCACCCCAAACCCCCACCCCCCAACACCCAACACACAACACCACAACCACACACACCACACACAAACCCACACACGGCGCGCGCAACGCCACGCACACCCCCTCCCGCAACACACACACAAACAAAGAAAGAAAGCAGAAACCACGTTCACCTATGGAAGAGGAAAGCCCCTCCTACAGATAGATCCTAATCGTCCATCCCCCGTCATGATTGTAGACCTCCGGTTTTTGCATTTATTTAGACAGGCCGCCTGAGTATGTGCCCGCCAAAGAGGGAACTGGGGGGAATGGAAACCCCCCCCCCCCGCATTCTAGGGGCCGGCGGGCCACGGGGAAACCCCCCCAGCACGGTGCCCCCAGGGCCACGCAGGCGCAGGACCTCCGGTTGCAGGCCAGTGGAGGGCGGCCGTGAGGAATGGAGAGCAGCAGGCCAATGTACTGGCTGGCCCTGGATACCTATAAATACCTATGAAAGCTTTGGAGACGGCTGCCGAACGCCCAGCCACAGACGGAGTACCGACTAACCCGGTCCGGGACCCCCCGCAAGGCGAGGTGCTTGTCGCACGGACACAGAAACAGACGAAACCCAGGACCGACAGAGGACAGACATTCACACACACCAACACACACACAACACACACACACACCCACAACACCACACACAACCCACACACATATCTATATATATACTCTAGGTACATATATATCCACGCACGCCCCCCTCCGCCACGGTGCATACGCACACACTACACCCGAGCGCACAACACACCAAGGCATACACGATCCGGTGCACCCACGTGTCTACACATCCGTGCACACCCGCCCCCCCCCCAGGGATCGCAGCCGCCCCCCCGATTTGTATGGCGGGTACGTTCTTCGGCTTGAGTCCTGCCGCTGCTCCCCAGCGCGGGCCCCGTTGTACCGACATTCTGGAGGCACCCCCACGCAATTCGGCCGAGGGCAAGTGCCCGAGCTTGAGGCACCGTTTAGCGGCCGAGAAGAAGCCCGGAGCCAGAACCAGGAAGGCCGAGAACGTCCCGCCCTACGCCTGATGCTTTCAGGGGTGATTCTCTTCTCTCTTCTCTCTCGCTCTCGCTCCCTCTCTATCTCTCCTCTCCCTCGTCTCTTCTGTCTCTCTCTCTCTCTCTCTTCTCCTCTCTTCTTCCTCCTCAATATCTTTTTGTTGCATCCCCAAATGACCCCACACACCACCGTCCACTAGATGGAACAGGACCCCCGGTTCACTGTCCCGTGTTGTCCCCGGCGGGGGCATCAACGAAAGCAGCGCTACGTGTGTGATGAAGCGGAGCCAGGGACCAGTCTATAAGTATATTGATAGAAGTGACAATAGTCAATGATTACTGTACTAGTTTCCGTGGCCTCTTAATTCCAGCCGCCGCCCCCACAAACAAAGGGCCCCGGGACCTCTCAGGGTTGTCCCGTTGAAGCAACTCCCCAAGTCATCACAGCAACCCCACCCAAACAAAACGACCATTCACCACATCTTTTAAAATACACCGTCTGAAAACGCCCCCCCCCCCCCCCCCGCCCCCCCCCCCACCCCCCCCCCCCCCCCCCCCCCCCCCCTTTCTTCCGTAAAAATCTTAGATCAGATGAAAAATGTTAATCTCTTTCAGAAATTCAAAGATCACGTCAGGTGGGACATCTCTGAACAAAGTTTCACGGAGTCTGCTGTAAAGTGTTTATGTCCTCACATCGAGCAAGTCCCAACATTCTAAAAAAGAATATGTCACTCACTGTGAGTGGAACATGACATGGAAACGCACCACGGAGCTTCTTCACCTTTTAAAAGATAAGAATGGGTGTAAAACGACTGGACCATAGAAGTGAGTGTGTATGCGTTGGTTTGTGTGAATGTGTGTGTGTGTGTGTGTGTGTGGTGTGTGGTGTGTGTGTGTGTGTGTGTGTGTGTGTGTGCGTGGCTCAGAGATGCAGACCGACGATCGTGGCGTGGTGCGTTCACTTCACTGGCAGGATGGCAGTTAGGAATATGCTCTGGGCTGCCTGCACTGGCTTCCGCCTGATAGTGCCAGATAAACAGAAATGATTATGCTCATCTCTCTGAGTTTCCCTTGATGTGTGTGTGTGTGTGTGTGTGTGTGTGTGTGTGTGTGTGTGTGTGTGTGTGTGTGTGTGTAGTGGTGGTTGCCAAAATGTTTTCGTGTACGTTCATCAGACTGGACTTTGACAAGGGTTGGAGAAACAGGTGTAGGGTGTTGCATGTCACTGGAAGGATTCAAACGTGATGACGATTTTCATCGTCTCTGAATGTAGTCAGCGCAGGAATAACAATTCGGCCCTGTACTTGTCCTGTCTCTGTGTCTGTCTGTCCGTCTCTTGTCCGTCTGTCTGTTGTCTTCTGTCTGTCTCTGTCTGTCTGTCGCTGTCTCTCTCTCTCTCTCTCTCTCCTCTCTCTCTCTCTCTCTCTCTCTCTCTCTCTCTCTCTCTCTCTCTCTCCGTGTATCTCCGTGTGATCGTAGAATAGTAAACTGTAGGTATGAAAGTTTGCAATCACCGCATCAGTGAATTGAAAGTAAGAAACATATAAATCACACAAGTATGAATCATTGTCATTCTCTCTCTCTCTCTGTTTCTCGGTCTCTCATGTCTGTCTGTCGTCTGTCCTCTCTCTCTCTGTCTCTCTCTCCCTCTCAATCTCTCTCAGAGAACCCTCATCTGTCTCTGTCTGATGCTGTCTCTGTCTTCTCTGTCTTTTCTGAATCTGTGTGTGTATGTGTGTGTGTGTGTGTGTGCGCGTGAGTGTGTGTGTGTGTGTGTGTGTGCTGTGTGTGTGTGTGTGTGTGTTGTGTGTGTGTTGTGTGTGTCTGTCGAGGGAGGGTGTAAGGGAGGGAGCGAGACAATGGTTGGAGTCGGGGGGGGGGGGGGGGGGGGAGTAAAGAATATTTCAGAAGTGGGTGTACCTTTGGATGTAGTTTCACGAAGATACTATTGAAACGCCTATTTTCGAATATATCTGACCGAGCACATGATAAAATATGATCTTGTGTGTGTGTGTGTGTGTGCGCGCGCGCCCACGGCCGGTGTTTGTTTTTTTGCAGCGCGTGAACGCCTACGGAAGAGAGAGAGAGAGGGAGGGAGCGAGAGAGGGAGAGAGGAGAGAGCACGAGAGAGAGAGGGAAGGAGGAGGATGAGAGGAAGAGAGAGGAGAGAGAGAGACTGGGGAGAGAGAGGAGGGGAAGGAGAGGAATGAGCGAGAGAGAGAGAGAGATGAGAGGCGCGAGAGAGGGCAGGGTGAGCGTAGCATGGGCGGCTAAGCGCGTGACGCGAGAGAAAGAAGTCATTCGGAGAAATTATCCGGAATAACAAACAGATGTAGCATATATACGTCACATATACGCGCGCGCGCGCGTGTGCGTGCATGTGTGTGTGTGTAGCGCGTGAACGCGAGAGAGAGAGGAGAGAGGGGGCTGGGGGGGATGAGGAAGAGGGAGTGTGAGAAACGGGGTAGGGGGCGGCTGAGGAAAAAGAAGTTATTCGGATAATTATCGGAGTATAACAAAACAGATGTACGCATATACTGAAACAATGACTCTCTCTCTCTCTCTCTCTCTCTCTCTCTCTCTCTCTCTCTCACACACAACACACACACACACCCACCACACATACACACACAGACACACATAAGCACACTGAAACACACACGCGCGCGGGGCGCGCGCGCACGCGTATGCGGCACAGATATGGACATGAATACATACACACAACGCACACATATACAACACATACATACATGTATGCACACATAAACACACACACGCATCTGCGGACCCATACACAATGCACACACGCGCGTGCGCATGCGCTCTCACA
This sequence comes from Conus betulinus, assembly GCA_016801955.1. Classification (NCBI taxonomy): domain Eukaryota; kingdom Metazoa; phylum Mollusca; class Gastropoda; order Neogastropoda; family Conidae; genus Conus; species Conus betulinus. The sequence goes on along the minus strand of JADBJO010002700.1, from coordinate 287,492 downwards.
CACACACACACACCACACACACCACACACAACACACACACACCACACACACCACACACACACACACACACACACGCAAAAGCAGACGCATGCTTTGTATCTTTCGTTTTTTTGAAATGAAAAGAAAAAAAAAACTGGTAAAGTTCCAACCTTCATTATGAAACA
>JADBJO010002700.1:274828-284828 GCA_016801955.1 Conus betulinus | reverse complement strand
ACACACACACACACACACACACAACACACACACCCACACCGCACAAAGAGAGAGAGAGAGAGAGCGAGAGAGAGACGAGAGGAGAGAGAGAGAGAGAGAGATGGGGGGAGTGGGGGGAGAGGAGTTCGGGGAGGTGATTGAATGGGGTGAGTGGGTGGGGAAGGGGGAAGGGGGGAAGTGCATTGGTCTAGTGCTACAGCTGGCGGCACAAGAAACGGGTTGTGTGTGTGTGGTTGTGTGTGTGTGTGTGTGTGTGTGTGTGTGTGCGTACGTCCGCGCGCGTGCGTGTGTGTGTGTGTGTGTGTGTGTGTGTGTGTGAGAGAGAGAGAGAGAGAGAGTGTGGGGGGGGGGGCGGCGAAGTGTGTGAGTGGACGACGAGCGGAGAGCGGGCGCGTGGTGTGTCCGCGTGCATTGAGGCAGACAGTGCGTGTGTGTGTGTGTGTGTCACCTTGCCTCTCACGTCTCTCTCGTCGGCACCTCACGCACACACGCAGCCGCGGTCGAGAGATTCCCCCCCCCCCCCCCCCCCCCCCCCCCCCCCCCACCCCCCCCCACCCTTTACGTTTCTTTTCTTCTTCTTGTCGCAGGTGCATAAAAGATAGATTTCTGTTGGTTATCCAGCGTCTTGTCGTTCGTTCGTGGTCTTTTCCACTCGCTGATGATTGTCGTTCGTGTCGGCGATTTCACTGCTGTGTTGTTGTTTGGGCTCCTGCAGCAATTTGGCTGGCTGCGCCACTTGTCTGTTGTCTGTCTGGTGTCTGTACAAGGGGCTGTTTCTCTGTCTGTCAGGTGCAGTGCATGGAAGTTTAAGTTAAGGGCTAGTTTGATCTTTCTTTTTTTTTTCTTTGGTGCTGACTTTCATTTTGAAAAAGAAGTGAATTAAAAAGAAAAAAAAACGACCCCCAGTGGATTTTGTCTGCTGAGTGTTTTGCCTTGTTTTCATCACTGAAACCACACCTGTAGTTTTCGGGTTTTTTTTTTGTTGTTTTTTTTTTTGCTTTTTTGTTTTGTTTTGTTTTGTTTTTCTTTCTTTTTATAACAACCTGTAGGAAGACGGATATTTACATCTTTTAAATTCACGTTCTTTTCCTTAGGCCAGTCATCTCTCTTAACGTTGTCTTGTCCGCACACGTTTCATTCGTTTGAAACTGACGTCACTCGATAAATGAAGGGACATTCAGGTGAACTGGTGTTCTAATTTGCAGAGTGGTGGAAGAAGTGAATTCAATCGCCTCGGAAACGGATCATTCAGAGCAAACCGACCTTTTTTTTCCCCCGAGAAGCCCAGCACAGCAAAGACTGACGGACGCAACATTACCAAGTTTACGCCGAACTTTGTGACGGCAGTGTCATATATATCGCTGGCCATTCCACACTGCCTTCGTGCGCCACGGGCCCAGTGGTGGAGAGAGAGAGAGAGAGAGAGAGAGAGAGGGGGAGCCACTGGTGAGGTCGGCTTATTTCAGAGATCGTTCGTCACGTCGTCGTGGACTTGGGTGTCGTGACTGCATTGTGAGTCGCTGATTATCAGCAGTTACAACTCACTTCAACGCCTGCGTCTTTCTCTTCTGCAGCGGGGACACTTAGGCCTACTGGTTAGAGCGTTTCTCCGCCAGACACAGAGCAAGCGTTCAGCGGAGGATTGTCAACGGTTGTGAAGGAGGGTAATCGCAGGTGGTTTCAGTACTGGCTCTGCAGTTTTTTGGGTTTTTTCTTCTTTCACGCGATTTCAGATTCGGTGCCATTTACCTGAAATTGCTGGCAGTTTGGTGGGGTCCGGAAGGTGTGGGGGGGGGGAAAAGGCTGGTGAACTGCTAGCGGGCATTGGCCGTTGACCGCAATGCAGCGGACTTAGGTCGTGAAGTTACAGGACAATGCGACATGTTGAACATAATGTTGGTGATCACTAATTGATGGGCACTACTGCTGGGCTGCTGATCGCTTCCATTGCCTCTAACACTCGAGAGTCTAGTGAGCATCACCAACATCGGATGGTGACAAAAAAAAAAAAAAAAAAAAAACCACAAAAAAAACCCACACACGCATCGAAAGACAACAGATTTTATGCAAGTTCCCAACAAAACGTCTTTCCACACACCAACAGAAAAAGCTCAGGTCTAAAAGTGAAAAAAAAAAAAAAATTCCAGTACTCGAAAGTTGAAACCACGAAAGCAAAAAACAAAACAAGAAACCATTAACAAAACGTTTTGAGAGAGAGAGAGAGAGAGAGAGAGAGAGAGAGAGAGAGAGAGGAGAGAGAGAGAGAGATTGAATATGGTGATAAGCATGCAAACCCCTGAAACGGTGAGATCGAGCATACTGATAAGCCTAACATTTTTTTTTTTGTAGTGTGGGACACTGAAAAACAACAACCCAAAACCTTCATTTCTTATCTGAGAAGAAAAATAACAGAACAGAACTGAAAAAAAAAAAGAAAAAAAAGAAAAGAAAGACAAGAAAAGCCAAAGGCTTGCTGAGTGGCCTGAGGAAAGGGGTTGTCGAGAGCGCAGCGGATATCAAGCCACAGGCGGAGTGGGCATGCATTCATTCATTGCCCACTTGGATTGAAGTGAGCGCACACGACGTGAGCTGGGGGTGGTGGATACATACACTGTTGGTTGCATGGGGTTTTTTTTGGTTTTGGTTTTTGGTTCCGTCTCCGGTGTTTACATCGTTACACGCTTGGATTGGATTAAGCGGGGATCGTCGTCTATTGTCAGTAGGGACATTACATGTCTTTAGTCTCTGTGTGTTTGTCTGTCTGTCTGTCTGTCTGTCTGTACTTGTCTCTCTCTCTCTCTCTCTCTCTCTCTCTCTCTCTCTCTCTCTCTCTCTTTCTTCTTCTTCTTCTTCTTCTTCTTATTCTTCTTTTCTCTCTCTCTCTCTTCTCTCTCTCTTCTTCTTCTTTTCTTCCTCCTTTCTCTCTTCCCCTCTCCCTCCCCGCCTCTCTCTCTCGCTTTCTCTCTCATTCTCTGTGTATCTATGTCTGTCTTTTATCTCTCTATCTTTCTCTCTCTCTGTCTCTCTTACTCTGTATATGTCTCTGTTCTCTCGCTCTAGCTGCTCTCTCTCTCCATGTCTCTGTCTCTGTCTCTTCTCTCTCTCTCTCTCTCTCTCTCTCTCTCTCTCTCTCTCTCTCTCTCTCTCTCTCTCTCTCTCTCTCTACCCTTTCCTCCTTTCCCTCTTTACTCTGAATATTGTCAGTCTGCCTATCTGTCTGTGTCTCTGTTCTTAATACAGTCAGTCAGTTTGCCCAACTGTCGTCTCTGCTCATGTCTTGTCTCAAAAGTCTGTCTGCCTCGTCCCACTCGGTGTGACTGTCTCTGTCCTTGCTTCCGTCTTATTCACCCTCGTGGTGTTTGTTTCAGAGAGAGAGAGAGAGGAGAGAGGAGAGGAGGAGAGAGAGAGAGAGAGAGAGACAGAGAGAGAACAAAATTTCATTTTAACAGGGTAATGAGGAGAGAGAGAGAGAGAGAGAGAGAGGAGAGAGAGAGAGAGAGAGAGAGAGAGAAACGAACAAAATTTAACAGGGTAATGAGAGAGAGAGAGAGAGAGAGAGAGAGAGATTATTTTTATCGTTTCACTTTGCCCCCCCCCCCCCCCCCACTTCCCCCTCAAAGCTTCTCCCAATTTCTCACGCTTCTGGCTCTCATACCATTTGAAACCACTACATTATTCCACCTCTGAGTCTTTGCCCGCCTTAAAATATGTCATCTAGCCTGTCAGTTTGTCTGTCAGTCAGTCTGTCTGTCTGTCTGTCAGTCTGTCTGTCTGTCAGTCTGTCTGTCAGTCTGTCAGTCTGTCTGTCAGTCTGTCCAGTCTGCCCGCCCAGCTGTCCTCTCTCTCTCTCTCTCTCTCTCTCTCTCTCCTCTCTCTCTCTCTCCCTTTACTGCCGTGGTTATAATGTCTTTCTCCCCAGTCTCTGTCTACGTTGTCCGCCCCCCTTTTCCGCCCAAAAAAAAAATTTCCGAGTTCGACACTGGTCGGTCCACAAATAAACACCGAGACTGTAAACTAATGCTGTGCTATGCTATACTAAATACACGGTCAAAATACAAAACAGGTGAAATGGATTTGTGGCACGTATGTCTTCTCTAGCCGTCACCATTAAACGACTGTGAAGTGTGCTTGAAACGACAGAGCTGCCGCCCACCTGGCTGTCAGCTGAAAAGTAGTGGAGACAATGATGATGCTGGGACAGTGAAGCCACAGAGAGCGGGACCAGAGCCAGAGAGAGAGAGAGAGAGAGAGAGGAGAGAGAGAGAGAGAGAGAGAGAGAGAGAGGAGAGAGAGAGAGAGGAGAGAGGGAGAGGGGGGGGATCGGAGGATCGATATTGTCTGAGTATGTTTGTAAATTGTAACGTCTGAAGAAAGATACTTTTGTCGAAAATTCACTTTTCACACACACACACACACACACACACACACACACACACACACACACATACACACACACACACACACACACACACACACACACACACAGAGACGAATGATCTTATGTGTTAGGCTTTGTGCCAGTTGACATGGGACAATAAGAGGAGGGGGGGGGGGGGGGGGGAGGGGGCAGGGGGGGGGGGGGGAGGGGGCAGGGGGGGGGGGGGTCATGAACAATATTAAAGATACAGTCAAACTCGGATATGTGAAATCGTCATGACATGGAAACCACATCATGGAAATACAGTTAATTCCACGATCGATCTGCTAAAGCACAATAACAACAACTGTGCAGTCATGGTACAAATGAGCTTTTGTACCCTGAACAGAGCACGTTCAGATAATGATGATAAACTTTACAGTTCAGATGACATGAAGACCAAGGTTCCTTTACAACAAGAACTGTGATCACAACGTTTGAATAGCAAATTGTGTAGTAGTCAGGCCATGTCTTATGAAGCAATGGTAAATTGTGTAGTGACCAGGCCATGTCTTATGAAGCATGGTAAATTGTGTAGTGACCAGGTCATGTCTTATGAAGCAATGGTAAATTGTGTAGTGACCAGGTCATGTCTTATAAGCAACGGTAAAACTGTGTAGTGATCAGCTCATGTCTTATTAAATTAAACAATGGTAAATTGTGTAGTGACCAGGTCATGTCTTATGAAGCAATGGTAAATTGTGTAGTGACCAGGTCATGTCTTATGAAGCAATGGTAAATTGTGTAGTGACCAGGTCATGTCTTATTAAGCAATGGTAAATTGTGTAGTGATCAGGGCATATCTTAAACAAGATTTCGTTTCTAACCAGCACTGAGGTCAGAACAGTTTAAGAAGAACTTGGTGAAAGTTAGGTCGCTTCTGAACCAAGATGTTCATTGTCGCCAGCACCCAGTGTCACTTCTGTCTGTTCTCTCTGGTCTGACCGCATTGACAGCTCTGTCCATTCTCTTTGAGGTCTCTGCACAACACGTTGTCATTGCATTGCAAAGGTCACATTACTATTATCATCAGTATAATGAATACTTACTTGGCGCCTGTCCTCAACTACAGACCAAGCTGTAAGCGTTTTACAGTCTGCACCGCACTCTCGTTTACACAACGGGCTGCCTACTTGGGTAGAGCCGACCGAAGAGCTGCCTGCTGGTGCTTCATTCAGAGGTTTCCCGTGTGGTCCAGTCAATATCGTTCACTCCTTTTCCTTACTTCCTTCATTCTTTCTATTTCTCACGCAAGGTGCATGCTATGTGTAACGTGTCATCCATACCAACGGCCAGACTGGCCTTCTGTTCCGAAAGCTGGTGATGGGATTTTACGTGTGTGCAAGATGTTACGCGTGCGTTCACACACGGAACCTCGGTTTGTTGTCTCATTCGAAGGACTGTATGGGAAATGGAGTCAGAACCTATGTTAACTCTGAGGAAAAAATCCCCCTGTACCCAAACGGCGCGGCGGGGGATTCGAACCCGCAGCCCCAGGATCACCAAGATTACGCGTCCGGTGCTCTACCAGCCGAGCTGTTCCGGCCCCATACATTGAAATTGCGAATTATCAGCTGATTCACAAAACATCCGTGGCGCTGTTGCACGTGACGTCGCGCTTTGCGCAATTCTCCTGCGGGTGAAAGGTCAGGCTGCTGCCGTGCTATGCCTTCTGTGACTGACTGTGATTGGTTTTCTGGAACCTTCCTGTCAGTGCTGGTGTATTCCTCAGATTCGGTTTCTAACGCTTCGCAATCATCATGTTTTGAACAATCTTGTAGTGGGGGATGGAGGTGGGGTGGAACAAGTGCAGGCTAACAATTCCTCCGTCATCACATCAATGATCGGGAAAAGACTTTTAAAAAAAAGAAGGGGGGGGGGGGGGGGGGGGGGGGGGGGGGGGGGGGGGGGGGGGAGGAGGAGCAGATGAAAGAAAGAAACTGAGAATGAAAAAAAAAAAATCGGGAAATATATCATACATATAAAACCCTTCACTAACAGCGGGGGCGGGGGGGGGGGGGGGGGGGGGGGGGGGAACCACCGATTAGAATCCTATCTTGAAGACAAAAACCATTCATGAATTTCGCCTGCTCCGAGGCCTTTCGTCCGCTGGAGGGAACTCATCAGGGGGGCAGCACCTCACAGTCGTCACTCATGTTCACTAACTGTGGGTCAGGTCAGGCCACGTGCAGCGGCAGGTGACGTGATGGACAGCGCTGTTGTTGATTTCTACCTGTCTGATGCGCGCTCCTCTCCACTCAAGACAGGCGGGCACCTGTCGCCGTGCAATGTGTCCGACACCATGTTGTTTATTTGGCGTGTTGTCAAAGACACTGGGGCACTGGTCAGGCAATGTGTCCGCGACACAATGTTGTTTATTTGGCGTGTTGTCAAAGACACTGGGGCACTGTGGTCATGCAATGTGTCCGACACCATGTTGTTTATTTGGCGTGTTGTCAAAGACACTGGGGGCATTGTGGTCAGGCAATGTGTCCGACACAATGTTGTTTATTTGGCGTGTTGTCAAAGACACTGGGAAATTGTCCTGCAATGTGTACGACACAAAATGTTGTCTATTTCGCGTGTTGTCGAAGACACTGGGGCATAGTAGGGGGAAACTAGCTAGAGGGAGAAACTTGGGAGAGGAGAGAGAGGTGAGCGAGGAGAGGAGCGGAGGAGGGGAGGGGGAGGGAGAACGAGGGAGCAGGGGAGGAGAGATAGGGAGAGGAGAGAGAGGGAGATGAGAGAGAGGAGGGTGAGAGAAAAGAGACACAGAGCGAGCGAGCGAGCGGAGAGCGAGCGAGAGAGAGAGAGAGAGGAGAGAGAGAGAGGAGAGAGAGAGAGAGAGAGCGAGAGAGATTTGTAGGCTATCTGAATATGCTAAAAATGAATGTGTTCAATCCTGTGTGTGGTTGTTGTTGTTGTTGTTGTTGTGTGTGTGTGTTTGAGCAGCTGGCTTGTGTTACGGTAACTGCAGTTTAAGTATCTGTATCATTTGGGTCTTTTCGTTTGCTCTCTCTCTCTATCTCTCTCTATCTCTCTTCTATCTATCTCTCTGTGTGTGTGTGTGGCCCCTTGTGTGTGTGTGTGTGTGATGTGTGTGTGTGTCCGTCTCTGTATGTCCTGTCTGTCTGCACATGCCTTGCTGCCAGTGGTCTGTCTGTCCGTCTATGTGTGTGTGTGTGTGTGTGTGTGTGTGTATGTGTTTGTGGTGTGTGGTGTGTTTCTCTCTGTCTCTGTCGGTCTGTCCTTAAGCTCTCTCTCTCTCTCTCTCTCTCTCTCTCTCTCTCTCTCTCTCGATCCCTCTCTCTCTCTATCTCGCTCTTGCTGCGTGTCTGTCTGTTCTCTTGCATGGTAGGGTCTCGAGCTGTATATCAGGATATCATGTCGTTCTATCCCCGTACGTCTTTCAGTCTGTAGCGCTCTATATTCATGAATTTCCTCTTTTTCTTTTTTTTTCTTTCTTTTTTGCTTTTTTGATGGGGGGGGTTTGTTGGGGGCGGGGGAGGGGGGGCATTCAAATGGCATCTCGTTGTATGAAATTATATCGCGTTTTTTTTTTTTTTTTTTAATTTATTTTCTCGTTTTCTATCTTCCCCTTTCTTCCTGCTCTCCCCCTGTAGCTGTGCATACGTGTGCAGAACACACGTGCACGCGCGCGCAATCATGTGCAGGTTAGAGGGACGGCACGTGTGGACGCTACATAGAAGTGCAAACTTTACATACACCCGGATTTAGGGTCAATTGAGATTTGCCGACCACAGGACGCAGAGCAAAATCTAAGGAACAGCAGGGAAGTAGATTGGGGGGGGGGGGGGACAGGGGGGCAGGGGTCGGGGGGGGGGCGAGGGGGTGGGCCCCGGCAAATGGGAGGGGGAGGAGGGAGGAGGTGGCCATTGGGAACAGGCCAATCCGGCCCAGTCGGGGGGGCGGCATGGGCATCCCCTACAACACCCCAGGGGGCATGCCGGGCATTCACGGCATCAAAGGTGAGGCATCTCAATAGCCCATCATCTGGTTGTATGTGAAATTATATCGCGCTGGTTTTTTTTTCTGTTTTTTTTTTACTTTTTTTTAAATTATCATGTAAACCTCGTTTTGCTTATCTTCACCCCAAAGAAAACTTAAACACTTGCTTAAAAACCCACAGTAGCTCTCGTGCATTACGTGTGCCTAAAACTTATTAAACGGAACACAGGTGACGAACGCGCGACTGCACAAATCTTAATTGTGCCAGGTTATAGATAGGTTAGGAGAGGAGGGGTGATATTTTCAAGGAAGTTAGAGGGACTTGGGTTTTAGCAGGGACCATGGACCACGAACACACTCCCCCGTAAGACACATAAACGTGGAGGGGGAAAAAATCACCATAGGAGTTTTGTTTAATTTTTGTGTTTGTTACCATTTTGTTGCCAGCATGTAATGCGGTTAATTTTTTTTTTTTAAGTAAGTAACAGACCAGCCTTAAAACAAAAACAATAGTTTATCTTCTATTTCGTGCACCACATTGACGTCCTAGGTCCCGATGAAAAAGACGCATAGCAATAATCAAGGAAAGAGCATAGGGGGAAAGGCACGTTAGAAAAAAAACAAAGATCGCTCGACACGGGGGACCGGGGTAGACGAGGGGGACGCGAGAGCGGACGGGAGAGGGCGGAGGGGGGGAGGGGGGGGGGGGCGGCGAGGGGGAAACGGGGCGGGGGGCGGGGGGGAGGGCCGAGGGGACTAGACGCATCCCCCAAGGGCGCGGAATGTTTGTCCGAAATAGGGGGAGGGAGAGGAGCGAAAAACGGAGCGAGCCCAGGGCCCAGCGCGAGGGAGGGGCCGGAGGAAGGGCTGACAAAAAAAAAAAACGTTTGACCCGCCCGCCGGTGCCTGGCCGGGGCCTCCTATGCGCTTGCAAAGTTAAAGCAAAAAAAAACGACCACAAAAAAACACACGAATTTTTTTAATAAAGACTAGAAATTTTAAAAACAAGAATCCGCACTAATCTTTCTTTTTTCCCCCGCCCTAAAAAAACTCTTTCCACACCTAACTCCATACCCCCCCGATTCTCCCCCCCACCCCCCCCCTCCGTCCCTCCCTCCCCCGATCACTACCCCCCTTCCCCCCCCCCTTCTCCTCCCCATCCCCCCTGGAGATATTTCCTCGTCCCGAGATATCAAAGATGGCGAAATGATGGTGGGTGTTGTCAAACAGGTAGCAGGCCGTCACCATTAAAAGGGCGTCCGGGGTTCGAGCAGTTCTTTTCTTTTTTTTTCGCAGTGCTGTTGCTGATATGATGGTGGAATCGTGTTTGTTTGTTTGTTTGTCTTTACAGCGGGCGACAACATTGTGGCCATAGAGTTGTCGTCCGCTGTAAAAAACAATGCATACATATATACACACACGTACATACCAATACATATACACACGCACGCACACATACACACATACACAAATACATAGACATACACACGCACACGCAAGCACGCGCGTACACAAAAGGCACGCGCCCTCCCGCACGCGCGCCGGGAAGCGACAAGACTCATACACAGTCATAGTTTACACAAACACGGACGGACATACATGTAAATGTACGTA
>JADBJO010002700.1:259828-269828 GCA_016801955.1 Conus betulinus | reverse complement strand
GAGGGAGGGGGAGAGGGAGGTTTGAGAGGAGAGGGAGAGAGGGAGCGAGGGAGGAGGGAGAGAGACACACACAGACACACATACGCACAGGAGGAAAGAGAGAGTGGGGGACAGGAAAGAGAGAGATTGTCAAGAGGGGGATGAGGAAAAGACAGGAGAGAGACAGAGAGGGTGAGGAAGAGAGAGAGAGAGATAGATAGAGGAGACAGAGAGGAGGAGGGAAAGAGAGGAGAGAGAGATGGGGACTTAGAGATAAGGAGAGAGAGAGAGAGAGAGTCAAGAGGGGGAGGAGAAAGAGAGAGCGAGGAGAGGGAGAGGGAGAGAGAGAGAGAGAGAGAGAGAGAGAGAGAGAGAGAGAGAGAGAGGAGAGAGAGAGAGCGAGATGAGAGAGAGAGCGACAGAGAGGAGAGATATCGAGAGCTCGACATGATCTAGGAAGAGAGAGGAAGAGAGTGCCTAGAGAGAGAGAGAGAGAGAGAGAGAGAGATAGAGAGAGGAGAAGCAGACAGAGAGAGAGAGAGAGACAGAGAGGAGAGAAAGAGAGAGAGAGAGAGAGAGAGAGAAGAAAGAGAGAGAGAGAGAGAGACAGAGAGAGAAGAGAGACAGATGACAGAGATTGATAGAGAGAGAGAGAGGAAAGCGAAGAAAAAGACAGAGAGGGACTCGAGGCTCAAATGATTTATTGATAAAGGCCAAAGCCCATGAGAGAGAGAGAGAGAGAGAGCATGGTTTAGGCATCTGACAGCCTGTCAGCCGAGAACCAACCACCCAGTGACCCACTTAAACTGACTAGTCAGCTCTGAATTAAAAAAAAAAAAAAAAACAACCCTTGAGGTCGCCCGAGCTATAAATCATAAATGATTACGCACTCGTTGGCATTGAAGACGACTAACGAAAGTATTTAATGTTTCGTTGAGAATTGAACACCGAGTTACTTCCCTTCCGCGGGGATGGCAGGGTTTTGATGGCGGCGCCATCCTTTCGATGTCATTACGTTCAGCACCCCCCCCCCCCCCCCGCACCCCCCCCCCGCACTCCCACCCCCACCCCAATTTTCCCACCCTTACCCCCTACCCCCGCTCCACTACCCTTCCAGCCTGCCTCCTTCTTACTCCTGTTTTCTCGTCCCCCCTCTCTTCGCCCATCCGCTCTGACACACACTCACACACACACACGTACGCACACACACGCACACACGCACGTACACACACACACACACACACACACACACACACACACACACACACACACACACACACACACACACAGTCACACACACTCACGCACGCGCGCATACATACACACAGACACACATACCCCCCCCCCCCCCCCCCCCCCCCCCACCACACACACACACACTCACACTCACACACATACACACTCACACATTCACACACACACTCACACACACACACACACACACACACACACACACACACACACGCGCGCGCGCGCGCGCGCGCGCTCACGCACGCATGCAGACATGCAGACACATGTACACACATATACACACACACACACACGCCGACAGACACACACAAACACACTCACTCACTCACACACACACACACACACACACACACACACACACACACACACACACACACAAGACACATCAATCAGTGGGAGACTGCACCATCTAGAAGGTCCAAGTATATGCTTTCCCGCACAAGTCGTAGTTACAGTCACTGCTGTGGTTGACAAAGTCCTCGAGCAGGCACAGCGAGTGTTGGCGCCTGTTGGCCTTCTGGCTGTCCTTAAACGGATGCCTCTCAGGAAGTGTCGCCCAAATTTCCTCACAACGCTGGAACTATACATGTCTCTTCTTCTTTCTTCTTCTGCTGTCGATTTTGTGTGTGTGTGTGTGTGTGTGTGTGTGTGTGTGTGTGTGTGTGTGTGTGTGTGTGTGTGAGAGCTTCATTCGTGTCGCGATGAAACGATGACACCCACAGTCTTCTCGAGGTCTTGACGACTTGCCCAAAGCTGAATCTGTAGCTCTACACCCTCTGACCAGGTCTGACGCCGTAGAACATCATGGGCAGGTTAGTGTTGGAGAATGTGTCCTGGAGGTCTGAGATCCAGTGCCGCATGGACATTCACCTGTGTGGGCAAACTTAATTCGGCTGAGGTGGCTCATCAGTCGGCAGTGGCCGGTTCTCAGTCTGAGGAGGATTGCTTGATGGTATCTCTGGAGCCGGTGGACTGGATCAGCACCACTGTCTGCGCCCAGTCTTCTCCTCCACTGGTTTTGATGTTGGTTGTGGATGATAGTTTTGGCCTCGCTGTAGGTCACCGGGTGGCTGAACTGCTCCACACTGCTCCACCTTGGACATAGCGTCAGCCTTCTCATGCCTAGGGATCCCACACTATCTCCGTCTCTCGGGACTGGTCGTCGGCGGGATGTATGATGCAGCCCTGTCATGCAGTGCCAGAATGGAATTCCAGAGCAGCAAGCTTCTCCCAGCCTGTGACCCTTGGCGCCTTGCTGTGATGGTGACTTTAATGTCGATGTCCTCTCCACGTCTGTGGCCCTCTACGCCTTGCTGTGATGGTGACTTTAATGTCGATGTCCTCTCCACGTCTGTGGTCCTTGACGCCTTGCTCTGATGGTGACTTTAATGTCGATGTCCTCTCCACGTCTGTGGTCCTTGACTCCTTGCTCTGATGGTGACTTTAATGTCGATGTCCTCTCCACGTCTGTGGTCCTTGACGCCTTGCTCTGATGGTGACTTTAATGTCGATGTCCTCTCCACGTCTGTGCCCATGGCGAGTATGTGACTTTGATTTCGATGAACTGTGCCCCTGGCGAATATGTGACTTTGATTTCGATTAACTGTGCCCTTGGCGAATATGCGACTTTGATTTCGATGAACTGTGCCCTTGGCGAATATGCGACTTTGATTTCGATTAACTGTGCCCTTGACGAATATGCGACTTTGATAACGGTGTACTGTGCCCTTGGCGAATTCTTGATTTCGATGTACTGTGCCCTTGGCGAGTATGTGTCCTTGATTTCGATGTACTGTGCCCTTGGCGAGTATGTGACCTTGATTTCGATGTACTGTGTCCTTGGCGAGTATGTGACCTTGATTTCGATGTACTGTGCCGTTGGCGAGTATGTGACCTTGATTTCGATGTCCTCTCCACGTCCGTGCCCTTGGCGAGTACGTGTCGAGGTCACCGGTATGGGTGAGTTCATGGGGGCTGTCGTTGGACGGACGTGGTGGACGCCTCCGGAGGGGAACGCTCGCTCATGCCGGCTCCGCTACTAAGCGATTCTTGTCGTCGGTGAGGGGGCTTGGCAGGGGGCATGCTACCTGTTCTGAATCAGACGAGGGCGTCACTGAACTCCACCACCCAAGTGACTCGGCAGCAAGGCAGCGTCTCCCCAGAAGGGTTGCTTCATGGCTGCTCCCGTGGACTGCCGATGCTGGGGCGGCGTGGAGACAAGCCGAGGTGTTGCTGTGGACGGGGGGAGCTGGAATCATCAGCGGCGTGGGGGTGATGCTGTTGAGGTGGCAGAATTACAGGTCTGACCTGTGACAACATTGTAGCTAGCACACTGAAAACTATGCATCACCGTGACACGGTATTAGAATAATCAGAGCGTCTTTATTGCACAGACAAACAAAAAAAACAACAACAAAACACAAACCCAACCTTGTTTTAACACTGTTTTTATTTCTTTAGCAGAGTTCAGTGTCCTTGTCTTCAAAAGATTCATCAACCAGCATACTTTATGAGTGCTAGCATTTAAAAGCATTTTACAAAATGTGTAGGAAACATCATAGTCAGCCTAAGTTTAGATTATATATATATATATATATATATATATATATATATATATATATATATATATATATATATATATATATATATATATATAAAGAATCCCCTGTCGTAAAGCGTGTGCTCGTGGATTAAAAAAAAAAGTATTCGCTGCTGGCCGCATCACATCAACACATGCACGTGAGTTACTTCCCCTTTTCCTGAAGCCTGCGCTCATGACATTCTCCCTTTGGATGGTGGATTTGCTGATGGCCTCTGACGTCAACACACGCACGTCAGTTATATCTCCTGTCATATACCCGGTGCTCGTGCAGTTAGTAGATTTGCGGCTGGTCACAAATGTCAACACATGCACGTGAGTGTTGTTGTTGTTGTTGTTGTTGTTGTTGTTGCTGTCGTCGTCGTCGTACCCTGCCTAAAAGACTCCAGGGATCATCCGAACAGCCGAAGTACTTGGAACACTATGGTACAAATGCATCAGCTGTGGATGAGAACATTATGCGTGTGACCGTTCTTGATTACCCCGCCACGTGGGCAGCCACACTCCGGCTTCGAGGGATTATGGGGGACTGATAATGCTATGCCAGGAGCTTGTCACGACTGAAGACAATCCCCGCGTAACTATGCAGAGCTGAACAACATTTTGATGTAGCCTTTGGTGTTCTAGCCTGTGTCAGTTAGTCTGACACAGCCTTAAGCCAAGGCGGTGAGCGGGAGGGAGTACACACACCCCTGTCATACACCCTGTGCTGGTGTGGCTCTTTCTCTGAATGTTGCGTTTGCTGCTGGCCACACCGCATCCACAGAGTTTCAGTTCAGTCTCTTCAAGGTGGTGTGACCGTGTGGGGACTGGTCTGTGTACGCTACACCACGTCATCCATGCTACGAGACGAGACCACAGTGCGCAGCTGTTACAGCTGGACGGATAAACAAATAAACAAGATGAGAGGATGGAAGACAAAGGGTTTCGTGGCTACGGTCTTTAGCGGACGCCTGACCCGCGCATTAGCCCAGACCGGCTGGTCAGACCTGGGCACCTCCCTACCTGCTCTGTCATTGTCTGCGCTGTTGCTGTGTGTGTGTGTGTGTGTGTGTGTGTGTGTGTGTGTGTGTGTGTGTGTGTGTGTGTGTGCGCGCGCGCGCGCGTTGTGTGTGTGTGTGTTTTTTGAATCGCTGTTTACAAGATGATACATTTATTACTGATTAGTAGTGCTAATGATAATTATCATACAAATAATAAGTAGAAGAGGACTTGCAGAGGGTCGGAGCTAGCACAGTCGGGGACTTTTGAAGAGACCCCCCCCCCTCCCCTCCCCCTACTACGCTGGTGAAACGGGAACTGAACCCACGACCCTTGCATGAAGTGATCCGCGCTTTTGCCCACGAAGCCAACCCGAGCCCCCTGCCTTACTATTTCCAGTACCCGTCGTTCCCTCTCACCCACCCCGTCACCCACACAAGGTCGCGACCTCTCTCTCTCTCTCTCTCTCTCTCCCCTCTCTCTCTCTCTCTCTCAGCCCTTATCCGCTCCCTCCACTCTTTCATCACGGGTTATCGTATTTTATGGCCCGGGGTTGGGTGTGGTCCAAAGCCGTGCACTAACGTCGCCCCCTGTCGGTGTGGGAAAGACAATCGCTTCACACTTATCTCCTCTCTATCACGTGATCCTTTTGTGGGGGCGCCCGAGTTGTCGATCTTGTTCAGGGGCTTGACCGAGGATTTGAGGGATGGCGCCGTCTCGGAGGAGGAGGAGGGAAAATGGACCCAAACAGGTGGCGCTGGGTTCGTTTTGTGTGTGTGTGTGTGTGTGTGTGTGTGTGTGTGTGTGTTTTGCGGGAAGTGTGTCAGAGGGGAAGGTGCATGGAATGAGGGTTAAAATGTGTGTGTGTGTTGGGGGGGGGGGGGGGGGGGGGGAGAGAGACGTTCTTGCGAGAGGACGCGAACCCGCTAGCTTTCCCATGGGCCGACTTGAGCTGTATATTGAACTTCACAGCAGCGCGCTTTTTTTTTTTTTTCACTTTTCGGTTGTATCGACATTGAATCGAACACGAACAAACAAACAAACAAACAAACAAACGATAACAACACATGGCAATATCGTCGACGATTAACCCCGTCTGCCTGGAGAGTAAAGACATCCCCGTCTGCGATAGCGACCGACCTTGGGTGTTGGAGACCTGCTTGGCGGCTGTAAGGGCCGTAACTGAGGGCTGTGTTGTCGGGGCTCAAAACCTCCGCGGCCTGTGGCGCCTGTTCCCGGCTACCAAAGGAGGGCACGCTTGGAACTTCCGATGAAGGGCGTCAGACTGAGAGGAACATGGTCGCAGGTCTCCAACTCCAAACCATTCATTTGACGGAGTGGTGGAACTGGTGAGGAGAAACCAGCTACAAAGGTTTGGACAGACAGTGTTCCGATCTCGGTGGCAGAATCTGAAATGGAACACACCTTGCCACAAGTAGGCAGTGCATTGCGATCTGCTATAAAGACGGAAACAGCGGGGGATGCAGGTAACACATTAACCCGCTTGATTTTTTTTTGTGTTGTTGTTGAATGTTACGGTTCCTTCTTCTCTGCCCACAAATTCGTAAAAGTAAACATTTTCTCAGCAAGACCGTTTCACCGAGAGCAAAGACTTGTCACCCGAACTGTTTTCTGTTTACGCTGCTTGCAACCCAATCACCATGTATCTGAAGGCGTATCTGTAATAGTATGCAAGCAGCGCAAACAGACGGGTCACAAACGTGATGACTCGGTCTGTAAATTCTTCGAAATGCAAACGTAGGACAAACGGACCGACAAAATCAGCAGAAAGCTGTCAAAACCAGTAGAAGAAAAAAAAAAAAAGACAAATTTGTCACAACGTCAAACCAAACACGGACAGCACAAAGCAATGATCAGTCTGTTCTCAGGAGCCGTGCTCTCTCTCGTCAGTCAACCTTCCTCTCCTCTCTGGGTCGTCCCCCCCCCCCCTCCCCTGTAAAAGGTCCAGCACACCCACGAGAGGGAAGTCCCGACACCGACACAGCCCAGGGCAGAGGTCTGAGAAATCGTGCAGGCGTGACGACGAGCACTGCGATATCCAAGCCGTGACAGACTACGATGAACACATATCCGAGTCAACGACAGTTGTTGTTGTCGTACCCTAGCTAAAGGACTCTAGGGATCATCCGAACAGCTGAAGTACTCGAACACTCTGGTACAAATGCATCAGCTAGGGATGAGAACATTATGTGTGTGACCGTTTTTTGATTACCCCCGCCACGTAGGCAGCCACACTCCGACTTCGGGAGATTTTGGATGCTGATGGTGTTATGCTAGGAACTTGTCACGACTAAAGACAATCCTCTCACAACTATGCGGAGCATAACAACATTTTGACGTAGCCATGGTGTTCTAGCCTGTGTCAGTTGGTCTGACACAGCCGTAAGCCAAGGCGAATCGACAGTTGAACAGACAGTGGCTATCCATGTGTCTTCCTCCATCACGACTTCGACTTGATTACAGTGAAACGGAGTCCGAGCTCGTTGACATCATGTTTAGATGCTAAGATAGAGACTGTCACTGGAAGAAAATAACGCCAAATAATTTCCTTAACCAATTATTCTTCTGCAGCAATTTGATTAAGTTCAAAGGTGAAATGTATAATTTGAACAGGAGGAAGGAAAAGGGAATAGAATGTGTGAAAGATCAGGTCCATGTCGATGAAAAGAGATGATGATCAGTTACGGAAGAGTTCGGGGCATTGCTGGGATAGAAAGCGCTGACATATTAGTTGAATGTAGTGTCCTTCCAAATGCCCGGCCAGCATCATGGCTGGAGTGGATACACACGAAAGGAACAGGAAGAGACACTTCTTCTTGCCCAGTGTGAAGCACGTTTGTTCAGCGCGAAACCAAAGGATAATAGAAAGATCGAGAAAACAAACAAACAAACAAAAAACAAAGGATAATAGAAAGATAGAGAAAAAACAAACAAACAAAAAAAAACCAAAGGATAATAAAAAGAAAAAGGATAATAGAAAGATAGAGAAAACAAACAAACAAACAAAAAACAAAAGGATAATAGAAAGAAAAAGGAAAATAGAAAGATAGAGAAAACAAACAAACAAACAAACAAAAAACACGGATGTTACATCCCTTGGAAATGACTTTTGGCATAGGAAATTAAACTTTCTGTTGGACGAAAACGTGTGGTTAACACCAAGAGCAACAACTTAGGAAGAACGAATGCAGTGAAATGCAATGGAAAATGAATCATATTTCCCCAACAAATAGACTCCAAAACTGAAAGTCACGGAAGGGAATAAATGTGATCACGGCGGTTGATATGTATGGAACATTTCTTTCATAACATGTCCGCCTGTGTGCAGTTTCTGCAAACAGACAGAAGAAAAACAATGACGTCATGGGAAACTTGAAAAAACATCTGAAACTTCCATTCACTGACATACTGTTTGGTGTAAACAGAAATGAGTTTAAAAAACTGGAAAAAGAAAGCAAAGAACCATATACTGTGGATTGATAAAATGTCCATAAGTGCAGGACTTAAACTACAAGCTGTTATTTACACAACCGGTTATATTTGAACAACATTTTCAACTAAGGAAACGATCCATTGCGCTGTCTCCTGATTGACATTGTGCGCTTGCCGTGCAAGACCGACCACTTTTCATGCTGATGTGTTCGTCACGGTGATTGTTCATGATTCACTTTCAGTTTGATGAATGGTTTCTGCATTGCTACAGGATACCATAAACAACAGCAACAACAACAACAACAACAACAACACACAACACACACACACACACGCACATACACACACACACACACACACACACACACACACACACACGCACGCACGCACGCACACACGCACATACACACACACACACACACACACACACACACACACGCACGCACGCACGCACGCACGCACGCACGCACAACACACACACACACACACACACACACACACACACACACACACACACACACACACACACACACACACACACACACTTCCTCCCTTTCATCACCCCCAACCAACCGTACCCCCACCCACCCTACCCTTACCCTTTCTGTTTCGCTTTTCCGCTTCTCTCCCTCTTTCCCCCCACTCTCCCTCGCTCCTCCTTTGCACACACACCCCCCCCCAGCCCCCAACTCCACCCACCCCACCCCACCCCCTCATCCCCAACCTACCCACAGCATTCTCGTTCCCAGCCCCTTCGAATGATGCCCACGATAGGACCAAAGCCTAACTGACCATTAGACCGGCTTATCGAGTCCAGCTTGACCATTACCCCTGATGGAGATCAGGTAGGGCCAGAAGGTCAGAGAGTGGGTGCTTCTCTCTCCTCCCTTCCCCCTCCCCCCTCCCCCCCATTATATACCAGAGAAATTTCTCTGTCATACACGCCCAACGCGTTGTTCGATGGCTATGATACGGGATTCCTGGCCTTGTGGAGTTATTCCGTGTCTACCTCTGTTTGCGGGGATTCCTGGCTATGTGGAGTTATTCTGTGTCTATCTTTCTTCACGGGGATTCCCGGTTATGTGGAGCTATTCCGAGTCTTTCTTCACGGGGATTCCTGGCTATGTGGAGTTACTCTGTGTCTGTCTTTCTTCATGGGGGATTCCTGGCTATGTGGAGTTATTCTGTCTCTGTCTTTCTTCATGGGGATTCCTGGCTGTGTGGAGTTATTCCGTGTCTGTCTTTCTTTACGGGGTTCCTGGCTATGTGGAGTTATTCCGTGTCTATCTTTCTTTACGGGCGTTCCTGGCTATGTGGAGTTATTCCGTGCCTGTCCTTTCTTTATTCTTCGGCTACTATCCTGCTGGCGTATTCTGAAAGAGGCAAGAAGAGGAAATAGAGGGGGGGAGGAGGAGGAGGAGGAGGAGGAGAGAAAGAAGGAAGGGAGGCGGAGAGAGAGAGAGGCAGAGAGAGAGAGAGAGAGAGAGAGAGAGAGAGAGAGGCAGAGAGAGCAGAGAGAGAGAGAGAGAGAGAGAGAGAGAGAGGATGAAAAAGGAAAAGCTGGGAGAAAGAGGAGGTGGAGAGAGAAAGACAGAGTAGAGTAGAGGGGGGGGGGGGGGGGGGGGGGGGGGAGGTTGGAGGACGAGAAGGCGAAGAGAGGGAGAAAAGGGTAAAAGGAAGAAGAGAGAAGGTTGGAAGAAGAAGGTGAAGGGGGGGGGGGGGGAGGAGGAAGAGGAG
>JADBJO010002700.1:239828-247328 GCA_016801955.1 Conus betulinus | reverse complement strand
ACTTCAGTAAGAAGAATGGTGTTTAGTGGAAGAGGGTGACTTCAGTGTGAAGACTGGTGTTTAGTGGAAAGAGGGTGACTTCAGTGTGAAGACTGGTGTTTAGTGGAAAGAGGGTGACTTCAGTGTGAAGACTGGTGTTTAGTGGAGAGGGGGTCACTTCAGTGTGAAGACTGGTGTTTAGTGGAAAGGGGTGACTTCAGTGTGAAGACTGGTGTTTAGTGGAGAGGGGGGTGACTTCAGTGTGAAGACTTTGGTGTTTAGTGAAAGGGGGTCACTTCAGTAAGAAGACTGGTGTTTAGTGGAAAGAGGGTGACTTCAGTGTGAAGACTGGTGTTTAGTGGAAAGGGGGCCACTTCAGTAAGAAGACTGGTGTTTAGTGGAAAGAGGGTGACTTCAGTGTGAGACTGGTGTTTAGTGGAAAGGGGTGACTTCAGTGTGAAGACTGGTGTTTAGTGGAGAGTGGGGTGACTTCAGTGTGAAGACTGGTGTTTAGTGGAAAGGGGTCACTTCATTGTGAAGACTGGTGTTTAGTGGAGAGGGGGTCACTTCAGTGTGAAGTCTGGTATTTAGCGCAAAGGGGGTCACTTCAGTATGTTGAGTGGAAAAGATAACTCAACTGTTTTCATACTGATCAGCTCTGTGCGGAAAACACAACCGGGCAAAAGCAAAGAAAGAAACCAACTAGAAAGAAGAAGAAGAAGAAGAAGAGAAGAAGAAGAAGAAGAAGAAGAAACAACAACAAAACACAACAACAACAACAACAACAAACAACAACAAAATAATCAACAACGACAACACAAGAAGAAGAAGAAGAAGAAGAAGAAGAAGAAGAAGAAGAAGAAGAACAACAACAACAACAACAACAACAACAACAACAACAACAACAACAACAACAAGGAGAAGAAGGAGGAGGAGCAGCAAGAGAAGCAGGAGAAGGAGGACGAGATGGAGAAGGAGGAGGAGAAGAAGAAGAAAAGAAGAAAGAAGAAGAAGAAGAAAGATGAAAAAGAAAGAGAAAGAAGAAGAAGAAGAAGAGCAACAACAACAACAACAAAAAACAACAACAACAAAGAAAAGAAAAGGAGACAAGAGGGCGGGTACCTTGCATGTCACGAGACGAGAGGTGCAGTAAACAACAGAGCGACTTAGGAAGCCAGCAAACGATGAACTATGCTGTCAGCCAAGAGCATTTGGCATGGAGTATCTTCGGTTCTGTCAGTCGTGTGTCTGATTCTGGAATGCACGCTGCATCACGCTCAAGGTCGCAGTGGTACGAAGTGTGATGATACAAACAGTGTTAGCCTTTTCCCCCCATCTCACCGACACTGTCAGCTAAATAGCTGGTAAATAATCATGTCTGGAGACTGTTTCTGGGCGTAAAAAAGTGAATAGCACACGTGTGTGTGTGTGTGTGTGTGCGCGCGCGCGCGCACACACACACACACACACACACACACACACACACACACACACTACACACGCATACACCATAACAGAGAGAGAGAGAGAGAGAGAGAGAGAGAGAGAGAGAGAGAGACAGACAGATAGAGATAGAAAGATAGATAGACAGACAGATAGACAGACAGACAGATAGATAGATAGATAGACAGGCAGACGGACAGACAGACCGACCGACAGACAAACAACAAGAGAAAGTGATATGGATACAAATATATATATATGTATATATATATATATATATATATATATATATATATATATATATATATATATATATATATATGTATGTATGTATGTATACACACACACACACACACACACACACACACACACACACACACACACACACACGCACACACACACAGAATGAGAGAGACAAAGACAAAACGAGAGAGAGAGAGAGAGAGAGAGAGAGAGAGAGAGAGAGAGAGAGAAAACAAGATTAAGAGAGAGGAGAGAGACAAAGACAGCGACAGAAAAAACAGAGACAGGCAGAGACAGAAGCATGTGTCTGTATGTGGGCGTGCTTGGCGTGGCGTGGGCATGGGTGCCAGGCGACAGGCGGAGTGGTGATGATGGGTGTTGCTTGGGCTGTGTGGGCTGACGTGCCGCGGCGAGTCGCCAGAATTCAGGCAGTTTCTGTGGCACAGGACAGAGACAGAGAGTCAGGACAGAGTCTCTGTGGCAGTCTCTGTGGCACAGGACAGAGACAGAAAGTCTCTGTGGCAGTCTCTGTGGCACAGGACAGAAAGACAGAAAGTCTCTGTGGCACAGGACAGAGTCAGACAGTGCCTGTGGCACAGGACAGAGTCACAGAGTGGCAGAAGACAGAGTCAGAGTCGAGTCGGTCAGGAACGTGGGGGAAACCTGAAAACACTCGGGGTGTGTTGGCGTATTTGCTGCTGTTGATTATTCCCAACTGCCAGAGTTCTTGCAGGAGGGAGAAGAGAGCAAACATCGGATGAAGATGCTTTCTATCTGCCGAGTGCAAACACGAGAAAGGGAAATGCATTCCAGAGAGTTTGCTGTTTGTAGCGGCAGGTCCTGGCAGTCTGGTGGCTCCTCTCAGCAGAGGGAGGAGGGCGGATTGCTGGTTTCTTACAGTTTGTTCATGTTCTTTTTGACAGCATGAAAGGCAAAAGTAACAAAACACTGTTTGAACGAACGGCACGTGAACACCGGCCAAAACGTGCTAGGTTTCATAGGAGGTTTTTTTTCCCCATGCAAGATGTTTCATTTTCCTGTTGCAGGAAAACATATTCCTTGTTAAGTTTAAGGAGAACATAGATGTGATGTTCTGTAAAGGGGTACTGGAAAAAGAATAGGCATCATTTTTTTTATGCCTGGTAGTAGTTCCAATCTCATGTTCAGCGATCGACGATTCCTTCAGACCAGTGGACCGTTATGAACATGGATTTCGGAGGGCCATCTCGCCTCAACGGAAGACTAGCCTGTACGAATCATCCGATCCGAAGTCAGTGACCTGTCAGACATATACATCCACCTCACTTGACAGTAGAACAACCTTTAAAGGTCATCCAGGATGATTGACTTGACAGAGAAGCACGTCCACCAACAACAGTAGAACAAACTTTACATGTCATAGGTCTGACAGAGAAACGCTTCCACTTCAACTGTAGAACTTCAACTGTAGAACATTCTATACATGCCACCCAAGGTCAACCTCTACATGCCATCCCAAGGTCATTGGTCTGACAGAGAAAGAACACTTCCATTTCAACTGTAGAACAATCTATACATGTCATAGGTCTGACAGAGAAACACTTCCATTTCAACTGTAGAACAATCTATACATGTCATAGGTCTGACAGAGAAACACTTCCATTTCAACTGTAGATTAACAATCTATACATGCCATAGGTCTGACAGAGAAACACTATACATGTCATCCAGGTCATGACTGACAGAGAAACAACACTTCCATTTCAACTGTAGAACAATCTATACATGTCATAGGTCTGACAGAGAAACACTTCCATTTCAACTGTAGAACATCACTATACATGTCATAGGTCTGACAGAGAAACACTTCCATTTCAACTGTAGAACAATCTATACATGTCATAGGTCTGACAGAGAAACACTTCCATTTCAACTGTAGAACAATCTATACATGTCATAGGTCTGACAGAGTAAAACCTCCATTTTCATGTAGAACATCTATACATCATGGTCTGACAGAGAAACACTTCCATTTCAACTGTAGAACATACATATCATAGGTCTGACAGAGAAACACTATTTCAACTGTAGAACAATCTATAAAACATCTATACATGTCTCTACACTTCCATAGGTCTGACAGAGAAAACACTCCATTTCAACTGTAGAACAATCTATACATGTCATAGGTCTGACAGAGAAACACTTCCATTTCAACTGTAGAACAATCTATACATGTCATAGGTCTGACAAGAAACTTCCATTTCAATGTAGAACATCTATACATGTCATGGTCTGACAGAGAAACACTTCCATTTCAACTGTAGAACAATCTATACATGTCATAGGTCTGACAGAGAAACACTTCCATTTCAACTGTAGAACAATCTATACATATCATTGAACAATCTATACATGTCATAGGTCTGACAGAGAAAACACTTCCATTTCAGTAGTCGAAGAACCTATACATGCCATCCAGTGTCATAGGTCTGACAGAGTAACACTTGCATTTTAACTGTAGAACAAGTTCTGCATGTCATCTAGAGTGATTGGCCCGACAGATCAGCCCGAACATGTCATCCAGTGGCTTTGAACTGCTGGAGACAAACATCCACCTCCACGGTAGAACAACCTTCACCTAGCATCTGGGGTCACTGGCATCACAGAGCTCCCTGACAGCGACGAGTTCGCAGGTAGACTCCTTGATAACAGCACCGAGATAGGAGACGACGAAGAAAGTGAGATGCCAGCTGAACACGCTCCTGTGCCACAGTCATTTGCAGGTTCATGCAGACGCAAGAAAGAGAAAAAGCCAGCAATTACTTAAGTAGAACACGTTCCAAAGTGAAACCACAAATCTAAACAAATCTTATTTGTGCAGAGAAACCGTGGAAAAAACGAGTCACAAGGTAGGTCTTCTTCAGAAAATAACGAACACTTCTTTGATCGCATTCAGCGCAAGAAAGAAGGCGTTGAATTCAACGCCTTCTTTCTTGCGCTGAACACAGAAGCGATCAAAGCTAAGTGCATTTCGTTATTTGTTTCATGTTTTGCACCTGAAGAATTAACGCTTAAGTAGTCACTCGTTTGTCCACGTTTCTCTGGGCGGTTCGCTGACATTTATTTAAGATGATTACTTAAGTAGGAAGGGCAGGAGAAGTGATAGTGACATGACATATTTTTTTGTCGTTTAGTAGAAAAGAACAGGCCAAGTTCAAATTTCTTTGTTAAGGTTGGAGAAGACAGGAAGAAAGAGATGTTAAATGAACACACACTCGGTGTCACTTTCATGTTTTATCAGTGAGGTGCGGACGAAATACACTGAATCGCATCTTCGAGACCACTCTGCACAGGATTACAGCTGACGGGGGAAAAGGGATGAACGACTGAGATGGCAGGATTTCAGATGAGGGTTTCGTGGATACGGCTTAGCAGATGTCTGACCTGCGCATTAGGCCAATGAAGGCACTCACATTTTGTCGTTACCAAGGGAGGAGAGGATAGGGAAAATGGGGTGACTGAATACACTCTACTTTGGTCCTAACCACTGAGGTAGGAGAAGTTCTGGTGACTGAACACAGTTCTACTTTAGTCCTAACCACTGAGGTAGGAGAAGTTCTGGTGACTGAACACGTTCTACTTTGGTCCTAACCACTGAGGTAGGAGAAGTTCTGGTGACTGAACACGTTCTACTTTGGTCCTAACCACTGAGGTAGGAGAAGTTCTGGTGACTGAACACGTTTCTACTTTGGTCCTAACCACTGAGGTAGGAGAAGTTATGGTGACTGAACACGTTCTACTTTGGTCCTAACCACTGAGGTAGGAGAAGTTATGGTGACTGAACACGTTCTACTTTGGTCATAACCATTGAGGTAAAAGTGATGGTGACTGAACACGTTCTACTTTGCTCATAACCGCCGAGGTGAGGTAAACACGTTGACTTTGGTGAAAGTGAACACGTTCTGCTTTGCTCATAACGCGAGATAAAGGTGAGGTAAAGGTGATGGTGACTGAACACGTTCTACTTTGCTCATAACCGCTGAGGTAAAAGTGATGGTGACTGAACACGTTCTACTTTGGTCATAACCGCTGAGGTAGGGAAAAGACGGGGGGAAAAGAGTGACGGTGACTGAACACACGTTCTGATGTCATCATTTTTATGGAGGTAGGAAAAAGTAATGGTGACTGAACGTACTGAGATTTCGCCGTTTTTTTTTTTTTTTTTTTTGGTAAAAGAGGTAGGACACCATAGGGAAAAGTGATGCTAACTGAACACACTCCAGCCCTGTGGTTACCACAGAGGTAGGAAGTCTCATAGAAAAGGGAAGCTGACAGGACCAAACTTGGGTTGAGAGCTCACTGCTTTGGTAGTGAAGCCAAGTCAAGTCAAGAACACTTCTTTTCATCTCCAAAGAGAAAGTAAGAGTGGCTATAAAAAAAACATGACTATGGATCTATATGTAACAAATCACAGCCACCCACCCATCCACACACACACACACACACACACACACACACACACACACACACACACACACTTTCTTAACCGGATCTTATTGAAAATTCATTTTTGATTCAGGAGTTTGATGGAGTTGGGAACGAAACCGTTTTTAGTTCTGTTCTGAATTTTGCAGTTTGGAATCGTCCAGACGGTAGGACATTGCAGGTTTTTTTTTTTATTTTTTTTATTTTTTTTTTTTTTTTTTAAGAACGCGAGAACTGTTGGCAGCAATGTTCACAGCTTTTTTTTGTGTGTGACACGACATTCCTTCAATTCATCTAACTGTTCTTGGGGAGGTGGGGGGGGGGGGGGGGGGGGGTGCCAATAATCGTTCCCCATGTACTCAGCACTGTTTACGATGGAAAGGGCAGGACAAAGTACCGCCAACTGATCACACCCGGGACGCAGCAGCAGCAGCAGCAGCAGCGACAGAGAAGTGGGAGGACCCTTTCTTCCGCTTTCTCGGAGGGATCCTCCCATCTTATTTCTGGCAGCGAGCACCTGCAAGAAGACACCGGGTGTGTCGGGTCAGCCCCCGGGGGGCTAAGCTCTGGCATGGCCGGATTATTTAGTATCAAAGGCGCGTCCCAGCCGATGTCCAGAGCAGCGGTGTAATGGGGTCAGTGCGTTCTGAGCTGTCACTGTGAGGCGGGGCCCTCGTAGGTTATGTTGGGCTGATTGAGTGAAGTTACGCTGAAAGGGCGGGATGGTTCATCTTCAAGAGAGAGAGAGAGAGAGAGAGAGAGAGAGAGAGAGAGAGAGAGAGAGAGAGAGAGAGAGAGATCAGAGAGAGAGAGAGAGAATCAGTAAATGTGTGCGTGCGTGCGTGCATGTGTGTGTGTGTGTGTGTGTGTGTGTGTGTGTGTGTGTGTGTGTGTGTGTGTGTGTGTGTGTAAGGCAGTACAACCATGAGTTAATCTGACAAAAAATTGGTTTCAGTCAGTGTGTGTGTGTGTGTGTGTGTGTGTGTGTGTGTGTGTGTGTGTGTGTGTGTGTGTGTGTGTGTGTGCAGTCAAGTCCTAACCAGTAGACCAAGAAATGCTTCGGATTTTGTCCGAGTTGAGGCACAGTATGAAATACGTGGTGGAAGTTTTGATTTGTGTCTTTTGTGTCCGTTCTTGAATGTCGTGTTAATATTGTTCTTGGCCATCTTGGTATTAGCTCATTGTTGTTTTTTTTTTTTTTTTTTTTTTAGATGCATTTAAGTGGCCTGCCGTAAATTCGGGGAGAAAAATTTGTCGTTTTCAGCCTACAATATACTGCAACATGACATTTGACGTGTTACAGTGGTATGGGTTTTTTATTACTATTATTTTTTTTTAATGTTTATTTAAAAAAAGTGAAACTATACA
>JADBJO010002700.1:217328-222328 GCA_016801955.1 Conus betulinus | reverse complement strand
GACTGTCGGTGCTCCGATTCGAAATGTAGCCACAGGCTTGTCAGCAGCGGGGAGCTTTTGTCTGAATAACTCGCCAGTTCCTTTGCTGGCGAGTTTGAACAGAAAAAAAGAACAGACGTTAAAAAAAAAAAACCCTCTTCCGATAAATCTATTTTGTCTGTAGGACACAGGAGCAATATCCTGATCACTACCAAACTGATCAGCCAATGTATTGTTGGACGGGTAACTCTCCTCTCCTTCCTTCCGTTCCTTCAGAGCAAAGACTGCTGCCCAGTGTTGACGAACAAGTCTCCTCCCCCCCCCCCCCTTTCTCTCTCTATCTCTTTCCCCTTCCAAAGGTCTGCACAGATTTCCAAACACACCAGTGTCACCTGAGGTCCACAACAAAAACCCTTTACCTGGCGAAGGCCACGGGTTGATGTTAGAGCTTAGGGTGACACCTGATAGGGCCAGGGTCTGCGGGGGCCCCCCACACAGGCGACTGTAACGCCATCTGTCGGCCCTCTCACTCCCCCTCACACGGTGGGGTCGCGGCACCGGGCCTGGGGTTGTGACGCCGCCGCCTGGGGGACTCGATCTGAGAAGCTGTCTGCACAGGAGGTGGTCAGGAAGGAGTCTGCCGCCCGCACCGCACGTGAACTCTGGGCGTTTTGGCGCTCTGACTGCACCGTCCACGTTGACAGGGAGGAGACGTCATCAAAGGGGAGTCAGAGACTGATCCGCTGCCTTCAGAACCTGATGCATCGCAGGCTGCCACGAATCGAACCGATCCTCTTTTCACGGAAGACGGCATTTGAGTCCATGCCAACCCCTCAGCTCTGACGGAGGTTGACAAAGCTCTTGCCAGCTTCTTGCAAGCTTTAAGTCATCTTTTTTGTTTTTTCTTCTTCTCACCGTCATGATCAAAGACAAATCCCCACTTTGCACCAGACACAAAGAGAGGGTGTTGACAGAAAAGTACACAGTCGTGACAGGCTCTCAGGGGGTCTGGCTGTGGGTGGACATCGTGGTGGAATCGTCATCTCGATAATGTCACGGATATGAAGCGGGGAAATGGACTGGAGGTAGAAGATAGTTTGGGCCACATTGTTTTGTTTTTTTAAATAAGACACCTGTCATTACATTAAAGAACAGATATACTAGTGTGTGTGTGTGTGTGTGTGTGTGTGTGTGTGTGTGTGTGTGTGAAAATCAGGTGAAAAAAAAAACAAACACTTGTTCAGAATATCCCAAATTTTCGGCTTTACTGCCTTCGTCGGACGTACACACTGTTAAAATAAAAACGCTGCAGTAACGGACTCCAGTCTTTGACCATCTATCACAGCACCGGCAGCAGGATAACGCACATATAAACAATGACTGAAAGATGAAACACGGCGTATAACAGAGAGAACCTCACAGGGGAGTAAGACACGGAGAGGGGAAGGAGGGGGTGAAGGTGGGGCAAGGGGGCAAGGCGGCAACAGCAGACAAGCCTTCATATTCACATTACCCCTACCGGTTACCACATTGATATGAACACAACGTTAGAGAGAGAGAGAGAGAGAGAGAGAGAGAGAGAGAGAGAGAGAGAGAGAGAGAGAGAGAAATGATGATAATTTCCAGGCGCAGATGCATTTTATTTTCAGACAGGGTTTGGAGCACACATCAGAACTATACTACCTGTCCTTTACTTAGTCATCTTAATTCGAGCTTGTCTTCAAGCCTCTAAAGATTCATTTTCTATAATTATAATCATGTGGTGAACTGGCATAGTAGGAACATTTTCACTCCATTAATGATTCATTTCCTATAAACATGTGGTCAACTGGTGTTCCCCGAAGTTGGTGTATGGCTGCCTTAATGCCGGGATGAAAAACGGTCATACACACAAACTCCCACGCCATTTGAGGGTAGATGGGATTAATCTTTGCCTGTCTATACAGGGAGTGTCAGCAGGAGTGTCAGCCTGCGTACGCAGAAGAAGAAGAAGAAGAAAGGTCAGCTTGGATTCTGGGAACATTTTCACTCCACCAATGATTCATTTCCTATAATGACGTGGTCAGCTGATATTGTGGGAATGTGTTCAGTAATCTGACAGGCCCTGGCATCTCCCAGCAGGTCCAAGTCAACATTGACAGTTCTGTGCCGCTGATGGCGCTGATGTCAGTGGAGATGCTGAGGTGAACAGTGGAGCTGACGCGGTCGGGCTGTTGCTGCCTTCTGACCTTCATTGTGTGCCTGATCCCCGGGTATGGGCTCAGACATCTCCTTTCATACTGAGCTTGCTAATTTTGGCCACAAACGTCTTTTCAGCGTTTTCATTTTATCGCCTGTTCTTCACTGGCTGCCTCGGGGTGCCATCGGATCGTGATTTGTTCGCCAAGATTGTGATTTCCTCCCGCATGGCGGTGAGGGGTACAACAGACTTACGGGCAGCATGCTGCTGTGAAATATCGCGGGTGGACGACAACTAGCAGTCCGGAAACGCTGACGGCTCTCACCCGGGAGGCGAAAGTGGCCACAAGACAGGGACCTGCCGGGTAGAGGGGGAGGAGAGAGGGGGGAGGGGAAGAGGAGCAGGGGTGGGGGGGTGATAGTTGGCAAAGCTGCAGGGGCGTAGTAAGCGCTCGCGGCATGAGGCTTGGGGGGTGAAGCGTCCCTGGGGGCAGAGAGGTCTGCGGATGATAGGTTCCACTCCAAACTCAGTTCAGTGAGCAAGACACAGTGGGTTATCTCCCATACTGTCAGTGACAGGTGGAACACGTGCACTGGACCTCCCTCTTTTTCACCTCTCCATTCCTATTCTTTGCCCGTCCCCTCCCCACTCTCAAGTCTTCAGAACTCGTCTTTGTCAGGTAAGCATGGTAATGCGTGAAACTTGCTGTCGTTTTCACCCGCAATCCGTGTGAGCTCTGTCCATGCACTATCACGTTGATCCGCCATGCGGCAAAGCCACGTGTCATTGTGAATGGATGACAGCCGCATTCATGGGCCTTTGTTGCTTCATCGTTGCACTGACTGTTGTTCAGGGGCGTGACTAGGGGGGATGGACTTGCCGGCTCTCAGAACATGGACTTTGTGACAAATGACATGGGGGAAAACTACTTGTGCTGAATGCAGCACGTCTGTGGAGTGTCGCTGTGCCGTTCTTGGTTGCACGACTTGCAGAGGATGACCAAAAAAAAAAAATCCTTCCATAAAATAGCAAGCAAAACACGAAATGATACATGGACCAAAACACTGATACAGAAGATGTGTCATGCGCTACAGAAACATCACTCGTTCTGTGAGTAATAATACAGCCAATGTGAACAGACTCTTAACTATGGCTGATCAGAACACAACTTCGTATAGTGATGTCATACTGCCACAACCATAAGACGTTCAATCAATGGGGAAAAAAAAACATCTGACCAAACAAACCAGAACTCATGTATTCAGCCCGTCCTACTTGCAGTCCTACGGACAGGTGAAGACAACACCTTTGTTGGAAAGGCAAGCGCCTCTTTCGCATCGTGTGTTCAAAAAGAAAACCTTTGCTTTGCATCGCGTTTGTCTTTCTAACTGTAGTGGAGATTCTTTTTTTCAGCAACACAGCAGACTGATTCATTCTCCGTGTCCTAATGTGACACACACCTGTGAACAATCACAAGAAAAGTGACACGTTGAGGAAGGACAGCAGACGGACATCAGTATGTCTTGGCTAAAAAAATGCTTCTGTAATCTTAATTTTCCAGTATTTCACTCCTCCCCTCAGCGAAACGGTCAACACACTTCTTCATGGGGGGGGGGGGGGGGGGGGGGGGGGGGGGGGGGGGGGGGGGTCCATGGCCAGAAGTAACAGCCCCAGATCACGACTGTGGAGACAACTGTATCAACAACAGATTGACCAAAGGTGCAGTGAAGCGTGCCTGTCCATGTGGGCAGTCCCTGTCTCCACGGTCTCCGCTGTCTGTGTAGAAATGGAAAGTGTCAGAATCTGGAATCATCTTTGTTTCTAATTTACATGTCCTTCATCGTTCCGTTAGATCCTCTGGCTTGTTTGGAGCGACACGTGGAGATTTGCACTTCGGATTAGACAGGAAGAGATTATTTTCATGCAACAACGACAGCAGGTGCTCACCGTTCTGTGATACGATCACAATCGAATGATTTACACCCAAGAAAACATTATGCATGTAAAATAGTAGTGTGTGTGAACTGTCGGTGATATAAATAAAATCAAATGATAGCCATGTACGATTACACCCAAGAAAGCATTATGCATGTAGAATAGTAGTGTATGTGAACCGTCAGTGATATAATTACAATCGAATGATAGCCATCTAGGATTATACCCAAGAAAGCATTATGCATGTAGAATAGTATAATTTCAATCGAATGATGGCCACTTGGGATCACAGCCAAGAAAGCATTAAGCATATAAAACAGCAGTGTATGTGGACGGTCTGTGGTGTGATGAAAAGCCAACCCAGGTCAGCACGAACGCGTCCTACACCACTGCAACACGCTGTGCGTGGAACAGAGCTGCCAAACTTTGTGAATGAAGTCACTCTTTCAGCCAGCTTCATGGCAGCGGTGAAGCACCAGCTATGACGCCAGCTGTTGTTGTGCATTGGTGGATCCTGCAGCACAGTGCTTTTCCTCAGTTTCACTGCTCCGGCCTGTTTCAGCAGCCAGGGAGTGAACTGCTCTCAGAACTCCGTCATTTGAGTGTTGATCCTGCTTGATGTAAACTGTAGTCAGTGACTTGAAACATGAATCAGCCACTGACTATCGTTCCTGTACCTAAGCAACCTGTAGACAGTCACGAAGCAGAATGAAGGATTACTTTCAGCTAGTTTGTTCGGCAGTTGAGGACAGTACTTCCCTGAGTCCCACCTGCACCTTCGGATGAATCTTTTTCTTCTGTAATAAAACGACCTCTAGACCGTCGCGAAGCAGAATGAAGGAATTTAACTGGTTCGGCAACTCTACCTTGTTGCCTGTGACTGTCAGCTGCAAAGTGCCTCGCACCG
>JADBJO010002700.1:187328-207328 GCA_016801955.1 Conus betulinus | reverse complement strand
TTCCCGGAACAAATCACACGTAAAAATCCGTCCCCAGAACAAATCACACGTAAAAATCCGTCCCCCAAACAAATCACACGTATAAATCCGTCCCCAGAACAAATCTCACGTAAAAATCTGTCTCCAAGACAAAATCACACGTAAAAATCCGTCCCCCAAACAAAATCACACGTAAAAAATCCGTCCACAGAGCAAATCACACGTAAAAATCAGGTCCCAAAACAAATTACACGCAAATATCCGTGCCCAGAACAAATCACACGTAAAAAATCCGTCACCCAAACAAATCACACGTAAAAATCCGTCCCCAGAACAAATCACACGTAAAAATCCGTCCCCAGAACAAATCACACGTAAAAATCGGTCCCCAGAACAAAATCACACGTAAAAAAATCCGTCCCCAGAGCAAATCACACGTAAAAATCCGTCCCCAGAACAAATCACACGTAAAAATCTGTCCCCAGAACAAATCACACGTAAAAATCGGTCCCCAGAACAAATCACACGTAAAAAAACACCGTCCCAGAGCAAATCACATGTAAAAATCCATCCCCAGAACAAATTACACGTAAAAAATCTGTCCTCAGATCAAATCACACGTAAAAATCTGTCCCCAGAACAAATCACACGTACAAATCCGTCCCTAGAGCAAATCGCACGTAAAAATCAGGTCCCCAAACAAATTACACGTAAAAATCCGTCCCCAGAACAAATCACACGTAAAAATCCGCCCCCAAACGAAAACAAAACAAAACAAACACAAACAAACAAACAAACAAACAAAAAAACATTTCCCAGGCAAATCACACGGAACAAATAAAAAGCCTTCCCATTCTCGCCCACACGTCAGAACACGCGCAGAACTTAAAGGGCAGAAAGAACAGGGGGGAGGAGGAGAGGAGAAGAGACTTGAGGATTTATGTCAAAGGTGGAGACACGATCTGGTGATTAGCCCACAGACCTGAGCCTGGTGGTGTAACTCCCAACACTAATGATGGACGTGCGAACAGCGATTGTGGGGTCGCTAGATGACAGATAAAGCCCCTACCCGTTCACCTTTCCTCCTCCACCGAAAAGTGGGGTGGGATGGAGGAGGGGGGTGTTAGTCTGGCCGATGATCGAGTTGATAGGGTTTTAACGCTTTAGCGATCTTCGTCTCCAACAAAAAAAATGCCGTGCGTGGCGAGCCAATGATCCACGCTGCTCGGATAAAATAATGATGGACGTCGGATAAGCCGAAATGAAGTTAAGCCCCCCGTGGCAAGAACCTGGTGGAACTTGTCGTTTTGGCGCGCTGGGGATTAGAGCGATTAACTAACTGATGAATAGCACCTGTTGAAGCTTGCTTTATGAGCATTCTTTTTTTTTCTTAAAATGGTTATCTTAAAAAGTTTTTTTTTTTATCATTCGTCTTTATTGGTTTCACTGTTGGGGGGGGGGGGGGGGGGGGGGGATGAATCACGTTAAGCAGAGGCTTGTGTGAATAAAGGAGACCGTTCCTTGTATTGTCTGTCTGGGGAAAAGCACCAAAGAGTTTGGTTTTCAGATCATTCATTGTCTTTGGCATTTTAGCCAACTGCTAACGGAAATCGGGGACCAGGGTACTTACGCTTCTCTCTTGGTTTTGACTTGTGTGTGTGTGTGTGTGTGTGTGTGTGTGTGTGTGTGTTACTAAATCTTTCATTCAAACTGACAGTATTGCGCAATGATGACTGTTCTGTGACAAGGCATTCCCTTTCTTAGATGTGCACACGTCTCAGATTGTCCCGACTGCCTGTTTAGTGGCCTGAGAGAGCCTAGAGAGAGAGCGAGAGCGAGAGAGAGAGAGAGAGAGAGAGAGAGAGAGAGAGAGAGAGAGAGAGAATACCGGTCGCTTCATCCCCAGGTCAGAGGACATCACTGTTTCTGATGCGTGGATGACGAAAACATCGACGTGGCGTTGTTTCAACGTTGTCCTTTTCATCCATGTCTAATTTCATTCATAAAAAAAAGATTTTGCACATAAAAAGCATGTGTTTTTTAATTTAATAAAAAAAGATTTTATTCATTAAAAAAATATGAATTAAAAAAAAAAAGTGTGTCAAGCTGCCGAATTCTGTAAACCCGCACGCGATTGGCTCCTGGTATGACCGTAATTCGTCAAGAACCTGACCTTTGACTTCGTTCTTCACTGGAATCCGGGCGACGGGGCTTTGAGGGTCCTCCGGTCCTGTCAGCTGCTGTACCAGCCCTTTGTACGAAGGAGAGTTAGAATGCCGCGGGTTCTGACCCACAGACAGGGCATGTGACTTTGTTACTATTCTTGGTGTGTTGGTAACAACAATATGGCTAAACATGATTCGAAAAGGGAAAAAAAAAAAGATCCTGTGTGACCTTTGACCTTTCAAAGACAAACATTCGTCTGGTGAGTGTTGAGGATTAAACAGATTTTTACAACGGGCCTAAGCTGAACCAGGGACCGGGTTGTTTGAAACATTCGTCTTTCTCTTTCATCTGTGGCGATTGCTACCTGATAAGATGGTAATTCACCTGCTGACCTTTACCCTCGTGCTTCACTGGAGTTACCGAACTTGGTTTTTTTTTTTTTAGGAGTGCAGTCCCCTTAACTTGGTCGCCAGCTGGTCCTACCAACCAGATGATGATCGTTGAGAGAGAGCGAGAGAGAGAGAGAGAGGGGGGGGGACACACACACACACACACACACACACACACACACGCGCGCGCGCACGCACGCACGCACGCACGCACACACACACACACACACACACACACACACACACACACACCACACACACACACACAGAGAGAGAGAGAGAGAGAGAGAGAGAGAGAGAGAGAGAGAGAGTACATTTTGATTGGCCCAGCAATAAAAAAAAACGTACATCCGGTGAAGAGGTCGCAAAGATTGGTCCCAGTTGCAAGTAACAGTTGGTAATAATTGACACAGGTCGAATGGAACTCGGTCAGGCTTTATAGAGCAAGCTGACTGCAGAATGTAATATGATATGGCTTGAAGAGGATCCGTGTGTGTGTGTGTGTGTGTGTGTGTGTGTGTGTGTGTGTGTGGAGCGATAATCCAGCCTGTGTCAACTGGTAGTGCGCACGGGGGTCTTGGTGACCTCGTTACCTCGCGGGATATAAAAAGTGCAAAGTTGCGTTAACTGTGCCTGTTTTGCATCAAGCTTGCTGGCGACACAAGATGTGTAAAATGAAAAATTCTTTTTTTTTTTCCCGTGCAAGAGCAGTCTCTCAAGTGAGTTTTATGCCCCTTCTTTTGGCTGTTTAAGCGCGGGGGGGTTGGTTACTGTCAGCCCTTTTCTCACCATGCCACCACGAAGAAAAAAACTTAGCACCTTTGACAAAAACCAGGGCGATTGCGTGGATACAAGATGGCATTGCAAAGGCTGAAGTGGCGCGACGACTTGGTGTGCATCATTCAGTTATTGTTAGACTGAATCAGCGTTTTAGGGCGACCAACAGCGTTGAAGAGAGGCCACGGTCAGGTCGGCCTAGGCAGACTACTCCCAGAGAAGATCGTTTCATCGAGAGGCAGGCCCTATTGCAGCGGGATACCACTTCCACCAGCATCCAAAGGCAGCTTCGTATGGCAAATAACACCATCCTCAGCCGTCAAGCCATACGAAACCGTCTTCACCACTTCGGCCTCAGATCACGTCGCCCAGCTGTTCGACCACGACTGCTAGCAGCCCATAGGCTGGCTCGCCGAGCTTTCTGCCATCGTCATGTGAGATGGAACCAACAACAGTGGTCCAGGTCCTCTTTTCAGATGAGTCGCGGTTTAGTCTTGAACACAATGACGGCCGAACTAGAGTTTGGAGGCGTGTTGGTGAACGTTACATTGATGCAGCTGTTCGCCAGACCAGGGCCTTTGGGGGGGAGGATCTGTTATGGTATGGGGTGCCTTCAGCCTCCACCACAAGACACCACTCTACCATATTGATGGAAACCTCACAGGCATCCGCTATCGGGATGAAATCCTGGCGCCTTTCGTTGTTCCGACCATGCAACGGATAGGACCCATGGCAGTCTTCCAAGACGACAATGCTCGGCCACATAGGGCCCGGGTGGCCGAAAACTTCATTGTGCAGGCCGGCATCAACAGGATGATCTTCCCGGCGTATAGTCCCCGACCTCAATCCCATCGAGCATATGTGTGGGATGAGTGGGAGACGTGTGAAGGAGAACCATCCACCTCCAGAGACCGCCAGGATCTCTTCCAAATGCTGCAACTGGAATGGCAGAGAATCCCTCAGAGGGTCATCAGAACATTGGTCAACTCGATGAGGAGTCGCTGCGTGGAATGTCTCGCCAATGGCGGTGGCCACACCCACTATTGAAATGATTTTGTGAACTGAACAGATTTTGCGAACTTTGATTTCGACCCATCCTCTGTTTAATTGTCTGTAAATCAAACAACGTTCATTCGATCCCAATGAAATTCAATGTACGTTGGAACAAGATAATGAATTAAATCTGTTCCCAATTTCAAAATCGTGGCTTTTATATTTTGGAAATTATGCGGGGTACATGTAAACTGTGCTTAACTTTATGTGACTACACTGACCACCACCACCATCACCATCAACACCACTGACCACCACTATCACCATCACCATCACCACCACCACCCACCGCCACCACCACCATTACCACCACCACTACCACCACCGCCCACCATCACCAATCACCACCACCACCACCACCACCACCCCACACCACCAGAACAATACCTAACACCGGTCAGTAACACGCGCTAACCCCTCAGTAACCCTCTATCAGAGCAACACCCCCACCCCACCCCTCACTACTCCCCGACCCTACCCACCCCACCCCCACCCCACATTCTCCTCTCTCCGTCCTCACGCCCCCCCCCCCCTCCCCGGCCCCCCCCCCAGTTCCCCCCCAACACACACGCACACCGACGACAACTCGACCTTTTCCACGCCACACCCTCCCCCCCCCTACCACTCCAACGACCGCCCAACACCGCCTTCGATAACGTTACTGATGACGTACCTGAGGACAGCTCAAGGTGTCAGCTAAAGAAGGAGAGGGGGTTGGGTGGAGGATGGGGAAGGGGCTGGGGGGGGGGGGGGGGGATGGACGGGAATGGACGGGAAGCCGGCGTTGGCCGGTGTGCGGGAGAGAGTTGGAGGGGCCAAGCCAGGTGAAGAGATCGATAAGTGACAGGTGTCAGACAGCGTACCAGGCTTGGAGAGGGAGGGGCTTTTTCGGGGCCACATGGCTCTTTCTCTTCTTCTTCCTTCCTCTCTTCAAGGCCGATCATCATCAGTCGCTTGGTCGATGACGATCGTCTGGGACGGGGATTGCTTACTACTATACCCTTTCTTGTGGCCAGCAGGCGGTGCGGTGCTAATACACGGTGCATGGTCCGTGAGGGTGTTGCGCCGGTGCGATAGTTGGGTTCCGATGCATGCAGCGCGCGTCGCGAGGTCTTGCACATTTGCACGCGCGATATTTTCAGAATTGTTTTCCTCTGTCTGTCTGTAGGTCTGTCTCTCTGTCTGTCTCTCTCTCTTTTGCTCTCTATGTCCACCCCATTCCCGCCGTTCCTTACACACACAGGCATACACGCACGCACGTTTGCATGCGCGCACAAGCGTCCCTGCAGTCGCCCTACATGAATTAATATCCATGCGCAAACACAAATGCACCCCCCCACACACACACACACGCACGCACGCACGCACGCACGCACGCACGCACGCACACACACACACACACACACACACACACACACACACACACACACACACACACACACACACACACACAACGCGGCATGCACATATGCACAAACACACCACGACACACTCGCACACACACACACACACACACACACACACACACACACACACACACACACACACACACACACACAGCACACACACACGCACATACAGACACACACACACGCACGCACACACACACACACACACACACACACACACACACACACACAGCGTGCTATGCTAGCAAGTGCCGCACACACACACGACATGCAACTGCCTGTATGCACATGGGCATGCCTTCTGCCTTGTGTCAACACCTCAGAAATAGATTTGCTCTGGTAAACACACGTTTCAAGACGTGAAGCCACAGGAACATGCATGGACCGCCGCCTTTCTGCCTCTCTCTTCCCCTCTTTCTGGCTCTGTGCTCAAACCACTATTGCCAGCTGTAGCTGGTTTGTTTGTTCTCCTCTCTCTCTCTCTCTCTCTCTCTCTCTCTCTCTCTCTCTCTCTCTCTCTCTCTCTCTCTCTCTCTCTCTCTCTCTCTCTGTTTAATTGTCCGTCTGTCTCTGTATAGATCGGTATAACGTCTGTTTATGGGTCTGTCTGCATGTCTATCAATGTGATTGCCTTTATCTGTCTGTCTGTCTGTCCGTCTGTCTGTCTTATCAGTCTAATTGTTCATCTCTTTGCATATGTATGTATTATATATATGTATGTATGTTTGTATGCATGTATGTATCTAAGTCTGTGTGAATGTATGTATGTATGTATGTATGTATGAACCTATATATCTGTCTGTCTGTCTGTCTATCTGCCTGCCTGTCTGTCTGTCTATATGCCTATTTATGTAGCTATATATTTATCTATCTGTCTGTCTGTGCGTCTGTCTGTCTCTCTCCGTCAGCCTGTCTGTCTATCTATCTATCTGTCTATCCCTCTGTATGTCTGCGTGTCTAACTGTCTGTCTGTCAGCCTGTCTATCTTTCTGTCTGTCTGTTCGTCCGTCTGTCATCTGTCTATCTGATCTGCCGTTCGCCTGATGGTCTGTGTAAATATCTACATGTCTCTTCTGTCCTCTCTCTCTCTCTCTCTCTCTCTCTCTCTCTCTCTCCTGTCTCAAACACACACACACACACACACACACACACACACACACACACACACACACACACACACACACACACATCACACAGTATTCTCTCTGTCTGTCTGTCTGTCTGTCTGTCATTCCGTTTCCCATCCTCCATTCCCGACGTTCCCTCCTCGACCCCCCCCCCCCCTCCCCCCACTCCCATATCTTCCCACTTTCCCCCACACTTTGGCAGTGATCTTATTACGCGAGGTCATAACCTCCTGACCCTTGAAAGACCGTAACAAGAACGGAAGAAGGGGGGCGAGAGTCAGTGTGTGTGTGTGTGTGTGTGTGTGTGTGTGTGTGTTGTGTGTGTGTGTGTTTGTGTGCGTGCGTGTGTCTGCGTGCGCGTGCATGCGTCCTGTGTGAGCGCTTGTATGTCTGTAAGAGAGAGAGAGAGAGAGAGATGCATAGTTCCTCTCTCTCTCTCTGTCGTGTATGAATGAATGAGCCCGTGTGTTTTGCGTGCGTGAGTGCGCGCGCATATGTGTGTGTATGGGAGAGCGAGAGCGCATGCACGCGCACGCGCGCGCGCGCGCCCGCGCGCATGTGTGTGTGTGTCTGCGTGTGTGCGTTAGTGTGCGTGCGTGCGTTAATGTGTGTGTGTGTGTGTGTGTGTGTGTGTGTGTGTGTGTGTGTGTGTGTGTGTGTGTGTGAGGGATATGATGTTTTGACGAATAGAAAATTGTGTGGAGAGAGCGGGATAAGGAAGAGGAGGGGAGAAAAGAGGAAGGGGAGGGAACTGAAAGGCTTATAAGCGAAAGGGGGGGGGGGGGGGGGGGGGGGGGGGGGGTGTCGTCGCAGATGGGGGCAGTAGATACACGAAAACTGAAAATATGTAGAGATGATTGCAAAGAAGGAGGAGGTGAAGAGAAACGAAAAAGGGTTGTGTTTGATTTGTTTTTCAACCAAGACCCCCCCCCTCTCTCTCTCTCTCTCTCTCTCTCTCTCTCTCTCTGGGATGTCTCTGTCTGTCAGTCAGTCAGTCTGTCTGCTCTCTCTCTCTCTCTCTCTCTCTCTCTGCCTACTTAATTATCTATCACTCTCTCTTTCTCTCTGTCTCTATCTGTTCGTCTGTATGTCTGTCTGTCTGTCTCTCTCTCTCTGCCTGCTCCCGTATCTGTTACTTTCTCTTCTCTCTGTCTCTGTCTGTTCGTTGTCTGTCTCTCCTTGTATGTAGGGTTGCGCATGAACGGGTGTCTGTGTGCCTGAGAGAGAGAGAGAGAGAGAGAGAGAGAGAGAGAGGGGAGAGAGAGAGAGAGAGAGAAAGAGGAGAGAGAGAGAGAGGGTTTGGAGTGGAGGGGGACGGGGAAAGGGGGAGTGGGGTCGGGCAAGGAAAGAGAGGTAAGAAGAAAGGATACAGGCTTAAAGAAAGAAGACTCCTCGCTTCATTTCAGAACAGCCACGTGCGTGTGGTCTGCACCGGCAGACATTCCATTCATCATTTCCCTCAACAAAGACAGAATTAATGTTGTCATTGTGCCCTTGTTTGTTTCGCGATTATTTCTTTTAGATCTGAGCGTACAGCCGTATGTAGAGTACCGTTTTCCTGTAGGCCATTGTGACACAAATGACGGTGGTGGCGCCGTTTGTTTTCAGAGACGGATTTCTGTCAGTGACTCCACGCTCCCTGTGCCATGACGGGCTTGTAACTGAATCGTCAGCATGGTTAGTTTAGCTGGCAGTAGGGGGCGATGTTTGGTGATCGATGAGAATGAGGATGATGAAGATGATGCCACGGATTCCCATTCCGGTCTGAAACTGCACGACACGGCTGTACTCTACGCTTACTTTCGTAATATATCCTGGCATCAACCAGGTCCCGAGAGATACAGACACCTGCTGTGTTGGTCAGGAAATTTGAGCAACACTCTCAGAGACGCATCCATTTTAGTGGATGAAACTCGACCGTGTGGTCCCAGTCTTGCCAACTGAGCCCACCCGTAGCAAGCTCACACACTGGGTAGGAGCCGGTCGGGGGGAGAAAAATCCCACATGGCTCTGATGGGAATCGATCAAACTCCCGAGGGAGTCAATCCGCGACACTAACCACTTCACCACGGCGGCTGGGGCGTCACTGGGTGAGTGTTGTTGCGACCTCGCTCTCCGGTTTGTCCCGTTTCTCCTCCACTGTTTAAAGTCTCAGCGCGCGTATCGGCTGGTCTTGTAGTCTGAAGTTGCGGTGTTGACATACAGTCGGACACTCTCACTCGCTTTCCCGGGGGGGGGGGGGGGGGGGGGGGGGAGGGGGGGGGGTGATTTAGGACTTGGGGGGGATGTCTCCGCGGCTTACTGTCATTGACGACGCTGGAGTTTGGATGCGCTCGAGAGGTTTAAAGCAGAGGTTACTGTTCCTGTTTTAAACTCCCCCCCCCCCCCCCCCCCCCCCCCCTTCTGCGAGAGGGAGAGTTTGAATTTTTCCGGCATTCATGATTAACGTCAGCATTCTCTTCGGAGAATTTGTAAGACGGATGTGCTTTATCCGGTAGAGTTACGGGGTGGAGATGGGTGGGTGGGTAGGTGGGTGGGGGGGGGTTCCTGTCCTGTTTTCTTTGGCCCCACCTTTCCCTCTCCCTTCCCCTCTCTCATCCAGAGCCCTTATTCCCACGCCTTTCATCC
Source organism: Conus betulinus (assembly GCA_016801955.1). Lineage (NCBI taxonomy): Eukaryota > Metazoa > Mollusca > Gastropoda > Neogastropoda > Conidae > Conus > Conus betulinus. The sequence continues at coordinate 197,800 of JADBJO010002700.1, read as the reverse complement.
CGGCTCCCTTTACACAGCCACACACAGTCCCAGCGCCGGCAGTCCACAAGGAACAATGACTCTCAAGTCCTTAGGGAACTTCAGAGTAAGGGGGGGGGGGGGGGGGGGAGAGAGAGAGAGAGAGAGAGAGAGAGAGAGAGAGAGAGAGAGATACAGAGAGAGAGAGAGAGAGAAGAGACAGAGACAAAGACAGAGAGAGAGAGAGAGAGAGAGAGAGAGAGAGAGAGAGAGAGAAAAACACTGTTGGCGATGCTCAGAGGTGCCTGTTCTGTTCCACCATCGGCAGTGCTGACCACCTACTGTGCCCTCTTATCGACGTCGTGAGTGTATTCCCCTACAGAGCGCCCCCTATTCCCTCCCCCCCCCCCCCCCCCCCCCCCCGTCCACTCTCCTTTCCTCTGATCAAGCCACAAGTCCAACGAAAATGGCCGACAACGACATCATCTTCATCAGGAGCTCCTCATGGCAAAGTCGTGGAGAGGAAGTCCAAACTGGCGTCACCACGAGAGCAACATTTAGGGGAGCCAAAGGGACTTTACCTGCTGTGACGTCGTCACGCTATAGGACTTCCAGAACGACAGCACAGTGAGATAGTAACAGCAGACAAATTCACGTCGCGAAACTTGGCGCCCAGAGACATCAATCCAACGTGCGAATTGTCACACAAAACAGCGTGCCAAGTAACAGCGTAATCAGTACACTAAACGAAACAGACAAGTATAATTATGTTCAACAACTTTTTTTTTTGTCTTCTACTGAGGCTTTGATCTTGGGTGTGGTGCTTTGGGTTTTTGTTTTGTTTTGTTTTGTTTTGTTTTGTTTTTTTTTTTTTTTTTTTTTCTGTTGTATATGACTTTTGAAGATGACACTTTTGATTATTGAAAAAAAAATTCATTTACTTGGCTGTTTTGTATTGTTTATTAGATTAGCGTTACTTTGCGCTGTTGTGTGTTTATTTGTAATTAGCTTTATATCCAGTAACGTTGTGCATTTATTTGTAATCAGCTTTATGTCCAGTAACGTTGTGTGTTTATTTGTAATTAGCTTTATAGCCAGTAACGTTGTGGTTTATTTGTAATTAGCTTTATGTCCAGTAATGTTGTGTGTTTATTTATAATCAGCTTTATAGCCAGTAACGTTGTGTGTTTATTTGTGATCAGCTTTATGTCCAGTAATGTTGTGTGTTTATTTATAATCGGCTTTATAGCCAGTAACGTCGCACTGTGCGCCAGCTGTCTTAGGACATCAGGAATTTCTTTCTTTCTGCTTTTATTTAAATTGACACGCTCATTGCCTTCTGTGGTGAACTCACTTAAGCTGCACGTGTACACACAAAGCTAAGCAAGCCGAGGAAAACGGGGGTGGGGTGGGGTGGGGTGGGGGTGGTTAAGAACCTCTGCTGATCATGAAGCATGGGAAATTAACCCTGAAACAAAGATGCTGTCCTACCGCAAGTTGTGGCTGGTCCGCATTGCATAACAAAAAAAAAAAAAAAAAAAAAAAAAAAAGGCAGAAGAGAAACGGAAACAATGCTGGGAATTCTTAAAAAGAGAGATATGGAGAACGTCCCATTCTTCATGAGAATATAATGGAAAAGCTAAAAGGAATTAAAGAATTCAAAGGAATTCAAAACCTCTCAACAAACCTAATAAAGCGGAGGACTTGCACGCCCCGTTCTTCTGGAGAATGCAATCGAAAAAGCTGAACGAACTAAAGGAATGTAAAACCTCAAAACAAACCTGATAAAGCTGAGAACCTGCACGCCCCGTTCTTCTGGAGAATGCAATCGAAAAGCTGAACGAACTAAGGAACTCAAAGCCTCAAAAGCAAACCTAACAAAGCCGAGGACCCGCCTTTCCTTGATGGGTAATCGCACAGCGAGGAGGGCCTCAAGGCAGATCCGCTGTGCTAATAATCCCTGATCTTTGAGCAGAAGCTTCAAAAGCAGGCGAGCTTTCAAACGACCCTAATTGACATCTGGTTCCCTCACGACCCACGTCACCAGTGCCCCCGGTTCTTCACGCCGGTTCAAACCCAGTCACGCCCTTTCAACAGAGTTCCCTCCCTTGAGCCTATTCCAGGCACAGATCGGGCCAGGATCTATCAAGAGGACGAAGGAAGCGACGAGGCCATTTCCCGCCAAGAACAATATTTGACTTAGTCGCCTGCCCTGGAGTGGCGCTCTCCGGCGCGGGAGATAAGGCACATTGCTCTCGGGGCGGAGTGTGCGTGTGCGTGTGTGAAAGAAGAGAGAGTTGCTGGTCTTGCTCTCAGAACTTGAGGTTGGAACCAGAGGAAGTGGGAAGGAACGCAATCGACTCTGGGATGGGAAGGACTGAAGTTTTTTGGTTGGTTGATGGTAGATTTCTCACTGAAGGGTTACTCGAATGGGATTTGCCGGATTCTAAAAGTACATTACCTCTGAGTATTTTTATTTTTGAAGAGAGAGAGAGAGAGAGAGAGAGAGAGAGAGAGAGAGAGAGAGAGAGAGAGAGAGAGAGAGAGAGAGCAGCAGCTGCTGCTGCTTGCTGCCGTTTTAACCAGGACAATTTGACTGGACGTTTACATCAAATAAGAGAAGGAAACGCATACGCAGCATCACTTTTCAGATCACAATATATACACTAACTGCCATTCATTAAACACACACACGCACGCACGCACGCACACGCACGCACGCACGCGCGCTCGTACGTACGCACGCGCACGCGGACACGCACACACGCACACACACACATACACACTTAACGAATACCTGTCTGGAACGCATATTTCAAAAGAATCTAAAGAGATAATGCACATGAGAGTTCACACCTTTGACAACATCAGAGATTCGTTTTTTTTGTGTGTTTTTTTTGTTTTGTTTTGTTTTGTTTTGTGTTTTTAATTTAATCTGTTGTGACACGTGGTTATCTCCGACCTTCAAAGAGGAATAAGTGCCAGGCATATTTGTTGAAACAGTTACTCATTCTGATCGCAATAATCAACCCATGTCTGCCATGATACTAAAGTCAGTTATGCTCGTCCGACGCAGCCAAAGTTGCGTTTCTCAGTCACAGGGTTTCCATGCTGTCGGGCCGCGTACATGCCGGTATGAAAAGGGAAAAAAAGTGTTTACGATCTCTCAGGCTTAAAACTGCGAACTTAGATCTCAAACACACACGCACGCACGCACACGCGCATGCACACACACACACACACACACACACACACACACACACACACACACACACACACACACACACACACACTCACTCACACACACACACACACACACACACACACACACACACACACACACACACACACACACACACACACTTACTTTGTCATCATGCAAGGGATGTCCTGTACGATGTTTCAAAATGTCAACCTTTGAGTTGGATAACTGACTCATTTTCGTGAAAGGCGTTGATGAAGAGGGAGCCTTAGTGCCAGTTTTCCAAAGGTGAAGCTGGGCTTGCGTTTTCTTTCATTCCTTGATGGGAGCGTTCCAGGCATGTCTGGGTTAAATGGAGATAGAAGAGATTGTGTAAGTATGTACGAGACAGCACCAGCACCTGAGAGAGAGAGAGAGAGAGAGAGAGAGAGAAAAGAGAGAGAGAGAGAGAGAGAGAGAGAGAGAGTTGAGGGATCAGAGAGAAAGAGGATGGGGGAGGAGGGAGGGAGTAAAAAGATGTATCTATCCCCATACAGAGAAACGCATTCTAAAGAGAGTGAGAGGTACACACATCAAAACAGTGTGACAAAACACAATTTCAACCATAATTTCACTCAGTTTCTTTATTATTATTATTATTATTATTATTGTTCGTTCGATTCGGATCGAGGAGCGACAGTACGCGCACATATTTGTAGGACGAGTTTTAGTCACTGTAGAAAGCGAGCTGCGGTGAGGTTATTGGTCACCTCCAAGAACTGAGACGGGAAGTTTGGGTTGCTTTGATGTCACTCTCCCTGTCTGATTCCCGGGCGCCCTGCACATGGTGATGCCACGATCTGAGGCGGAGGCAACATCGGCCCTACTGCCCCAATCAAAGGAAGCCGGCAGCATCCTGAAGACCCTAACCAGGGTGGACAGTGTCACAGTTTGAGAAATTTAATTTGTGGTCACACACATTCACAGCAAATAAACAATAATTTAGCCACATTACCCATTTTCTCACATGTGACATACATTCATATAGAGGAATTTGGATTTCAATTAAACATCTTCTCGGTTCATGAAATCAATGGACAGGGGAAAAACTTTGTTTAAATCTGACACTCTGCATTTAACCGATCGATATCTTCGTCCTGACTGAAGAAGGTCATACTGATTTGCAAGAACGTGGGTCTGGTCACACGTAATCTTCTTCGCTTTACAAACAAACACGGCACCTGTATAGCTCACTCAGACTTTTTTGTCTCTCACCAACGATTTTTCCTCCCACGTTCACCACTTTCTCAAGCACATTTCTGCTCTTCACAGTCAACCCACCATACCAACACATAAATGAGAAAGTTAGAACAGATTCCAAGAAGCATGAATAAAATGTCCGAAGAATGTCAGTATTCACATGAAATGATCGCAGCTTGCGAAGACAATATATTCTGGTTTGACATTTTTTGTGTGGACACACTCAACATGGGATTTAAAATTTGCTTCGTGTTTGCCCATCACACTGTGCTTTCCTGGAGAATTCTAGAATTCTGCCGGTGTCAGCTAGCGGGCTCTTCACTGTGTGCTTAGTGCGTTCTGCACGTGGAACTTGCGCTGATTGGCTGCTCCGAAAGATCCATGTGGACTGAGTCTGTAGACATTAAATGGATGAATAAAGAAAAAAAAAAAGCGAAAGAAGAAAGATCGGCAGGGCTCCGTTCTTTATCGTCCACCGTTCTGACGGCTTCCTGACACGCTCACCAGGAGATCTGGTCCACGGACATGATGACCAGAACGTCACCACTGTGAAGGTCCAGGAGAAAGTCAGGATGAACAGAGCGTCACCACTGTGAAGGTCCGGGAGAAAGTGAGGATGAACAGAACGTCACCACTGTGAAGGTCCAGGAGAAAGTCAGGATGAACAGAACGTCACCACTGTGAAGGTCCGGGAGAAAGTCAGGATGAACAGAACGTCACCACTGTGAAGGTCCAGGAGAGAGTCAGAATGAACAGAACGTCACCACTGTGAAGGTCCAGGAGAAAGTCAGGATGAACAGAGCGTCACCACTGTGAAGGTCCAGGAGAAAGTCAGGATGACCAGAACGTCACCACCATGAAACTGCAGGAGAAAGTGAGGATCAACAAGATTTCACGAGGGGACCGAGACAGGATGAACACAGCTTTGCAGGAAATGATCTGAAACAACGACAGGATGAACACAGCTTCACAGGAAATGATCTGAAACAACGACAGGATGAACACAGCTTTCACAGGAAATGATCTGAAACAACGACAGGATGAACACAGCTTCACAGGAAATGATCTGAAACAACGACAGGATGAACACAGCTTCACAGGAAATGATCTGAAACAACGACAGGATGAACACAGCTTCACAGGAAATGATCTGAAACAACGACAGGATGAACACAGCTTCACAGGAATGATCTGAAACAACGACAGGATGAACACAGCTTCACAGGAAATGATCTGAAACAACGACAGGATGAACACAGCTTCACAGGAGATGATCTGAAACAACGACAGGACGAACAGACTGTCAGCAGGGGCTCCAGGGATGCGGGGAAAGCGAGCAACATGAATTGTTTTGATTTATTCTCCTGCCCACTGCCCTGCCATGCCAGCTAGCTCTGCAAGACCCGGCCTTTAGAGTGCAAGACCGGCACAGAGAGAGAGAGAGAGAGAGAGAGAGAGAGAGAGAGAGAGAGAGAGAGAGAGAGAGAGAGAGAGAGAGAGAGAGAGAGAGAGACAGACAGACAGACAGACAGAGACAGAGAGAGACAGCCAGAGAAAGAAAGAGGGCAGGAGAGAGAGAGAGAGAGAGAGAGAGAGAGAGAGAGAGAGAGAGAGAGAGAGAGAGAGACAGACAGACAGACAGACAGACAGAGAGAGAGAGAGAGAGAGAGAGAGAGAGAGAGAGAGAGAGAGCGAAAACAGGCGGAGGTGATCATTCTATATTGCGCCCTCATCCCAAGAAGGGTGTACGTGGGAAGAGAGAGTGAGGGGGAGGGGAGAGAGAGAGAGAGAGAGAGAGAGAGAGAGAGAGAGAGAGAGAGAGAGAGAGAGAGAGAGAGAGAAAAATATTTATTCACGCTCTTCAAAGCGTGTGGTTTGGATACGAGAGATAACTGGGCTCAGTGATGTTCATCAGCTGAGCTTGACGTCATCGTCCACACTCAAACTGCTGGCAACATGGACTCAACTGTGTGTGTGTGTGTGTTTTTAGGAAAGTGCATTTTCTTATCTCCGGTAAAAGTGTTAGCGCTGACGTGGTTTTTTGTTGTTTTGTTTTGAAAAAAAAAAGTCTGCGTGTTTAAGAACCTCGTATTCCCCAAATCTCTCTTTTCCAGTTCAATATTTACAGTCATTTACAGCTCTGACAATGTGTTAGTTGAATATAACAGGCGAAGACGAAAACTATCGAGCAAGTAGATACAGTCAACGCGGGTAGGGGTATCTGTGTGTACTCATGTTTCTGTGCATCTCCCCTCGCCTTTCCGCTTTCATCTTCTTCTAGGCTTTAAGCGTGTTTTCCCGTCTCTTCCTGTTTTTATTTCTCCTTTCTCTTCCATTCTGTGTCTGTCTGCTGTTTCTGCACTTTTTTCTTTATCTCCTCGTCGAGGATAAGAATGGAGGTGGGGATGGAGGAGGGGGGGGGGGGAGATACTGGGAAGGAGAGGAGGGGAGATTACTCATATACTCATACACTTCATTATGATTGTTGGTATCCGTCTGTCTGGAGAGACAATGGTATTGCGCCGTGGATCAGTCAGTTCTGGAGTTGCAGCGCCTGCTGTGGTTGAAGGGCTCGTTCTTTGAGCGGCAGTCTGTTGCAGTTGCTGCAGGTGAAATCTCAGTCATTAAGTGTCTGTTGGGTGCCAGAGCAATTCTTTGCCGTCTGCGGCGCCTCCGTTCTTCCCACTGGGCCTCTCTCCTCTGCTGTGCTCTGCTTGTTTGATGCCGCCCTTGATGGTGGACCGCCAGCTGTCCCGGTCTGAAGCTGCTGTGTCCAGGTCTGCTGGATCGAGGCTGCCTGCCCTCACGTCACGCTTGCATAGAATCCTTGTAGCTTAGGACGGGCCGTCCTGTGGGTCTGGAGCCTGTAGCCAGCTCACAGCACAGCATGTCCTTTAGGATGCGACCGTCGTCCATGTGGCTGATTAAGTACATGTTAACATACCTGCCTCCAGCAAGCACAGGGCATAACGAAGTGAGAACTCCAGACCTGAGTTGTAGGTCAGGTGAACGTTTAGGTCATCATGAAGTAGGAACTCCAAACCTGATGGTTATGTCAGGTAGACACACAGGTCAACATGAAGTAGGAACTCCAGACCTGATGGCTATGTCAGGTGAACGCACAGGTCATCGTGAAGTAGGAACTCCAGACCTGATGGTTATGTCAGGTGAACGTTTAGGTCATCATGAAGTAGGAACTCCAGACCTGATGGTTATGTCAGGTAAACACACAGGTCATCATGAAGTAGGAACACCAAACTCAAGTTGTAGGTCAGGCAAACTCGCAGCCAGACCTTACTAAACTCTGGTTCGTAAGCATGTTTCCGCACATTTTCTGAAATGTATATGTACTGGAATTTATTCTGATCGCATGTTAGGTATTACGAGAATTATGTAAAAATATCGAATATTTCATTTAGCACACGTTCAAGCGAATCTCTGGCTGCGCTTCGCAAAATAACATTACGGGTTACTGACATTCCATTATTCAGTGGGCATACACTTCACATGTGCAGTGGCATACATGAAAACAATCCCAGCCTTACTCTTTTACAGTCAAAACATTAGCAATGTGTGTGAATGCGTGCGCGCGCGCGCACGCGCGCGCGCGCGCGTGTGTGTGTGTGTGTGTGTGTGTGTGCGTGCGTGCGCGCGCGCGCGCGCGCGCGTGAGTGTGTGTGTGTGTTCTCGTAGACTTTGTACAAAATCTCTTGGGTGTTCAAGGGTAGAGTATGGCTTGGCATGTGGTGGTGCAGAGACAGTAGGTTGTCATCAGGGGTGCAGTCTATTCCCCAATATTGTAGTCTTGCCTGTGTTGCTCGCAGCTGCATCCGTTCTGTGCCAATGTTCACGGGTCCTTCTACAGGTCCAATTGGCCCGAATGAGTCAGTTCGGACGAAGCCGCCCTTGCTGGCTCAGTCCCTGAGCAGATGTTGTGTCTCAGACCAGCCGTCGGCCATACAACACAGCTGTGAGTCGTTGGGACCTCTCCGCGTTGTGTCCCTTGGGGGGGGGGGGGGGGGGGGGGGGGGATACAGCAAAACGGTGTTTTGGACTTTTGGACTCTGAGGGGAGTTAGAAATAGATGTAGAGTGGAGAAGGGTGGGAAGACGGAAGGGGGGGTGGGAAATGGAAGGTTGGGGAAGCTCGGAGGGGTGGGGGGGGGGGGGGGGGGGGGGGGGGGGGGGGGGGGGGGGGGGAGGACTAGATTGATACTTGCATACATGCTTTTCTTTCACTTCTTTCTAAGCCCATCATTCTTCACTGCACCTCCCCTCCTCCTCCCCTGCAGGCTGGCGATGTGGAGGGAGTGGTTCTTGCGTTGGGTTGTTTTGTTGGCTTGCATCGCACCGCTTCAGTCTTTCCTCCAAGTGGTCTGTGGATAGGCAGGGCACTGTCTCCTTGTTTGTCAGCAACGCGCTTCGGCGGGTTTTTGTTTGATTGTATTTATTGTCCATGGACAATAGCGTGAAAGCACTGAGGCTAGAGGCTCAGACAAGAGTTTGTCGAATTGTTGTTTTTCTTTCTTACCTCTTTTTCTTTATTCTTCTTTCTTTCTTTCTTTCTTTCTTTTTTTTGTTGTTTTTTTCTGTTTCCTTCTTTCTTTCCTTCCATACGCCAGAACTCGCGCGAACACATACACGCACACACACACACACACACACACACACACACACACACACACACACACACACACGCGCGCGCGCGCGCGCGCGCGCGCGCGCGCGTGCGCGCACGCACGCACGCATGCACGCACGCACACACACACACACACACACACACACACACACGCGCGCGCGCGCGCGCGCGCGCGCAAACACACACACACACATGCGCGCGCACACACACGCACGCACACACACACACACACACACACACACACACACACACACACACACACACACACACACACACACAGACACACACACACGCTCCTCATCTTTTGGCTGCTTCCCCTTTCCTGTCATTTCTCCTCCTTGTGTGCATCGCTCCGGATTCCACGTTCATCCCCTCCACCAGTTCCTCTCCCTTTCCCTGTGTTCTTGTCGTCCTCTGCACCCTCCTCTTCTTACTTTGTATTCTCCCTCTCCTCCTAAACCCGAGGCAGATTGCAGAAAGGTTACGCCCCCCCCCCCCCCCCCCCCCCCCCCCCCCCCGCTTCCACCATCCTGGACCCTCCCCTCCCACCCTCCATCCACCCCTTTTCCTAGCCATTTCCATCTGTCGGGGTGGGGGATGGCTGGAATAGAAGCGCAATCTTCGTTGGCTGACACGCTATGTCAGCGCGGTCCGCTGTGCCTTCCCTGTGCATTTTATGGGCTGTGGGATGGGGGAGGAAGGGGGGGGGGGGGGGGGGGGGGGGGGTAGAGACTAAAACATGCAGCCGGCTGTTTCTCCTGGCTATTCCTGCGCCGTCCCTGCACCGACCCCGCTTTCCCTGCAACGTCCCTGCTCCATCCCTGCACCGTCCCTGCACCCATCCCTGCACCGTCCCCACACCGTCCCTGCACCATCCATGCACCATCCCTGCACCGTCTCTGCAATGTCCCGGCACCGTCCCTGCACCGTCCCTACACCATCTACGCACCGTCCCTGCACCGTCTGTGCATCATCCCTGCACCGTCCCTGCAATGTCCCTGCATCATCCCTGCACCGTCCCTGCAATGTCCCTGCATCGTCCCTGCACCGTCCCTGCAATGTCGCTGCATCGTCCCTGCACCGTCTCTGCATGATCCCTGCACCGTCCCTGCAATGTCGCTGCATCGTCCCTGCACCGTCCCTGCAATGTCCCTGCATCGTCCCTGCACCGTCCTTACAATGTTCCTGCATCGTCCCTGCACCGTTCCTGCACCGTCCCTGCAATGTCCCTGCATCGTCCCTGCACCGTCCTTACAATGTCCCTGCACCCGTCCCTGTACCATCCCTGCAATGTCCCTGCATCGTCCCTGCACCGTCCTTACAATGTCCCTGCACCGTCCCCTGTACCATCCCTACAATGTCCCTGCACCGTCCCTGTACCATCCCTACAATGTCCCTGCATCGTCCCTGCACCGTCCTTACAATGTCCCTGCAC
>JADBJO010002700.1:174828-182328 GCA_016801955.1 Conus betulinus | reverse complement strand
GTGTGAACGAACATGAGCGGCAACTAGAGTGGGTACCGTTGCAGACACATATTCATGCCTGTAGGTACCACACAGAAAGGTGTCGGAGAGAACAAGGCCAGTAATCTCCACTATTTCCAGTGAGAACAACTAAGCACTAAGTGTCTCCTTTCATCAGGCCTTCTTCGGTTACGCTGCCAGCATTCCAAAAGACATCACTACTTTGTCCATTAGCAGCAGAGCGTGGAAGACAAGAGGAAGGCGTGTGGTAGTTGGTTGGCGTGTCGGCTGCTTGTAGCCTGCACCGGGAACAGGGTGTTTGCACAGCTCTTTGCACGTCGTCAAAGCGGCCGATCAGGTGACGATTTTTGGCTTGTAGCTGTCACGGGTGGATGCTTTGATGGGTGTCAGTGACGGCAGTTAGATTGGGTAGACATACCGACATTGGGGTGAGAAGTCGTTTGGGATTTGTCTTCTGTTTCGCAAGATTTTTTTTCTGCTATTTATCATTTTGTTTGCCTCCCTTTCCATTCTGTTTCTTTTGCATGTGTATGTGTGTGTGTGCATGTGCATGCATGAATGCGCGTGTTTGCGTGGGCGTTTGCATGCACGTATATGCGTGCGCATGCGCGTGTGTGTGAGTGTGTATGTGTGTGTGCATGCACATGTGCGAACGCATGCGTGTGCATGAGTGCGTGTGCACACGAGAGGGTAGTATACAGCTAATGGTTTTTGAAGAGCTAATTATGTCTATCTTACAACCTTACAGGTTTCTGACTTAATGGGGATAATTAGCACAAACTAACCAGCCATGACAGCCAACCCTACACCTTAAAGACGTACTGCTGGCACACAACGACAAGATCGGATTCAGGTTTCTTTGTGACAGCCGTCAAAATATCAAAGGTCGTGTCAGTTCTTTCTTGCACTCCTCCCCCCTCCCCCCACACCACCCTATCATTGTGCTCACCTCATATGTTTCCTTTCCTTTCTCTCCCCCTGACATGAGTCCTGTCCTAACAGAACGAGATGTAAAGACTACATGATCCCCTCCTCCCCTCGCCCTTTCTTGTCCCCCTCCTCTCACACACAGACAGGTAACAGGTGTTAATTTCATGGTTTTGCTCAAGATGATGTCCATGCTCTGTCCATCGTCGGCAGTCTCAGTTCAGCACCACTCATCTTATCTGATGCAGCCAGATAAGGGGAAGGGGGATCGCTAGTGATGGTGTCTGATGTCCCAGACCTCCATGTCTGGTGGTGGAGTGGGTTGGGGAAGCTGGCTGAGGGGCTCCATCACATCGTCTTGTGGATCGTGTGGGGATTAGGTGGTGATGCCAAACACGCATCAAGCCCTGAATGTGTATCAGACAACCAGTCTTTGGTGAACAAGTTGAAATCTTATCTGAAACTATCTGTGATACAGATCTGTACAATAATTCTGGGATTAGGTGTGATTAGGTGTGTATTACAAACACGCATCAAGTCGTTTGTGAGCATCAGTGACGCCTTCTGGAGCAAGTTGAAATCAGCCTGAAAACTACTGTGACGTGGCAGTTCATATGTTGATGACATCGCATTAGTTGCTGATGATACGAGTTGGTCTGGAGGTGACCTTTTTACATAATCTTATGTTGATGATGAAATAAAGTTTAATCGTTGATGACTGATGCAGCTTTTTTCTGTTGTTTTCGTAGTTGATGAAATGGATTTGTTCTTTGATGAAGCTGAGATCAGCAGGTTGTGATCAGCCTGCCTCCATTCCAGTGTCAGCTATCAGAGAGAGTGGCTTTCTCCAACTGTGCTTAAAAAGAGCAGGTAAACGACAACACGGGTAGACAGGTGAAAGAGGTGGCACCTTACTGTGGTGGCATGCTGACCATTGGGAGAGCTGCGCGAATTTCACACAGAGACATTTCTGCATAATGCCTTACTGGGTATAATACACTGCTTTACAAAGGGCGTTCTGGCCACCTGGGTTTTATTATAGCTCTACATGAGCATCAATGTAGAACAGCATAGGAGCATCTATCAACGATTGTTAAGTGAGAATGGGTCGACAAACATACAGGTGAATGGACCTGTTGGCAGGAAAAAAAAATGAGACGACAGCAACGAGATGAAATCAGGAGTGTAAAAAGGACTGTATGTTCATTGTATATCACACCTGAGAAACGGGGTACAAATTTCGCTCGCACGTCACAATGGCCATCAGAGTATGAGACTTCAGTCTTTGACCACTTTAGTCTAGAATACAGACCAAAAGTGTTTGTGTGTGTGTGTGTGTGTGTGTGTGTGTGTGTGTGTGTGTGTGTGTGTGTGTGTGAAATTAGTAATTGTGGAAACAAGTGCAGGCTTACAATTGCTCCATCATCAGCTGGAGAAGGTTGGGAGGGGAGGAGGGGAGAGAGAATGGAAATGGGAATGAAAAAATTTGGGGCGCTAGATTATAGATAAAAGAGTCTTCACTAACAGCTTATGGGGACTACCGTAGTCCATTGTGAAGAAATGACCATTCATATTGCCTACTCAGAGGCTTTTCATCTGCTGATTTAAACTCATCAGTGAGAGCCTGCTGAGAGGCCTTTCATCTACTGATTCCGATTCATTGGTGAGACACAGCTGATTATGGCGATCCTCTCTTGGCATCACTTGAAGATATAATTTTGTAGTACTATGTCAATACCAATGGTTCAAAGACAGAATCCAACTGAACCCAACGCAGCAAAAGAGTAAAATTAGAAGAAAGCATAGGAATGAAATAAGTTGCTGACATACTCAAATCCTTCCTTGTTCTCAGCGCAGTTGCTCATGGAAGTCTGAATGCCTGGACAGGGATGCATGCAATCTAATGAGGTGAAGACAAACGACCGGTCAGTCCACAGAAGGAAGACAAAAAGATTCACACGATAAGAATCACTGAAAGTGAACATATGAATGAACAAGAGGGGCTAGCAGAGTGTGGGTACCACCACAGATGTATGTTTGTGTCTCTAGGTGCCACACAGCAACGTGTTGGAGAAACAGGGCCAGTAATTTCCACCATTTCTGGAAAGACTGACGAGGTACTAAGTATCACGTTGCATCAGGCCTTCTTCGGTGGCACAGACAGCATTCCACGGGACGTAAGTACTTTGTCCATCAGCAGCAGAGCGTGAAAGGAAGGGGGAAAGCCAGTTGACATGTCGGCTGCTTGTAGCCTGCACAGGGAACAAGGTGTTTGCACAGCTCTTCGCACGTCATCAAAGCGGCCGATCAGGTGACGGCTTTTGGCTTGTAGCTGTCACGGGTGGATGCTTTGATGGGTGTCGGTGACGGTTAGTGAGATCGGGTAGACATACCGACATCAGGGTGAGAAGGTGTTTAGGGATTGGTTTCCATTTCACGCGATTTTTTTTTTTTCTCTTGAAAAATTCTTTCTTTGTTTCTGTCTTTCATGGTTGCCTTCATTTTCTTTTTACTTCTTTTCGTTTGTTTGCATGAATATGTGGGCGTGCATGCATGTGTGTGTGTGTGTGTGTGTGTGTGTGTGTGTGTGTGTGTGTGTGTGTGTGTGTGTGTGTGTGTGACGAAAAAAGTGTATCACAGATACTTTTGTAAGAGCTAATTATGTCTGGCTTATAACCTTACAGGTTTCTAACTTTATGGGGATAATTAGCACCAACTAACCGACCATGAAAGTGAACCCTACACCTTGAACATGTAATGCAGGCAGACAACGACAAGACCGGATTCAGATTTCTTTGTGACAGCCGTCAAGCCCTAGAGGGTCACGTCAGTTCATTCCTTCTCCCCTCTCTCCCATCTCCCTTTCATTCTGCCCACTTCACCCTTCTCCCTCCCTTAATCCACCTTACGTGAGTCCCTCCTATCCTCCCCTTCCCCCTCACCCCCTCTTCCTCTCACACGTGGATAGGTAAACAGGTGTTAATTTTCATTGTTTTGTTCTGGACAGTGTTGGTGCTTTGTCCATCATCAGCAATCTCCGGTCTGCGCTGCTCATCTTATCTGATGCAGCCAGACAAGGGGAAGGGGGATCACTAAGTGACGGTGTCTGATGTCCCAGACCTCCATGTCTGCTGGCGGAGTGGGCTGGAGGGAACTGGCTGAGGAACTCCTTCACGTCGTCTTGTGGATGATGTGGGGATTAGTTGGTGATGGCAAACAGGCTTCAAGCTCCATATGGCATCAAGTGGTGACTGCTTGTTGAGCAAGTTGGAATTCTAACTGAAACTTGTCTTTCTTGTGGGTCTACACGTTGATGATTGTGGGGTCGGCTGTTCTTGATGAACACACATGTCAGATCATGTGTGGGTGTCAAGCAGTGACGCCGTGTTGAGCCAGTTGAAATTTAGCCTGACACTGCTGGTCATGCGTCGGCTCGTACGCACGTGGATGACACAGAATTAGTAGTATCTGATGATATGGACTGGTCTTGAGCTGACTTTTATTTTTTTTTTTAATGTTGATGAAACGAGGGTTAGTCGCTGACGACCGACGCAGCTTTGCCTGTTGGCATAGTTGATGACATTATGGGGTTGTCCTGTGATGAAGCTGAGAGCCATTGGTTAGGAGGCAGATAATAGATCTATTGGTTTGGAGGCAGATAATAGATCTATTGGTTAGGAGGCAGATAATACATCCATTGGTTAGGAGGTAGATGATAGATCCGTTGGTTAGGAGGCAGATGATAGATCAATGGCTAGGAGGCAGAGAATAGGACCATTGGTTAGGATGCAGATAAAAGATCCATTGGTTAGGAGGCAGATCATAGATCAATTGGTTAGGAGGCAGATCATAGATCCATTGGTTAGGAGGCAGATCATACATTCATTGGTTAAGAGGCAGATCATAGATCCATTGATTAGGAGGCAGATAATGGATCCATTGGTTAGGAGCCAGATCATAGATCCATTGGTTAGGAGGCAGATCATACATTCATTGGTTAAGAGGCAGATCATAGATCCATTGGTTAGGAGGCAGATAACAGATCCATTGGTTAGGAGCCAGATCATAGATCCATTGGTTAGGAGGCAGATCATACATTCATTGGTTAAGAGGCAGATCATAGATCCATTGATTAGGAGGCAGATAAGGGATCCATTGGTTAGGAGGCAGATAATGGATCATTGGTTAGGAGGCAGATAATCACTCTGCCTCCATTTCTGTGACACCGCCATGCTCCGATCGTGCTTACCTACAACTTCCAATCGGTGTGGGGACACATCCCTATAAACAGGGCACCTGGTTGGGAACGCGACACTTCAGATCCAAACAGATGGCATTGCTTATCACTCAGCCAGCAACGGAGGTCAGCAGATCAAGGTTTGAACCAGAGGGGCTTTCAGTCACATGATATGAAATAAAAGGATAAATGGTCTGTTAGCCGGAGGTACTCGTCAGCCTGGGGTGGGGGAGAGGGGGGTTAAGGACAGCCTGTCAGTACACAGAGGACCTTAAGGACAGGCTGCTATTATGTGTGGTGGTTTTAGGGACAGGATGTCATCATCCTGAGAGTCTTGAGGAAGGCTGACATTACTGCGAGAGTCTCCATGGTAGGATGTTATTAGCCTGTGAGTCGTGAGACAGAATGTCACTGTCCCGGAGGTCTTGTGGACGGTTTGTCATTATCCTGAGGGTGTTGATGACAAGGTGTCATTATTCTGAGAGTCTTAAGGACAGGATGTCATTATCCTGATAGTCGTAAGGACAGGGCAGGTGTCATTATCCTGAGGGTCTTGAAGACAGGATGTCATTATCCAGAGAGTCTTAAGAAGTGGATGTCATTATTCTGAGGGTCTCAAGGACAGGATGTCATTATCCCGAGGGTCTTAAGGACAGGATATCATTATCCCGATGGTCTAAAGGACAGGGCAGGTGTCATTATCCTGAGGGTCGTAAGGGCAGGGCAGGTGTTATTATCCTTAGGGTCTTAAGGACAGGATGTCATTATCCTGAGGGTCTTTAGGACAATGTATCATTATCCTGAGGGTCTTAAGGACAGGATGTCATTATCCTGAAGGTCTTCTTAAGGACAGGATGTCTTTATCCAGAGGATCTTAAGGACAGAATGTCATTATCCTGAGGGTCTTGAGGACGGGATGTCATCATCATTAAGTATTAAGGACAGGGCAGGTGTCATTATCCTGAGGGTCTTAAGGGCAGGGCAGGTGTCATTATCCTTAGAGTCTTAAGGACAGGATGTCATTATCCTGAGGGTCTTAAGGACAGGATGTCATTATCCTGAGGGTCTTAAGGACAGGATATCATTATCCTGAGGGTCTTAAGGACAGGATGTCATTATCCCGAGGGTCTTAAGGACAGGATGTCATTATCCGGAGGGTCTTGAAGACAGGATGTCATTATCCTGAGGGTCTTAAGGACAGGATGTCATTATCCTGAGGGTCTTAAGGACATATCATTACTCTGAGGGACTCAGGGACAGGATGTCATTATCCTATAGGGTCTTAGGGACAGGATGTCATTATCCTGAGGGTCTTAAGAACAGGACGTCATTATCCTGAGGGTCTTAAGAACAGGATGTCACTATCCTGAGGGTCTTAAGAACAGGATATCATTATCCTTAGGGTCTTAAGAACAGGATGTCATGATCCTGAGGATCTTGAGGACGGATGTCATTATCCTGAGGGACTTAGGGACAGGATATCATCAGCCTGAGGGAGTTATGAACAGGATGTCATTATCCTGAAGGTCTTAAGGACAGGACACCAACCACTCTCACCCCTCCCCTCCTCACACACACACACACACACACACACACACACACACACACACACACACACACACACACACACACATCATAATTATACACACTATATACATCCATCTACAAATCCAACATCAGCATTTCTAAAAGATGTCAGATCACAACATTTTGAAAACTGAGCCACAATTTTAATATTTTAAGATAATATGATACGTTACAAAACAACAATTAAAACTCTATGGATAATAAGAATAGTAAGATAACTACGATTCCAGTATTCTGGTATGATCCCACACTGAGCATGACGACTATTAACAGTATCATCTCAGTATCTCATATCATGTTAGTATACAGGGTGGATAGTTGGAAAAGGGAGACTTGGGCCGGTGATTGTGCACGGTCGGAAGGGATGAGGGTGATGGCTGTTGATGGAGGCAGTGGGGAGAGAAAGCAGGAGCTTCCAGGAGAGGGGGGGAGGGAGGTGGGGGGGGGGGGGGGGGGGGGGGGGGGGGGGGGAGAGATAGAGAGATAGAAAAGGTGGAAAGAAGCTCCGGGAAAAGAGTGTGTGTATGAGGGAGGGGGGGGGGGGGGGGGGGGGGGGGGGGGGGGGGGGGGGGGGGGGGGGGGGGGGGCAAAAAAAGAAAAATGACCTTATAATGGTATCCACTCATTGGCTGGAAGGTGGCAAAATACCGATGTAAATAAGCACACTCATCCACACACACACACACACACACACACACACACACACACACACACCACACACACACACACACACACACAACATCTATCCG
>JADBJO010002700.1:164828-167328 GCA_016801955.1 Conus betulinus | reverse complement strand
CTCTGGGGTTCCTGTCTGAGTGAACGAAGAAGAAGAAGAAGAAGAAGAAAGAAGAAGAAGAAGAAGAAAAAGTCTCTAGGATTGAAACGATTGTATCCTTGGCCGACCTCATGGGCCACAACAAGGCTAAAAAACTTTGCCATGTCGTGCGTGTGAGGAAAGAATTAAAAAAAAAAAAAAACCTGGCAAGCAAAAGAATACTTAACACACAAGGGCGAAATCAAAGTTTTCGCTGCATTGCTGCCGTAAGAAGATCACCGAGGATCATTCCATGGTCACAAAATGCATGTAAGTGAAAAAGGTGAACATAAGTTTTCCACGAAATTGGGCTTTGGAAGTTTCAAGGGAAGGAAAAGCTCTTTTTTTTTCACAGCCGGCAAATGACACAAGGTACTGTAATGCAGCCTAAGTGCAGTGCATTATAACATCCCCTCCCCCTCCCCTCGCCCTCCCCTCCCCCCTCCCCCACTTCACACAGTGTCGAAGCAAGGTACTACAATTGGACAGGCCCCCAACATACACCACCGACACACGAGACAGAGAAGGGGTGGGCGGATGCTGTAAATCCTGAGTGAAAAGACACACAACCAACAGCACAGATAAGATAAGAGAGGGTGGGAGGGGTGGGGGTGGGGTGGGGGGCAGGGGGGGGGGGGGAGGGAGGGAAAGGGCCCAGTAGTCGGTTAGTCAGCCTCTGGTCTAACCCACCACCCTTCTTCCACCCATCATCCCACCTACATCCCCGAAAAAGGAAAGAAAAAGAGAAGAGAAAAAAAAAAACAAAAAAAGAATTTAAAAAAAAAAAAAAAAAAAAAAAAAAAAAAGGAAAGAAGAGAAAGCCTGTCATCAAGTAGCAGAGCCCGGATGAAAAAGGAGAAAGGGACAGACTGAGGGGATTAGCTGAGCCACTCTCTCTCTCGGCTGCAGACATTTTTCAGCTGGTGTCTATCTATCCAGCCTCCCCGCGCCCCTCAACTTTTGAAAGACGTGCTGGTAATAAGGTGAAGAGGAGGTGGGTGGTGGGGGTAAACTTATTTACCACTGAACCGCTACCCACCCACCCCTACACCGTCACACCCTCACCCCAGGGTCACACTGATTTTGACGACCTGTCGGACAGGGGCGAGTGCCAACTGTGCCGGCCGCCATGTTGGCCCCGTCTCTGTGACGACCCGGATGAAAGGAGCAGGTGAGGTCTGTGTGCTGTCGCGTAACATGACGGGCCGGGCGCCCAGAAAGGCAAGGTTTATCACCTAGGGGTGGAGAGGGGTGAGGGCAAGGGATGGAGGAAAGGAGAGAGACAGACAGACAGACAGACAGGCAGGCAGGTAGACATACCGACTGACTGACAGACAGGGGAGAGAGACGTAGAGAGAGAGAGAGAGAGAGAGAGGTAGGCAGGCAGGCACACAGAGACGGACAGACAGACAGAGAGAGAGAGAGAGGGAGAGAGAGGGGAGGGGCAAGCAGAGAGAGAGAGAGAGAGAGAGAGAATCTCATCACGTGTAGAGACTGTCATAAAATCAGGCCCCAAAAAAAAAAAAATGATGATGATGACGAGAACAATGTCCTTGATGAAGAGGGTACATTTGCGGTTTTTTTTTGTAGAACAGGAAATATTCTTTTCTTTCATCGCCTGCCATAAAAAAAACAAACCAACCAAATCGACCTTACCGTTGTAAGGGGCGGGAAAAGTCCTGACATAGCCTCTGCTGTTTGGTTGGGCAGTAAACAACATGAATTTTGTGGAATGAAAAAAAAACCCGTCCGTTGGAACATCCTAGTATCTTGAAACGGTGCACAGTCTATCATCATCACTACCCACACCAGCAGCACCACCAGCACCATCATCATCATCATCATCATCATCATCATCATCATCATCATTATCGTCGTCGTTGTTGTTATCATTATCATCATAATCATCATCATCGTCGTCATCATCAAATACTCAAATACTTGATTTATCTGGTAAATTTTAATTATTTGTTTATTGATTTTTTCCTTCCTTCCTTCCTTCCTTCCCTCCTTCATTTATTCATTCAATCATTCATTCATTTACTTTTTGCGCATGTTCCTTCCCTACTTCAAAAAACGTACCACTCGTCCGTCCTTATTCCAGAGCCTGACCATTCCGCTCGTTGTAGGCATAGGTAAGACATCTGCTGAGTCTCGTCCATGACACTTTTTCCCTGCCATGTTATTCATTTAGGTGTAAACCCTGCGCGCTATAGTGTTATGCCCTAGCAGACGTGGCGAAGCGTGTATGGACTAGCCCGCGCCAGCTCACACCTCCTGTATGACACTGATATTGAAACTTATACTTGTTCATCATCCAAAGCAACTACCTCACGATTTTCGAAAGAATGACTTTTTTTTTTGTTTTTGATTTTTGTTTCCTCTCGTGATGTTAAATATGCCATGATTAATTCATCCATGACTAAGGCCATCAACTTTAAGGAACTGTTTGGTGGGAAAATGTCTTGATAGCTCGTTCCTT
>JADBJO010002700.1:127328-139828 GCA_016801955.1 Conus betulinus | reverse complement strand
CTGTCTCAGACTTATGGCAGGCCTCCAAAACACTTACGTGGATTATATAGCGTTTTAGAGCAAATCTTAATTGTGGCGTGTGGCCACTATCCCAGTTCATCTTGCTGTGGATGGAGACTTCCGGGCTGGGGGAGACAGAGCGGTGAGTGAAACGACGCTGGCACTGCCTTCAGAATGCTGACCCACAGAACAGCAGCTGAGTGACTAACCGCCTCCTTTCCCAGTGACGTTGCAACAAATAAAGTAAGGACAGCTGCCAGGTCTGTCATTGTGTAGACCATTATTAGAAACCCAGGCGCTTTGTGTCAAATTAAAAACAATCCTAAAATCAGTAATCATCAGTTGAAACACACACTCAGTGCTATTTCAAAAATGGCGTAATTCTGAACACACACACACACACACACACACACACACACACACACACACACACACACACACACACACACATACACACACACACACACACACACACACACACACACACACACACACACACACACACACACAGAGAGAGAGAGAGAGAGAGAGAGAGAGAGAGAGAGAGAGAGAGAGCAGGCATAGGGGTTGGATGGATGAGAGAAGGAAGAAACGCGTGTGTGCATTGCATTCAATTATGAATGAAAGTGTCAGTGCACCATATATTACTACGCGAATAAACCCAGAGACGCCTTTTATCAAAAGTTAAAACACGAAAACCAGCAAACTAACAACAACAACAACAACAACAACACAACAACAACAACAACACACAACACACACACACACACACACACACACACACACACACACACACACACACACACACACACACACACACACACAGATTTTGCTTGGTGAGTGTGAGTCGGTTTTGGAAAAAAAAAAAGTAGGAAAAATGGGAGGTTGGAGGACCCACTAGTTAAAAGAAACAGAAGGCAAAAAAGAAAAGAAGAAAGAAAAAAGTGGGGAAAAAATGGAGGTTGGAGGCCCCACTAGTTAAAAGAAACAGAAGGCAAAAAAGAAAGAAAGAAAGAAAAAAGTGGGGAAAAAATGGAGGTTGTAGGACCCACAAAAATGACAAAGAGAGAAAAAGAATGTCTGTCATGGTGAAAACAGAAATGGTTTCAGCCTGGCTGCACAGACAATGACGAAACAGTGTTGTAACTTCTGTGATTGATGGTGACTTTGAATGCGAACCGTCTGCGCCTTCCACGCATTATTCATGGCATTTAAAAAAACGGGGGAGGGGGGGGGGGGGGGGGGTGCAGTGCAGTATGTTGTGTCTTAATCAGTGCAGCTGTGATTGTGGTTCTCTTTGTTGAAAGGAAGATTCAAATTCGTTGGAGACCATTCAGACCTATGTCCATATAGACTTTTTCAGGGTGAGTTGCCGACTTTTTCAAGACAAAAAGTTCGGAAAACTATACTGGTAAACATCAGTTTGTTTCACTGGTTTGGGACGCCTTGGAAACAACTTTCCAACTGTTAGCGTGTCGAGGTGTGGTGCTTTTCCAAGGAGCGAAAGCGTTATGCAAAATATGGAAATCTTAGGAAACATGAGTGAGTGTGTGGTTTCCCAAATAGTGCTGATGGATGTAAGGATGAAAAGAAAACGGATGGACAGCTTGTCGACAGGACAGGGGAAAACCTGTGGCAAAGAGCCACAAAGCGTCATGCAGAGTAAGTTACTCTGAACAAACATGAGTGTGTGGTTCCCCAAACATTGTGGAAGGATGGAAGGATCAAAAGAAAACGGTTGCATCGCGTTTTGCAGGACAGGAGAAAACCGAATGCGGTTCTAGGCTTGTAAACAACGTGACTGGAATTAACTGCAAGATGTAACCTGCATTCAGAAATGATTAAAAATTGCTGAGGACGGCCGATAGTAGGCTTTTCCAAACTGGTTTCACTACGACTTTTTTTTTTTTCACCGTTTGAGTATAATGGGGATATGATACAAATGAATCAGTTGCATCGGCTTTTTTCGTGCGAATGTTTACACTTTCCGGAAATGATGGACTGGTGGGAAAGGATTGACCTCAAAGGCCTGCGCAGAGAGCTGATCAGAAGGAACATCCTCTCCTGCTTTTAGGACTGAATCCTTGTCGCCTGTGCGTTGCTCTGCACTTGGATGGCCTGATGTTGACAGCCCACACGACTTTCTCCTGCCTGGAAGACCCTGGTTCAGGCTGCTGCTTCTTTTCCATCAACTCCCTGACGACTCACTTGGACGCTGTTACTGTAGAACAGTTCACCAGGTTCCTTCAGCTGTGTGGGCTGTGTGCCAAGGCCTGGGTCTCTGCGAACAGCTTCTGTGCTTTCTGTCGTGTTGTAGCTTCTGTCCTTTTTGCCGTGTTGTAGCTTCTGTCCTTTCTGCCGTGTTGTAGCTTCTGTCTTACTGCCGTGTTGTAGCTTCTGTCTTACTGCCGTGTTGTAGCTTCTGTCCTTTCTGCCGTGTTGTAGCTTCTGTCCTTTCTGCCGTGTTTGTAGCTTCTGTCCTTTCTGCCTTGTTGTAGCTTCTGTCTTACTGCCGTGTTGTAGCTTCTGTCTTACTGCCGTGTTGTAGCTTCTGTCCTTTCTGCCGTGTTGTAGCTTCTGTCCTTTCTGCCTTGTTGTAGCTTCTGTCTTACTGCCGTGTTGTAGCTTCTGTCTTACTGCCGTGTTGTAGCTCTGTCCTTTTTGTCCGTGTTGTAGCTTATGTCCTTTCTGCCGTGTTGTAGCTTCTGTCTTACTGCCGTGTTGTAGCTTCTGTCCTTTCTGCCGTGTAAAAGCTTCTTTCCTTCTGCCTTGTTGTAGCTTCTGTCTTACTGCCGTGTTGTAGCTTCTCTCTTACTGCCGTGTTGTAGCTTCTGTCTTACTGCCGTGTTGTAGCTTCTGTCCTTTCTGCCGTGTTGTAGCTTCTGTCCTTTCTGTCGTGTTGTAGCTTCTGTCCTTTCTGCCGTGTTGTAGCTTCTGTCCTTTCTGCCGTGTTGTAGCTTCTGTCCTTTGTGCCGTGTTGTAGCTTCTGTCCTTTCTGCCTTGTTGTAGCCTCTGTCCTTTCTGCCGTGTTGTAGCTTCTGTCTTTCTGCCGTGTTGTAGCTTCTGTCCTTTCTGCCTTGTTGTAGCCTCTGTCCTTTCTGCCGTGTTGTAGCTTCTGTCCTACTGCCGTGTTGTAACTTCTGTCCTTCTGCGTGTTGTAGCCTCTGTCTTTTCTGCCGTGTTGTAGCTTCTGTCCTTTCTGCCGTGTTGCCAGAACTTAGGTTTTTATGCCCTCTGTCCTCTGTCTCTCTGTCTCAACAGTTCTCTGGAGGACTGTTTGTGCACGGCAATGGGCTGCTGGTGTATGACCAGTCCGACGTATTTTCTGTTCTGAACTGATGTCAACAGACGTTCATGACATAGTCCGATGTGCTGCTTGATGACTTGGCGCAGTTTATTCGTTAACAATCATGATCGGTATCTCTGACGTTTAGTGTCCTTAGACATCCCCTCATGTCCATCGTTTGGATCCCTCTTCCCAAAATACGCTGCGAGGGTCCACGTCGTGCACGCTGACAGGAAAAGATGGAATGTAGCGGCGCACCCAGAACCTGATCGTGCTGTCTTAGGGAATTGTTCTGGACCTTCCTGAAAGGTTCCAGTCTGGACAGTGCTGATGTCTGCGCTGCTCTGGAGATGATCAGAGTCGATGGTGATGCTGTGGAAAGGCGTCAGCTTGGTCTGTTCGGCACCGACCTTCATGCCGTGGCGTGTGGATGGTCCACCCGGTCTTTACAACAGGCTGGGCCAGTTGTTGATCGCTGCCTGTTAGGAAGAAGAGTCCGTGGTTACTTCAGGTTCCACCTACCTCAATAAGTCACCACCCAAAAGAGAGCGGAGAGAGAACGCACGACACTGTGGCTACCACCACAACACGTGGAGATCGGCAGCAAAAATGCCGCTTTTTTAAAATTTTCTTTATTTTTTTTTAATGAGGTTTCTGTGAGATTCAAACAGGTGTAATCTAACTGCCGAGTCAGTGCTCTACTACTGAAAGATAACTGAGGCAAGTGGCACCGTTACTGAAAACAAACCCCTAATGTAAACAAACAGCATCGTCACTGAAAGCAAGCCCTAATGTAAACAAACAGCATCGTCACTGAAAACAAACCCTAATGTAAACACACAGCATCGTCACTGAAAACAAAACCCTAATGTAAAAAACAGCATCGTCACTGAAAACAAACCCTAATGTAAACAAAACAGCATCGTCACTGAAAACAAACCTAATGTAAACAAACGGCATCGTCACTGAAAACAAACCCTAATGTAAACAAACAGCATCGTCACTGAAAACAAGGCCACCCTAATGTAAACAAACAGCATCGTCACTGAAAACAAGCCCTAATGTAAACAAACGGCATCGTCACTGAAAACAAACCCTAATGTAAACTAACGGCATCGTCACTGAAAACAAACCCACATGTAAACAAACAGCATCGTCACTGAAAACAAGGCCACATGTAAACAAACATCATCGTCACTGAAAACAAGGCCAATGTAAACAAACAGCATCGTCACTGAAAACAAGGCCATGTAACAAACATGTCACTGAAAAACAAGGCCGCAGTATCGTCACTGAAAACAAACTCACATGTAAACAAACAGGCATCGTCACTGAAAACAAACCTTAATGTAAACAAACAGTATTGTCACTGAAAACAAGGCCACATGTAAACGAACACGCAAAACACAGTAGCAGAGTAAGGCAGGCGGGTGAATGAGGGACAGCCACGCCTTCTTCAGGGGAAACGTGAGGGGTGTGCATGCTGGCTCGAGGCGGAGAGTGTCGTTTGGCGCATTTTCACACCTGTCCTCTTGAGTTCTTTGAGAGAGGTCACATGAAACCGAACATTCATTCATTCGTCCATTTTGAATCGTGTGTTCAACAAGCGTTTTTACCAGCACGCTGTGTTCAGTGATCCGACATGTACTTGGTCCCTACCACTGAACCACGTAAGCATGTCACGTGCTCCTATGATTAAAAAAAAAAAAAATCTAATGACAATCTCTATCCTGACCACGGGCCGGTGTGACTCGTGGAGCCTGTTGTCAGGGTCTTTGGTCGCACAAAACGATGCTCTGAGTAACATGACGGCGGGTTCCCACGACGGACCGACCTGAGAATCCGACGACAATCTCCTGCACGTGCTGGCCGATCGGTATCAATGACACAGAGCGGCAAGGCTGAGAGCCGGGCCAAGGGCGATAACCAGGGACTACAGCAGGGTTTGAGGAAAGCTTCCCTGTGGAGACAGATCAGTGCCCCGCTGTGGCCCGTCAGATAAACATCCCACCGGACAATGGTCATCGCCAGTGGTTGGACAGACAGACAGACAGACAGACAGACAGACAGTCGTCATGGAGGACAATGCTCACAGTCGCCGCGGGTCGTCCTCGGTGTGCCCTTGATGACGTCAGCAACGGCCCTGCAGGAAAAGTGCCGAGCACCTGGCCGCTGTGGAGCGGGGGACGGCAGGTGATTGTGAGTGTGAGTGCTGATAACCACACAGCTGACCAGGGGACACCTGCCGGTCAGACTACACACACACACACAGCCAGGAATGGCCGGACGTAGTGGAGGAATGCAGTGGTCAGACTGCTGACTCGACCCATTTCTTTCTTTTCTTTTGTTCTTTATCTTTTTTTTTTTTTTTTTCTTTTTCTTTTTGTACTCCCAGTTCTTTTAGAACAGGTTGTACTTTACAATGGGAACGAAGAAGAAATGGTGTGTGTGTGTGTGTGTGTGTGTGTGTGTGTGTGTGTGTGTGTGTGTGTGTGTGTGTGGTCAAAATGTGTTCCACTCGCTCCAGACAAGACTACTTGGCCGATCTTTCTGAAAATTTGTAGGTATGTTCATTATAGGTCACGAATGTTTTATATTCGTTACTAACGGCTATAACGGCCCATAACGGGTTTTCTTTTTTATGGAATATCTCAGAAAGTACTTGGCCGATCTTTCTGAAAATGTGTAGTTATGTTCATTATGGGTCACGGATGATGCCCGATGTTTTATTTTAACCGTTATATCCGTTACTAACGGCTATAACGTCCCATAACGGTTTTCGTCTTTATGGAAAATCTCAGAAAGTATTTGGCCGATCTTTCTGAAAATTTTGTAGGTATGTTCATTATGCTATAACGGTCCAAAACTGTTTTCCTCTTATGGAATATCCCACGCGTATTCAAGATAAACTTGGAGTACGTTCATATGCTTTGCATCTTTTTTTTTGTCACTGACCAGACTAGAAAGCTCTCTGAGGAACAGGCTGACTAAACCTGGCGTGTGGTGACATGCAGTGAGGACACATTCTGGGCACAGAAAGCTTTCGATCAAAATACTCAGGAACACACACGTCGGACCAAATTAATAAACCGTTCTGCCATTGGATGTGGTGTGTGTGTGTTTCAGTATATCTCCCCTCGGCTGTCTTTTTTTTTTTTTTTTTTTTTTTTACAGTCACTCTTTTCTTTGGCCTACAGCGTTTTTCGAAGCGAGTTTTTTTTCCCCCACTGTTTAAGTAAAAGAATGTGTCAACCTTTGACACGCTTTCACTCCTCCAGCATCTTCCCGGGCCCTCCCGTGACCACGGTGTGAAGAGTTTAAAGGGAAAATACAGCTTAACTGCAAATATGTACTTTTTTTTTAAAGTGTAAATGAAAATATAACAAATGTTCAAGACTACAAGAGATGATCAAAAGCTTTGTGACAAACGGTTAGCGGATATTTTATTTTTTTTTTGTTTTTTTTGCAAGATTGATTTAAAGCTGAGGAAGACAATTTCTCGGCGAAGTTCTCAAGGCGCAGTTGTAGAAGAGGGGAACAGGAATGCATTGACTTGACAAATAGTATATTGAAACCCCAGATACAATCTTCTCATGGTCAAATGCGGACAAACGACCCAATCTTACAAATGAAATAACAAAGGAGTTCATAATCATTGTGGCTAATATTCGCTGTGGCAATGTTCCGATAAGATTTTCTCAAGCCGGAAAAATATTCAGAGTATATGCATATACTTCCCAGACTTTGTTAAGGATGCAGTAACAAGAAAAACAACAACATCAACGACGACGACAACAACAACAACCGCAACAACAATAACGACAAAAAGCTGAAGTGAAGGACCCACACAAGAGGGAAAAGAGAGAGAGGGAGGCGTGTTAAAAGCCGGCACAAGGTGCACAGCACCCTTCAGTACAAGACTGTACACCTGCTGCTGTGCCAGAACTGTGCAGACAAGTCCTGCCTGTCCTCTTCCACAGTTTTTGATAGAACAATTCTAGGACGACAGCGGCGTATTTGTCTGTTTTACTTTTGTTTTCTTATCGTTTGGCTTGCCACTATATTCTCCTATCGTTTGGCTTGCCACTATATTCTTATCGTTTAGCTTGCCACTATATTCTCTTATCGTTTGGCTTGCCACTATATTCTCTTATCGTTTGGCTTGCCACTATATTCTATTATCGTTTGGCTTGCCATTATATTCTCTTATATCGTTTGGCTTGCCATTATATTCTCTTCTCGTTTGGCTTGCACTATTCTTTTATTGTTTGGCTTGCCACTATATTCTCTTATCGTTTGGCTTGCCACTATATTCTCTTATCGTTTGGCTTGCCACTATATTTCTTCCAGCCTGGGTCCATCGATCACGGGGATTGGCTTGCTTTTTAATTTGTGTAGTATTTGTTTTGAACAGTTTTGCTTTGTAGGTAAAAAAGAAGAAGGGACAAAGCAAGAGAGAGAGAGAGAGAGAGAGAGAGAGAGAGAGAGAGAGAGAGAGAGAGAGAGATCCAATCCAATCCAATCCAATCCAAAATGTTTAATGATTAGGCCTTTCTGCCCGTATCAAATGGGAATAGGGGGAATATGGCAGGGTGAGGAATAAACATGAATACATGGAGATTACACATACAACAGGCATAATACAGAATATTGAGGCTGGGAGGGACCATGCGTGGAGGGGTACAAGTGACGTTTTTCAAAGAACAGACATCGTTTTGAAAAAAATATAAATAATAGCGAAACTGTCATACAGCAAAACCGAAGTGGAGTGGGGCAGATAGGGGATAAGGAATGAAGAGAACAATGCGTACTGCCGACACACGTGACAAAAATAATAAAAAAAACATCTAATAACCAAAATCTTCAACATATTAAGTGAAAAAATATATCGGCACGCATGGGTGAGATTAATGTAAGCATTTTAGGTACAAATGTTCTTGGTGGCATCATATTTTTCAAAAAGTGGTATACATTGGTCATGGATAACTGTACAGCTATAAATAAACAAATTTGTTAACTAATGCTTCATGGCATTGTTTAAGCAGACTGGGTTTTCTGGTTCCTTGTGGTAAATCATTTCGATAAGTACAAAGCAAGTTTGATACACATTCTTGAGTCAGAAAGAAGCAAAGCAAGTTTGAAAGCGTTAGGGTGTGGTTATAATATTTAGGGGGGGACGTACATTTCACGAAGACTTTTATATTGTGGACATACTAATATAGAATGCAATTCTGATTCCACAACATTCGGACAGAATGGACAGTCAAGTTTTATATTGGAATGTTGAATGTTTAGATTTATGGGCATTGAGCTGGGAGACACCTAGTCTTAGTCTAGTTAAATGCTTTCTCAATGCAGGGTTCTTAATAGCGCATAAATAATGGGGGAGATCTAAAGCTCTGAAAGTTGAATACAACTGGAAATGTTCTTTATTACGAATGGTAGAGAATCAAGTTCTTGAACATGACAATCGATCAGTCTCTGCCTAAAGGTGGATATAAACAGTTTTACAGTTTTCTACACCTTGGTTCTCCCAAACAATTCCAAAAGCCATACCTATACAATGTATGCGTTATATTAGATACCCAGTTCCTCTTACCATTACAGTGGAGTAAGTATAACATTTCGTAGCTTTTCTTAGGAATACGGTCACTTTCCATCTGAATGACTTTAAGCCAATACTTAATACATTTTGTGTATGTTTGGGACGTGAAGAGGATATCTGTTTGATTCGCAGTATATATTAGTGCACTCGGGGTTTTAATGCTAATATTTAGAAAACGTTTGATTGCTAGCAAATGGACCTTTTTGGATAACTGTATGGTCAGCACTTAAGCCCCATACTTCTGAACACACATCAAGATAGGTTGGATTTGGATGTCAAAAATTTTCATTTTTTTTTTTTGCTTTTAACGGAGAATTGTACGGAGAGGAGAGGAGAGGAGAGGGAAGTGGGGAGGAGAGCGAGTGGAGGTAGGAGAGGAAGGATGAGGGGGAGGAGGAGAGCGTAGGAAGGATAGGAGGAGGGAGAGGGAGAGAGGGGAGAGAGAGAGAGGGACGGAGCAGAGGTAGGAGGAGTGTGAGCGGGGGAGGAGAAGGGAGTTGAGAGCAGGTGATAGAGAAGAAAGGAGGGGGAGAGAGTGAGGAGAGAAAGAATGAGAACAGAGGACGATGAGAAGGGAGCGAGGAAAGCAGAGAGGAGGAGAGAGGAGTGGAGGGAAGGAGGACAAAGAGAAGAGAAGGGGGAGGAGAGGCGAGATCAGAGACTACGCCGCCCGGAGAGGCCCCCCTACCCCCCCCAACCCCGCAGATGACGACCCAACAACGCCCATCACCCCCCACCTCGAGAGCCCCCAGATTGACCAGACCCACCCGAGAGGGAGACGGCTCCCGACTTGGAGAGAGAAGACAGGACAGAATTTCACAGAGAAGAGAGACAACACAGAGAGAGAGGTGGAGAGGGGGAGGAGAGCGGGAGGGAGAGGGAGAGAGAGAGAGGCGTGGGGAGAGAGAATGAGAGGGGGGCGAGGAGAGGAGAAACAGAGACAAAGAGACAGACACAGAGGGACAGAGAGAGTGGAGGAATAAAAACGTACATACAATGCGAAACATGGGGAGACAAGGGGAGGGGAGGAAAAGAAGAAATGACAGTGGGAGGAGAGAGAGAGAGAGAGAGGAGAGAGAATGACAGGTGAGAGGAGGAGAGAGGAGAAGGAGAGAGAGAGAGACAGAAGAGAGAGACAGACAGGACAGACAGACAGACAGACAACAAGACAGAGAAGAGAGAGAGAGAGAGAGAGGGGGATGCAAGGGTTCAGACGAGTCACTGGCAGCATCAATTCACCAAGCTGAACCAGCCTGGACCGCGCTGGATATCGTCGTCAGATTACATTTTAAACACACACACACACACACACAACACACACACACACACAGAGCGAGAGAGAGAGGAGAGAGGAGAGAGGAGAGACTAGAGAGAAGAGAGAGAGAGATGAGCAAGGTTCACGAGTCACTGGCAGCATCTATTTACCCTATTGAAACAGCCTAGACCTCTGGATATCGCAACCAGATTACATTTGACACTACACACACACACACACACACACACACACACACACACACACACACCACACACACACACACAACACACACACACAGAGAGAGAGAGAGAGAGGAGAGAGAGAGAGAGAGAGGAGAGGGATGCAAGCGTCATGACGAAGTCACTGGCAGCATCTATTCACCATGTTGAACCAGCTTGGACCTCTGGATATCGCAGCCGGATTACTTTCACACACACACACACACACACACACACACACACACACACACACACCACACACACACACGGAGAGAGAGCTCTTTTTGTTTATAAAACCTTTCCAGAACTTTTGAACTTTGGCAACGACGTTTCCATTGTGTGAAATGCTGGAAGTGCAACACACACTCGAGGTTTCGTTTGTTCTTTTTTTTATTTTTTTTTTTTTTTTTTTTGTTTTTGTTGACCGTTGGCATGGTGCTGCGGGTGACTGCCCTCAGCATAGAGCGTGCTCAGGGTGGACAGATGGACCCACCCCGTGTCATAGTGCAGGGTTTTCACTCTTGGCTGCCGGGCAGACAACTGCGTGGTTTTCAACTGAGTTGATTTGTCTCCTCCTACGGACCGATGCAGAGAGGGCGTGTGTGTGTGTGTGTGTGTGTGTGTGTGTGTGTGTGTGTGTGTCCGGGGGGAAGAAGCGAGTTTGTGTGTGTGTGTGTGTGTGTGTGTGTGTGTGTGTGTGTGTGTGTGTGTGTGTGCAAGGAAGATGCGTGAGTGTGTGTGTGTGTGTGTGTGTGTGTGTGTGTGTGTGTGTGTGTGTGTGTGTGTGCAAGGAAGATGCGTGAGTGTGTGTGTGTGTGTGTGTGTGTGTGTGTGTGAGTGTGTGTGTGTGTGTGTGTGTGTGTGTGTGTGTGTGTGAGTGTGTGTGTGTGTGTGTGTGTGTGTGTGTGTGTGTGTGTGTGGTGTGTGTGTGCAAGGAAGATGCGTGAGTGTGTGTGTGTGTGTGTGTGTGTGTGTGTGTGTGTGTGGTGTGTGTGTGTGAGAGGAGAGAGAGAGAGGAGAGAGAGAGAGAGAGGAGAAAGAGAGAGAGAGAGAGAGGAGAGAGATGTTTCTGCAATGTTTTTGCAACAACCTTTTTTTTGAACACCAGCTAAAATTTCATGATTCCTTTTATGATTCCAGCGTTCATAAACCAATCCTTGTGACATTGTTCAAGATAAATTTGGACAAAGTGGACGATACTGATGTTGTGTGCGATTTCAGCCTGAGAGAGAGAGAGAGAGAGAGAGAGAGAACAGAGAAGAGAGAGAGGACAGAGAGAGAGAAGAGAAAAGAAGAAGAGAGACAGATGCATGCACAGACAGAAAGAGAGAGCGAGAGGAGAGAGAGAAAGAGAGGAGAGGGGCACACCACACACACACACACACACACACACACACACACACACACACACACAGAGACATACAGAAAGACAGCGACAGAGACAGCAGCGTGACCGTTACGTCTGAGGTCAGCGGTTGCCGCGCGCCCATAAAAGCCGTCAAGCCTGTCTGTGGTCATTGCAGGACCTGATCCCCTGTCCCCTGCTCAGCGGCTCTTGTAGCGGCGTCGTCGGCGCCTTTGATGTGCAAATCGCCGGTGGTCATCAGTGTCCGTCGGACATCACGGCCCTCCTCCCCCTCCTCCCCCTCTCCATCCTCCCTCCCTCTCTCCGGTTGCGGATGGTTGTCGGGCAGACTTCGTGTGGGATGGGGGAGGTGAAGTTGGGGGAGGGGGGGGGGGGCAGGGGGGGAGAAGGGGGGGGGGGGGGGGTGAAGAAGAGCCAGGATTGGAGTGGACAAGGTGTGAACAACGTGGTTATGGGTGAGCAGTGATTGATGACCGGGGTTTGGGCCAGGGGATACCTTTGATGGTAGGAGATCAAAATAAATAGATCCTTCTCCCCCCCCCCCCCCCCCCCCACCCCTCTCTCTCTCTCTTTTCTTTATATAAGTATATGCGTATGTCGAAAGGAGATGTGGGGTTCAAAGCATCGTGATGTCTGACTGTCTGTCTCTGTCTGGCTGTGTGTGTATGGTGTGTGTGTGTGTGTGTGTGTGTGTGTGGTGTGTGTGTGTGTGTGTGTGTGTGTGTGTGTGTGTGTGTGGTGTGTGTGTGTGTGTGTGTGTGTGTGTGTGT
>JADBJO010002700.1:109828-124828 GCA_016801955.1 Conus betulinus | reverse complement strand
ATAACTCGCCACGAAGACTGTGCAGCTTCAGGTTCCCACGCTGTCCTCATCTTCAGATCATCCTGTCAAACTGAAGCCGACAGTCTCCCAAGTTCGAATCCTCTGGTAGACGATGCAACCGTTTTAGCGAGTCAGTGTTTCAACGGAGATCACTGGATATATCGTTTATGAATACCGGGAAAATCAGTGGGTCCGAGACTGCTCCCTAGGGCACTCCATGTTCAGCTGTGTTTTTGTTTGAAACTGATGCATCCTGGACAATTCGCTGAGTTTTTATTCGTTGGAAAGGACTTTATCCTAGCCGCGGCGGGACTTGTGTTTTTGACGCCACAGTGAAGTCATTTCAAAAGACTTCTGATGGGTCAATACGCCTTTGTTCGTAACCTCGAGAGGGGAGACGATAGGTGTCTCCGCCTCACTTTCCCGCCATTGACCTTCGCCTGAACCCGGTTTCGCTCGTGCAAGTCACAAAGCACTTCCGGTCACCCCTGTCACTGCGTGCTGCGAGGGCATTGTTCAGTTGGCTGGTTGCCCTCTAAGGGAACCCAGTATTATATCAGCACATTGTTTTCCACTGTTCAGCACAATTGGCCCCCCAAGCCTGCATAGAGTCTTTGTCCGCTGGTTCACATTTGCCAGTTTGACTCAATCAGCGGGTGAAGCGAGAGGCGTGATGGATGAGATTTACGTCCTACGGGCCCGAGAGCGCTTAAGGACAGAGTGTACTCACAGACTTAGGTCTGCATATTCTGCAGCTGTTATTGCTGGCAGTAGTGAGCGAGTTCCGTGTGGGGACCGTCGTCTGTCGCTCTCTGGGCTCTGGTTCCTTGTGAACGTTAGTTGACATTCGGGTGTTGGTCGGCCGACGATGGGCATCGGTGTACTTAGCGTGTTTCTCCTCCCCCCCCCCCCCCCCCCCAAAAAAAAAAAAAAAAAAAAAGTTGCCTTCAGGGCCATCAGGCGGCCTTCGTCGTGCTCGGGTGGCGATGGCCCTGTGCCACATGAGGCTGCCTCAAAGAGGGAGCAGGACGAAAGTCACTGGAGCACTGCAGGAGTCCCTTGTATTCTGTGATGCACGCAGGCTACAGCCCAGAGGGCAACTTTTCAGCCCAATACCATAAGGAGTGCCCCCATGTCCCCACCAAAAGCACGGTATTTTTCGGGCCACGGTAATCGCAGTCAGTCAGCGCTCCATCGCCGATCGTCCCGCATCTCCAGGAGCCGTCTCCCCCCCCCCCCCCCCCCCCCCCCCCCTGGGAGACACCGAAGGCGTGGCAAACAGTCATCCTGTGAACAGGAGGCAGACAGAGAGCCAATCAGATGAACAGAAATGGTATGTTGCTTATAGCCCAGCCGACCGCAAAGGGCCATATCAGGGCTGTCACCGCGTCGAAGTTAACTCACAAGTCATTAAAAAAAAAAAAAAAAAAACTCACTCACACAACTCTCTTTAAACACACCTTCCTTCCGAAACCACGCCGGCAATTTCGTTAAAAATCTTTCCCCCCCGTAAAATCTTAGATCAGATGAAAAATGTTAATTTCCCTCAGAAATTCAAAGACCACATCAGGTGTGGGGACATCTCTGAACAAGGTTTTCATGGAGTCTGCTGTGAAGTGTTTACGTCTCACATCATGCAAGTCCCAACACTCTGAAAGGATACTGTGCCTTTCACTGTGAGTGGTGCCTGACACGGAACGCACCACGGATCTTCTCCACCTTTCAAAAGATAAGGATGGCTGTCAAAACGACTGGTGGCCTGTACGCAAACTTCACACAAAAAGTGGTGAGTGACTTCATTTATCACAAGAGAAGCTGTGCCGGGTAGTAGAAAAAGCAGGAAAGACGGGCCTCCAAATCAACACAAAGAAAACAGAAGCCATGAGAGTCAACAACCAGCAACGAGACCCACTACGACTACAACGGGAAGACATCACTGAAGTTGACAAGTTTGTCTACCTCGCAGTGTGGTCAGCAAAGATGGAGGTACAGATGAGGATATTAAGAGCCACATCAATAAAGCCAGGCACACCTTTACTACGCCACGGCCTATCTGGAATTCCTCTGCCCTCTCACTCCACAACAAGATCAGAATCTTCAACTCAAATGTGAAATCTGTCCTTTTGTATGGTTCTGAAACGTGGCGAACAACAAAGACAAACACTCACAAACTCCAAACATTTATCAACAGATGTCTGCGAAACATTGTGAACATCAGATGGCCAGATGTTATTGCCAACACAGAACTGTGGAACAAGACCAAGCAAGTTCCAATAGAATTAGAAATCAGAAAACAGAAGTGGGGATGGATTG
Organism: Conus betulinus; assembly: GCA_016801955.1. Taxonomy (NCBI): domain Eukaryota; kingdom Metazoa; phylum Mollusca; class Gastropoda; order Neogastropoda; family Conidae; genus Conus; species Conus betulinus. The sequence continues at coordinate 122,515 of JADBJO010002700.1, read as the reverse complement.
GCCACACCCTCAGAAAGTCTCCATCCAACATCACAAGACAAGCCCTTGAATGGAACCCTCAGGGCAAGAGAAAAAGTGGGAAGACCAAGGCAGACATGGCGAAGGAGTACCGACGCAGAAGTGAAGGCCGCCGGAATGACGTGGGCCGAGCTGAAGAGGATCTCCCGATCGTATCCGCTGGAAGAGTGTGGTTGCGGCCCTATGTTCCCCAGGGAATTCAGAGGACAAAGTCAAGACTTCAGTTATGCACCGCGGGAAACTCTCTAACAGTGAAGGCGACGACACCGATCCTCTGCCGCCTTGTTCTGTCAGTCGCGCGTTTCCCATTCTGTGACCCTTCACCCCTGCTGTCACGGTGGCTTCCCTTTCCAGTTCCTCTTTTTTCTTCAGGCCTTTGATCGCCTGGTGTCCGAGTCGTCACTGTCAGCACGGGGACAGTCATGCCAAAGTCGTGGGGAAGATCTCCACTCCCGTGGAGCCGACCTGCGCCTTTGTCTTCCCGCATGGTGGTCAGTATTGTGGTCAATGGGTCAATGGGTGGGGGGGGGGGGGGGGGGGAGCAGGGGGGGGGGGGGGGGGAAGGAGGAGTGGAATTGGTGATGTCCCGTTAAATCACGAGAGGTGTAAGTGAATACCCGCTCGGCACAGCAGGTCATGCTTGGGCGGGTGGCCATGGCGACCCCGCAGTGACCGTTCCCTGAAGACTGTGGGCGGTGGAAGGGTGAAAAGGGCGGCGCTTCACTTGCTGGCCATGGACGAGGACATTGGTGAAGGGCAAACGGCAGGAGGGGGACAGATCGAGCTGAAAACCCACGCCAGAGTGTTGTGTATTATTGTAAAAACGACTTGGATAACGTGCGGGGTAGCGGATAGGAATAGTGTGTGTGTGTGTGTGTGTGTGTGTGTGTGTGTGTGTGTGTGTGTGTGTGTGTGAGTGCTTACGTGCGTGCGTGCGTGCGTGCGTGTGTGTGTGGTGTGTGTGTGTGTGTGTGACGCGCGAGAACGAGAGGAGGGGGTGTGGAGGGAGGGGGAGAGAGAAAGAGAGAGAGGGGGAGAGAGAGAGAGAGAGAGAGAGAGAGAGAGAGAGAGAGAGAGAGAGAGAGAAATGTGTATCTTAGAGAGAGAGGGGTAGAGAGAGAGAGAGAATGTTATCTGAGAGAGGGAGAGAGAGAGAGAGAGAGAGAGAGAGAGGAGAGAGAGAGAGAGAGAGAGAGAGAGAGAGAGAGAGAGAGAGAGAGAGAGAGAGAGAGAGAGCGTATTTATGTATGTGCATGTGTGCTGCTTGAACGGGAGAGAGAGAGAGAGACAGAGACAGGCATACAGAGAAAGAGGGAGGAAGAGAGAGACAGAGAGAGAGACACACACAGAGAGAAAGAGAGACATAGAAAGAGAGAAAGAAAGAGAGACAGACAGACAGACAGAGACAGAAATCGTACGTGTGTGTGCGAGCGCTTTAGAATTCACGAGCATGACGCCGTTGTGTCGGTGAATCGCGTTACACATGCCATCGCAACGAAGAATGAATACGGATGCAGCACTTTTTTTTTTCTTTTTTTTTTTTTAAAGTCTGAATGTGTGGCTCCGAGGAGCCAACCTGAGTTGATGCGGTTCTCTGGAGGTGTTCTGACAGCTGGAAACCATTCCTCCCCCAGACGGGGCGTGGCAACCCTCCCCCACAAGACTGGTATGGAATAACATGGCGTGCGACTGAGGGCTGTGAGGGGTTACACGCACGCACGCATGCACACACACACACACGCACGCACGCACACACATATATGCACGCACGCACGCACACACCGCACGCACGCACCACACCCACACACGCACGCAAGCACGCACGCACGCACACACAACACACACACATGCATGCACTCACGCAAATACGCACCACGCAGATACACACATTCACACGCGCGCACACACACACACACACACACACACACACACACACTTGCGCGCGGGCACACACACACACACACACACACACACACACACACACACACACACACACACACACACACACACACAGAGAGTCACACACACACACACACACACACACACACACACACACACACCCACACACATATATATGCTCTTTTTCACACACACACACACACACACACACACACACACACACCCACACACACACACCACAAAAGCGCACAACACACACAACGCGCACGCGCGCACGCGCACGCACTCACGCGCGCACGCACGCACGCACGCACTCGCACACACACGCACAACACGCACACACACACACACACACACACACACACAGTGAAGATTTTAAATGAAAACTGACAGAAAAATCATAAGAACTCATTAACACTCAACCACGTTCCTTGACAGCCACACCCGGGGTAACTTTGGGGCGGTCCAACAAGCCGGACCACTTGCCGTCCACTTCTGGACCTCCAGCCTGACATGAACTGTCGGTCATTGTCTCGCACGAGCAATTGTTTGAGAACGTCAAGGCAGCTTTCAGGAAAGGTGGTCCACAGCTTTGAGAACCAGGTGCTGCTGTCTTCTTTGACAAGTGATGTTACAGCTTGAAAAACCAGGTGTGCTGTGATCTCCGCTTTGACAAACCAGTTGGACAAGGTGAGTTACAGCTTTGAGAACCAGGTGCTGTCTTTCTTTTACAAGACAAGGTGATGTTACAGCTTTGAAAACCAGGTGCTGTCTTCTTCTTTGACAAGGTGATGTTTTACAGCTTTGAAAACCAGTGCTGTCTTCTTTGACAAGGTGATGTTACAGCTTTGAGAACCAGGTGCTGTCTTCTTGACAACGTGATATTACAGCTTTGAAAGCCAGGTGCGGTCTTCTTCGACAACGTGGTGTTACAGCTTTGAAAACCAGGAGCTGTCTTCTTCGACAACGTGATGTTAGCAAGTTTTACACACAGGAATTTAAAGTAACTCTCCGCCGGGGAACGTGGACAAAACAAAACAAAAACCAAATGCGACGCGTTTCGACCTCTTAGGTCTTCTTTAGGCAAGAGAAACAACGTTTCAGGACAATGAAATCGAAGAACGAGCAATGACTTTATCTGTTTCAAATTCGGCGCAGTTCAATTCAACACCCATCTATCTTGCAGCGACTTTTGAGGAGAGAAGCGATTGCTCGTTCTTCGTTTTCGTTGTCCTGAATGTTTTTTTATCGTTCCTGAAGAAGACCCAAGGAGATGGAAACGCGTCGTGTTTTGGTCTTGTATTTGTTGTGTCCATTTCATCTGGCGGAGTTACTTTAAATTCCTTCCGAAATTTTGTTTCAACGTCCGCACTCACTCACCCTACTTTCTACCTTAGCGTGTGAGGTTACGGTCAGTTTTACTGGAAAGACCTTTGCGCGTCTTAGAAAACCGAACACTCCGTCTGTGCCCATAGCTCAGCCGTTTGGAAGACTGTGACAACAACCTTGCTTATATAGCCAAGAGTCGACCGCAAAGGGCCATATCAAGGCATGAAAGCTTCAGGTGACGTAGTTTGTTCCAGAGGGAGGTGACAGCAGAGGAAATTGAAAACAATTTTTGAAAGGAATTTGACGGTAAAAACCCCGCCAATTAACAAGGACAAACACCTTTCAAGCCCAAAACACCACCAGTGACACGTTATTTTGTTTTGTGGAAACGATGAATTCTGTTTTTTTGCAAAAATTCCCTCCGATCGACGGTTTCCTAGAACATGAACACGTCAGGTTGTTGTTTTTTTTTTTTTTTTAAATTTTATTGGAACTGGTGGGGTGGTGCCTCTTTCTGAAGGCTTTGTGTCGTCACAAGGCATCTCAGCTTGAACCTATCCGCGAGTGTCAACGTACTAACCCCTCTTTCTTTCCGGAGTGGGTCTCAAAACTTAGCGCTTATGGCGTAGCGTATATGGCACTTGTCCGCACGCAGTGCCGCGACCCTCCCTTGATGAAACTGAAAACTGAAACTTTCAGAGCGGTGAATTCGCAAAGGCGTTGGCCACGGAGGGAAATGAGGTCAAGAGCGTGCGTCTTTGAATCGCGGGTGCGTCACGCGCAATTTACGAACCAGGATCTCCAGACACTGTCCTGTTCTCTTTGTACGCAGACAGTTCTTGTCCAGACTCCTGGCACTGAATTGTCTGTCCGTTCACTTGACCTGTAGCGGGCTGGCGCGACCATGGCCGCGAGCTTCCAGAGACTGACAGCTCGTGACAACAGTGACAGCCAGTTCGGCGGGGGCCCTGGACAGGCCCAGGAGGACACAGCGATTTCAAGTCCTGGGGTCGATTTTTCCTTTGGCGCTGAGATCACGAACAAGTGTGTGGAAGTGTGTATTGAAATAGAGCCTTGAACGTCAGGCTGACAACACGCCACAGTTAGGAGTTTTGCTCTGAAAACACTATAGTTATTATCCTTGTAAGCGCGTTTGGGCCCGGCCGTAAATTTGAGCCCCGCAATTTAATCTTAAACTGATAATTGATCAAGAAGAGATCACACCTAACCCACTGTTTCTCTTCTTTGGGTTTGGTGTGGGGGGGGGGGATAGGGGGATTTCCACCCCATGAATTAAACAGTACTTCCTAAATCGTTACAAATATACGACCTTCCCCTCAATGACGTCACAGTTCAGAGGCCTTTGCACTCGTTCCGTTGACTCTGTCTTTTTGCCTCAGGGTGTGTCCCCAGTCCCGTTCCTCCTTTGATTTTGATCTGTCTGCTTTGGAACTACCTTGCTCGTACCTTGATGGCCATGGAGAGCAAACGGAAGGAGACCAAAAACCAACTTTCCAGACACAACACCAAAAATCCGCAAAGATAATCAAATTGTGGCCAGTCTATCGATAAGGATTACTCATTATCAGGCAAGCCTTGCGGCGTGGCTTTTTGGTGTTGCGAGCAAGAAGTACCCACTTGTTGGTTAAAGTCAAACCACGTGTCCTAGTTTCACCCTTCAACTGCTCACGTGTTCTTCTTTTCCACTTCTTTTCCTGATCTCCTCACGTCTCTCCACGCGCTCATTCAAGCTTCACGTTCTGCTGCTTTCACCTCTGGACGGTGGATCTGGCAAGAGAGAACTTCGAAAAGTACACACTGCTGTTGATGTGCAAAACTTAGTAGACATCTGTTTTCTTTCCCTCGCCTGTCTCTTTTCTCCTTTTCACTTTCGTTTCCTTTTTTGTGGCGTGTGTGAATCCGTTTGCGGATGGAGGGGAGAAGGTTTCATGTATTAGTTAGCGGTCCCCCCCCCCATTCCAGCCTTTCCCCCCCCTCTCCTGCTTCTTCTTTCTTTATTCTTTTCCCCCCCCTTCCCCCCCCCCCCCCCCGCCCCTCCTTTTCCCCTCTTTGTTTCCCTTTTTTTCCTGCTGGGGGCCCTCTCTCTGGTTTTTCCCCTCCTCCCCCCCCCCCTCCCCCCCCTTCCCCCCCCCCCCCCCCCCTTCCATCCCTCGCTCCCTGGATGACAAGACTGCAAGGCACGTGCGCGTTGGAGACTGGTATGAATGACGCTTTGACTAGAGACCGCTTCCATTGATTAAATGGCCTAATGACGTGTGTTTCTTTTTTTTTTTCTTCTTTTTTTTTTTTTTTTTTTTTTTTCCCGCGTTCACGTTGAAGCTGCCATAATACAATCTTGCATCTGTGCACCCCTCCTCTCCCTCCTCCCTCCTCTCTTCCTCTCTCATCCTCTCCTCGCCTCTGTCTCCCTCATGCATCTCTCTCCTCATCATCTCTCTCTCTGTTGGCTCTTGTCGCTCTCTGTCTGTCTGGTCCTCTCTCCCCCCCCCCACCATCTCCCCCCCCCCCCCCCGCTCCCGCCTCCCGTTCTCTCTCGCTCTCGCATTGTTTCTCAGCTATGTCTTCTCTGTCCTCTCTAATCTCTCTACGCTCATCCCTCTGTACTGTATGGGGGTGTAATTCTCTCTCCCCTCTTCCTCTCTCGTCCATCTCTTCAGGACCCCCCGATCTCTCTCTCTCTCTCATGCTCTCTCCTCTCTCTCTCCATGTCCATCTGTCTGTTCCTCGCTATCATCTGTACATGCCGCTTAATGTACTTCTGTCCTGTGTCTGTATTTGTGCGCGCGCGCATGCGCGTGCATGTGTGTGTGTGTGTGTGTGTTGTTATGTCTGGTTGCGTTGCGCGCACGCGCTCGTGCCGAGGAGAGAGATAGAGAGATAGGAGAGAGACGAAGAGAGATAAGATGTTTGTGCCTTATTTTCTTTCCCTCTTCCACCAATCCCATCCCTCCCCTTCTATCCCTGCCTCCCTCTCTCCTGTGTCGCTCTTCGTCCTCGCCACCCTCCCTCCTGCCTCCTTTACCTTACCTTACCTTCCCCCTCCTCACCTACCCAACAACACCCCTCCCTGACCGCACACAAAAACTACTCACAAAGCAACGCACCCAAACCTTCCTCCAATTAAAAGGAAATCGCCCCCTTTGTTATTCAAAAGCCACCACTCCGGAAGGCATCAGTGCCAGTTTGGCGCAGGGATAAAACACTCTTCCCTTCATCCCGGGGTCCTGCGTTCATTCCCAGCTCGAGACTGACAGGATCAAGGAGCGTTTCTCTTTGGATTGGAGTCGGAGTCAGGGCATACGTCAGTCCCCCTCCCCCCCCTCCCCCGCGCCCCCTCATTCCAAATCTTTTGATCGTAGAAACTTAGAAAGACCTTTAAAAAAATATGCATTTGCGTATGTGGCCACGTTTAAGTAGCATCATTATAGATGAGCCACTTTCTACCTTTGATAAGGGTGTGCATCAGAGAGACAGAGAGAGAGAGAGAGAGAAAGAGAGAGGGAGAGAGAGAGAGTGGAGAAGAGAGGGGGTGGGGAAGAGAGAAAGAGAAAGAGAGTGTGTGTAAGGTGTAGGTGTGTGTGTGTGTTTGTGTGCATGTGTGTGTGTGTGGCATGTGTGTGTGTGTGTGTGTGTGTGTGTGTGTGTGTGTGTGTGTGTGTGTGCGTGCGTGCGTGCGTTCGTGCGTGTGTGTGTGTGTGTGTGTGTGTGTGTGTGAAAGACAGAGAAAAGTAGAGAGAACGAGAGAGAGAGAGAGAGAGAGAGTGATAGCGTATGTGTGGTGTCTACACAGTGTGTGTGTGTGTGTGTGTGTGTGTGTGTGTGTGTGTGTGTGTGTGTGAGCGAACGAGAGAGAGAGAGAGAGAGACAGACAGAGTGAGACAGAGACATAGACATAGAGAGAGACAGAGAAAGAGAGACAGACAGACAGACAGACAGAACTGGCAGTCTGTTCAGGCAATCTCTTTCAGATGCAGTGCTCCCACATGTCTCTTCATCCCATCATCTCTGGAATTTGTGTCCTCAAGGCTGGCAAATGAATCATTCTCTCTCTCTCTCCTCCCCCTCTCTCTCTCCGTCTCTCTCTCTCTCTCTCTCTCTCTCTCTCTCTCTCCCCCCTCCCTCTCTCCCTCTCTCCCTCTTTTTTTCTCTGTCTCTCTTTCTCTCCCTCCCTCCCCTTCTCTCTCCCCCTCTCTCTCTCCTGCTCTCTCTCTCTCTCTCTCTCTCTCTGTCCCCTCCCTCCCTCTCTCTACCTTTCTCTCTCGACTTCCCCACCCCCGACCTCTCTCTCTCTCTCGCTCTCTCTCTCTCTTTCCTCTCTCTCTCTCTCTCTCTCTCTCTCCCTCCCCCCACACCCCTCCCCCCCAAGCGTTGCCTGTTTCGTTCTGTTGATGTTTATGTCTCAGTGTACAGAACCGTTATTGACACAGTCCTTCTGGCTGCCCATCTGTTTTCGCTGTGTGTTTTATTCTGGTTTGGTGTGCCTTGTGGCGCCACAAAATAAAAACCCTGCATTTCTTGGCCCCCACCATGCGGTGAGAGAGAGAGAGAGAGAGAGAGAGAGAGAGAGAGAGAGAGAGAGAGAGAGAGGAGAGAGAGAGAGGAGAGAGAGCGCGTACACGTGTGTATGCATTAGATGTGTGCGTGAATATATATATATATATATATATATATATATATATAAATCACAGTGAAGAATATCCGATCTGTAAGAGTGCTCAATACCACTTGGGGGTAGGGCTATGAATATTAAAACAAGTTTTTCACCTGAGTCTCGCTACCGTCGGTTTCATGCTATAGCAATCTTCTGGCGAGTGATGATGAATTGAATGACGTCATACAGGAATGAGTTTATAAAGTCTTTGACGTCAGGTAGTTTTCCTTTCTGCTAGTTTTCTTTTTCTTTCGTGCCTGCATTTTGATATTAATAATTTCGGTTTTTTTGTTCACACACATACATACATACATACAAACATACATACATTTATATATAAATACATATGTGTCTGTGTGTTTGCGGGCGTGTTGTATGTGTAGGGGAGAGAGAGAGAGAGAGAGAGAGAGAGAGAGAGTTTCACTGAGTATAATCAAAATAGTAACGAGATGGTCGCTCTTGTTAAAGCACAATAAGATACTCTTGTGATTTTAAAGGGAAAAAAAACACAACTCATGTCCATTTTCGTATATGATCATTCTCAGTCCTTTTAAAACTCCAGTGTATTTAGAAAGGATTCACACAGGTTTCAAAGCTCTCAGTTAACCATCTTTATCAGTTGTATTCTATTATAATTTTTGCTGAACCAATTAAGTAGTGGGAGAAACCAAGTGCAGGCTATTATAATTTTTTGGTGCTAATGGCCATCGTTGTCGTGTGTATTATTGCTGTTGTTCATCTTGTCGTTGTGGCTGTTACTGTCGCTGTTGATGTTAGTGGCGTTGTCACTGTATGGACAATGAATGAGAACATTAACGTTTTGTCAAGCTGGTGGGTTTGCCTAAATATTACAAACTTACACATGCACTTAGTACTGCGTGGATCAGTCGGTCCTTCTTCTCTTCGTCTTTTTTTTTTTTTTAGTCATCATAAAAACATCGCCATGATGAAGATGATGATGATTAAGATGATGCTACGGGTTTCCATTTCGGTCTGAGACTACATGACAGGGCTGTACTCTACGCTTCCTTTCATAATATATCCCGGCATCAACCAGGGCCGAGAGATACAGGCACCTGCAGTGTTGGTCAGGACATTTGAGCAACACTCTCAGAAATGCATCCTTTAAGTGGATGAAAACTCGACTGTGTGGTCCCAGTCTTCCCAAACTGAGTCCGCAGCAAACTCAACTATCTGGGTAGGAGCCGGTCGGGGCAGAAAAACCACATGACTGATGGGATTCGAACCCACGACCTCCCAGCCGGGAGTCCGCGACGCTAACCACTTCGCCACGGCGGCTGGTTGGTCTTCTTCTTCTTGTTCTTGCTCTTGTTCGTTTTCTTATTTACTTTCTTTTTTTTTTTTCTTTCTTTCTTCTTCTTCTTCTTGTTCTCCTCCTCCTCCTTCTCCTCCTCCTCCTTCTCCTCCTCCTTCTCCTCCTCCTCCTCCTCTTTCTGCTCCTCCTCCTCCTCCTCCTCTACCTCCTTCTCCTCCTTCTCCTCCTTTTCCTCTTCCTCCTCCTTCTCCTTCTCCTCCTCCTCCTTCTCCTCCTCCTCTTCCTCCTCCTTCCTCCTCCTCCTCCTCCTCCTCTCCTCCTCCACCTCCGCCTCTTCTCTCCTCCTTCGTTTTCGTCTCCGTCGTCACTGTACTCCTCCTCCTCCGCATCTTCCTCGTCTTCTTTTTCGTCGTCGTTTCTCCTTACTTTCTTTTATCTTCGTCATCTTTGTCGACTTTCTCCTTCTTTCTTTTATGTTTTTTGTCTTGACTTTCTCTTTTTTTCCCTCCCTATACTTCTAACTTTTTCTTTCATTATTTTTGTTTGTTTGTTTGTTCGGTATCCCTCTTGGCTGCCTGTGTGTTAGTTGAATGGGGGGTACCACAGGCAACGTCAGTTTGGAGTTCTGTACCTGTTGATGGTCAATCGTGGAGGGCAAAGTGACTTTCTCTCTTCGTTGTTTATTCATTGTTTATGTCTCGTTTTCCCGACGCCAGGTGTCCGCTTGTGATCATACAGCTAAACAGGAACACGGTTCCTGAACACTGTTATGAAACCGAAACGCCATGGGGAAAAGAATGATAACTTTTACGAAAGCATTACAGAGAAAACACATGACTTGGAAGTTCTTGCTACGAGGATTAGCACTGCATGGATAGCCACACCCTCACAAAACAACAACCAACAACCAACCACCAACCAACCAACCATCCACCAACCAACCAAACCAACCAACCAACCAACCAACGAATCAGTAATCCCAACCAACCAACCAACCAAACCAACCAACCAACCACCAACCAACGAATCAACCAACCAACAACCAACCAACCACCATCCATCCAACCACCAACCAACCAACCAACCAAACCAACCAAACCAACCAACCAACCAACCAATCAACCAACGAATCAGTAACCAACCAACGAATCAATAACCAGCCAAAACCAGCCAACCAACCAACCAAAAAAAGCAAATTGTTACTTCATCCGTGAAGAATTAATGACGATAGCACATACTTAGTCTGTCAGGTAAACTTTATTCGTTATAGATCATCTGCCTGGGTACTAGAAAATAAACACCGTCGAGGATATTGCAAAGTATGATGTACGCAATGTGTCTAAAGATCGTCTTGTGTTACTACCCACTGAACTGAAATGAAGCTTTATAGGGATGTCTTGAAATATGTGTGTGTGTGTGTGTGTGTGTGTGTGTGTGTGTGTGTGTGTGTGTGGGTGTGTGTGTGTGAGAGAGAGAGAGAGAGAGAGAGAGAGAGAGAATTAAACCAAAACATTCTTGAGAGAGGACAGAGAGAGAGAGAGAGAGAGAGAGAGAGAGAGAGAGAGGAGAGAGAGAGAGAAAAATTAAACCAAAACATTCTTGAGCAAAGGTTGGACAGAGAGAGAGAGAGAGAGAGAGAGAGAGAGAGAGAGAGAGAGAGAGAGAGAGAGAGAGAGATGAAACCAAACATTCTTGGCCAAAGGTTGGACAGACTGTCGTCCGTATCGCACACATGTCCTATGGGGACCAACATGGAAGAAAACACAAAAACAAAGGGCAGGCGATGGCCAAGACTTTTTTTTTCTTTTTTTTTTTTTTTTTTTTTTTATTAATCAGAATTTACAAGTGCACTAAAAGAGGACAGTGTGCAGAATTCAACACACATACACATCATCGGTATACACCTTTCACTGGCAAAAAAAGAAAGAAACAACAAAAGCAACAATAATAACACACACAACAACAATAATGATAATGATAATAATGATAGTAATAATAATAAATAGTAATAATAACAATAATAATGCTATAGCAATAATGATAAAAAAATAATAATAACAATGATGATAATGATAGTAATAATAATATATAAAAGAATTAATGATAATAATAATAATAAATAATAAAAATAATAATAATAATAATTATAACAATGATGGTAATGTGGTACAGTAATTAATAATAATAATAATGATGATGATGATGATGATGATGATCGCAAATGGCAAACAACCATAATGCCCAAGATATCTGCAATCTCTAACTAATCATGCCACCTGTATAGTACAGTGGGAAAAAGAAAAACTCATCACCAATGACAAAATGACCCCCAATCGATGATATCTAACAGAGACACGACACAGTGTTAAAGACACACGGTGTTTCACAAATATACCCGATCTGCGTTGTTCGTTGTGATAATGAGAAAGATGAACAGTATTTTCAAAAAAACCCTTTAGCGATGGCCGAGACTTTTGTGAGTGTGGACGTGGCCTCGCCAGGGGGGGCAGCGAGGACAGGAACGATAAGCAGCGCCAAATTTCCTGCATCTGCTGGACCAACCCCCCCCCCCCCCCCCCCCCCCTCCCCATTTCTCTCCCCCCCCCCCCCCCCCCCCCCCCCCCCCCCCCCCCGCCACCCCACACTGAGGGACATTCAGTCTCCATTAGAAATGACTTGTGTCAACAACTGCCTCTTCCCCCCCATTAGCAGCTGCCTCCACTGTGACATGCTTGTCAGCTGCATGGAGGAGGGTGGGGGTGTCAGGGGTGGGGGGTGGGGGGTTGGGGGGGGAGGAGAGAGAGAGAGAGGAATGCCCATAAATTCTCTCAGCCCTGGGGGGTGCCATGCTTCTGTTTTCTGTTGTTACTTCTTTTTTTTCTTCTTTTTATCCTTCGTCAAAGGCGAAGGAGAAGGGCGCTGGGCAAGTGGCTAACAGGCCGCACAGGTGTCCAGGATGGGGGGGTGATGATGATGATGATGATGATGATGATGATGATGATTGACAGGGGAAGCTGAGTGCTTGCCCCGGGGTCGTCCAAGACCTCACTGGCCTGAATGAATCAGCTTGGTTTGAGGGCGGGTGAAGACGTTGATAGCCTTGTTAGATCTTTTTTTTTTTTTTTTGAGCGTGGCCAGAAAAGCCAGAAGAAAACGATTGAAAGGAGATAAGCATTGTCTGTTTTCCGGCCGGTCCGACAGTCTGTCTTCAAGTTCCAGAGTTGGAAGGAACGTAGGATAGTTTGGAGGATAAGTTCCTCTGTTACCTTGCCGAAGCCTCCGTCGATGCCTTCCCGTCTGTCGAAAATTCAGGCAGTCTGTCAGATACACAGGCAGTCTGTCAGATACACAGGCAGTCTGTCAGATGTTAAGGCAGTCTGTCAGATATTCAGCCAGTCTGTCAGATATTCAGGCAGTCTGTCAGATGATACACAGGCAGTCTGTCAGATACACAGGAAGTCTGTCAGATACACAGGCAGACTGTCAGATACAC
>JADBJO010002700.1:92328-94828 GCA_016801955.1 Conus betulinus | reverse complement strand
GAGGAGAGAAAGGACGTGAATCTGAGATGACGAAGGACGTGAATCTCAGATGAGAAAGGTCGTGAATCTGTTTATCTGTACGAATGTATCTCTCTCAATGACAAGGGGGACAGCGGGACTGGCGAACAGCGGCATGATCCTGATAGAGAGAGAGAGAGAGAGAGAGAGAGAGAGAGAGAGAGAGAGAGAGAGAGAGACAGACAGACAGACAGACACAGACAGACAGACAGACAGACAGTATTCCTGTTACACATCGACTCCATCTTCGATCAAACCTAAGGACCTTTTCTAACTATGAACCACTATACCACACCCCACCCCACCCCCCCCCCACCCACCCCCCCCCCCTCCCCCCAACCTCCCACCCCAACCTCCCACCAATCCCACCTCATAGGAGACTATCTCAACAAAAAAACGAAAAGCGAGAAATTCTTGCGTTTTTCATATTGACACCCTATTCACCGTAAAATAGTAAACGGCCGTTGATTGGTCAATATAAACGACCTCAGTTCTCACGGTGCAGGGCTGAAATTCCAGAGATTTGCCACTGGACGCCGCCAAAGTCATGGCGAGCACGGTGGCATTGGAGCACCGGTTCCATGTTGTCACAGACACTATCTCAACAAGGCAGTCACATTCTTACCCCCCCCCCCTCCCCCCACCGCACACCCGCTCCCCCGACTTTCAGCTCCTGACAGGAGAATGATGGTCCGACGTGGAGAGAAAGGGGTGGCATAGGGTCCAGCTCAGACAGCATCATCTGCAGTGTGGTGACAACTTGACATCATTGGTCTGCAGGGGGGATGGCTGGAAGCGAAGGTAAATGGTGCGAGAGAGAGAGAGAGAGAGAGAGAGAGAGAGAGAGAGAGAGAGAGGTGGAGGGAGGGAGAGAGAGGGGGAGGGAGAGAAAGAGAGAGGGGAGCTTGGGGGAGGAATGCGGGTGAAGGGATGGATGAAGGAGGAGAAAGAGAGAGAGAGAGAGAGAGGGGGAGGAGAGGGGGGAGGAGGGAGCTTAGAGAAGGGATGCAGATGAAAAGAAGGATGGACGAGTTAGACAGAGAGGGGGGTGGGGGGTCTGGGGGAGGGATGTAGGTGAAAGGAGGGAGAAAAAAAAAAAGAGAGAGAGAGAGACAGACAGACAGACAGACAGACAGACAGAGTCGGGAAGGGAAGGGGGCGATGAATAAGGATGTGTGTGTGTGTGGTTTTTTCTCAGTCTCAGCTGAGGGAGGAAGAGACAGGGGGGTGGCGAGAAATGCCAGGGATGTAGACAAGTCTGGTTTTCTCTGACATCTCCACAGTCAGTAACAACCAGTCGCTGAAAGACCAGGATGCCACTGGTGGTCACACGATCTCTGTCTCCGCCTCTCTCCTGTTCCGTGTCCTTTGGCCCCCTCGCTGGTCTCTCAGTCTGCCGGCCACTTGCCTGTCTGTCTGTCTGTCTGTCTGCCGCTGCCATGCATAGGATGGAGAGTACTCAGAAAGGTATCTCTGTTCGAAAAGCCCTTTTGCTTGGTGTGCATGTCACAAGCTGAAGGTGATATGGACTTCTAACTTGAAAAAAAAAAGAACTAAAGATACGTCTCTTTATATCCACTGTCGAGTCAGTGTTGCTCTACAACTCGGAAACATGGACCTTAACCAAGCAGATGGAGAAGAGTCGTGATGGGACGTATACTCGCATGTTGAGGATGGCGTTAAATGTCTCTTGGAAGCAGCACATGACTGACGAATATATGGACATCTCCCTAAAGTTAGTGACAAGATACGAACACGTAGGCTTTGCCTAGCCGGTCACTGTATACGACATCCAGAGGAGGTTGCTTCACACCTTATACTGTGGCAGCCAACTGGAGGCAGAGCGAACAGAGAAAGGAAGACAACAGACTTCATTGATCTTCTGAAAACGGACACTGGCCTCGAAAGCACCGATGAGATCAAGGCAGCTATGTTGGACAGGAGCAAGTGGAAGGAGTACGTCACAGAGGCTCGATCGGGAGATCGGCCTAACTGAAACTGAATGTATATTATCATGTATTAAAGAAAAAAAAGAAAAGAAAAAAGAAAAACTGAGAAGAATGTATATAAACAGGTCCCCCAAAGAGTTAAAGTATTGACAGTCCCATCAAACAAGGGCGACAGCCAGGTGGGTTTGAATCCCGCTTTGTTTCCTTGTTTGCAGTTTTCATGCGTTTTCAGTGTTTACAGGGGGCGGTGAAGTGAAATTTGTAATTTGACTTATTTATGGATTTTTTTCTTTTTTGGGGGGGGTCATGAGTCTTGCGTCTTTTGTGTTTTCGCTGTCTCCGGTTTTCAGTATCCATCTCTCTGTTCGTTTGTCTGTTCGTCTGCCTGTGTGTGTATCTGTTCTCTACCTCTCGCTGTCTCTGACTCTCTCTCTCTCTCTCGCTCTCTCTCTCTCTCTCTCTCTCCTCTCTCTCTCTCTCTCTCTCTCTCTCTCTCTCTCTCCTCTCTCTCCCTCTCTGTCTGCTCTCTCTCA
>JADBJO010002700.1:84828-87328 GCA_016801955.1 Conus betulinus | reverse complement strand
TCTCTAGCCGCGTCTATCCGGTGTAGCCGCCGTAGTTCCGTTTTCCATCTGATGAAAAAGAGAGAGAGAAAGTGATTTTGTGATCCCTTGCGCTAGGTTATCAAGCAGCAAAATTGTGTGTGTGTGTGTGTGTGTGTGTGTGTGTGTGTGTGTGTGTGTGTGGGTGTGTGTGTGTGTGGATGCAATGTGTGGTGGTGGTGGTGGTGGTGGTGGTGGTGGTGTGTGTGTGTGTGTGTGTGTGTGTGTGTGTTTATGTGTGTGTGTGTGCGCGCACACGTGTTTATATGAGAGAGAGAGAGAGAGAGAGAGGGGGGGGGGATATGTGTGTATGGACGCGCGCGTGTATGCTTGATGCAATTTCATATTTTTTAATTCCACTGGTATATCCGAAAGTAGAGTCTCCTAACATTGCTTTTTTTTTCCCTGTACATTTCACGTGTGCATGCGTGTGTCCCCGTTGTTTGGTAGATGTTTTATACTCCTGCAGAAAACGAAATCATGGTGTTTAATGGAAAGTGGGGGAGTGGGAGGGGGGGGGGGGGGGGGGAGAGTGAGGTTTGCAACTGACTTACAGCGGAACTCACTCATTGAGAACAGGATGTGAATATTAAGATATGATTAGAAAAGTCTTGTATCAGTTCTCTCTCTCTCTCTCTCTCTCCTCTCTCTCTCTCTCTCTGTCTGTCTGTCTGTCTGTCCTTGTCTTCTCTCTCTCCGTCTCTCTCTCTCTCTCTCTCTCTCTCCCTCTCTCGTCGTTGTCTCTCTTTCTGCCCCCCCCCCCCCCCCACACACACACACACACACACTCTCTCTCTCTCTCTCTCTCTCTCTTTCCTCTCCCTCTCTCTCTCTACCATATTTTTAGCAAGTTTTGTTTTAAAAGCAGACTGAAATAAAGACTGCGCGTTTTATTGTTATTATTATTGTCATCATCATCGTCGTCATCATCATCATCATTATTATTATTATTGTTATTATCATTATTACCATTGTTATCATCATCATTATTATTATCGTACTTACATAACGCATATCCACGGTTATAGACCCGGCTCTGGGCATTCTACAGTCCCATGTTCACATGTACCCACGGGGGCTGCCTACCTGGGCAGATCCGACTGAGGAACTGCGTGCTGGAGCCAATCCTTGGTTTCTCTGGTCATTCAGTGAACTATCAGTCACTCTGTTTTCTGTCTATTCCTTTCCGTATGCACGCTACAGCGAGAACGTGTCATCCATACCACGGCAAAGCTGGTCTTCTTCTCTTCCGAAAACACACACACACACACACACACACACACACACACACACACACACACACACACACACACACACACACACACACACACAATCTGCGTGCCCATCTATCTGTCCTTTTTGTTTTGAGTGGCAGCTCCCCCTTAATCGAATCGAGGATTGGATGTAAAACAAAAAACAAAAAAACAAAAACAAAAACCAAAAAGGCCCGAAGCACATTACTGCTTATCTCTTACTGTCGTAAATAAAGGACTCTCTCTCTCTCTCTCTCTCTCTCTCTCTCTGTCTCTGTCTCTGTCTGTCTGTCTTCTGTCTCTCTCTCTCTCTCTCTCTCTCTCTCTCTCCTCTCTCTCTCTCTCCTCTCTCTCCTCTCTCTCTCCGCTCTGTCTGCTCTCTCTCGTCTCGCTCTCTCTCTCTCTCTCTCTCTCTCTCTCTCTCTCTCTCTCTCTCCCTCTCCTCTCTCTCTCTCTCTCTCTCTCTCTCTCTCTCTCTCTCGTTCCGAAAGACCAGCTTGTCGATCTGATAATCACAACATTCCACAGAATCTCTCTCTCTCTCCCCCCCCCCCCCCCCCCCCCCCCCCCCCCCCCCCCCCCCCCCCCCCCCCCCCCCCCCCCAACTGACGTGCTCTTCTTCTTCTTCCTCACCTCGATTCTCTTCCATCCGCTCCTCCATCATGTCTGGTGCCCGTGAGACTATTTACGGAGCATGCGCACAATGGCAAGAGGGAGATAACCCTGTACCACCCCACACACTCACTTCCGTTCGATAGGAACGATAACCCCTGTGTGATAGCGCCGTCTTCGTGCCTGAGCGGTGGGAACGTTTGGGATTGTCCGCCCACTACACCCCACTAGCTCTGTCAGCCCACCAGCAAGGAAGTTCTGGAAACCGCTATCCACTGCATCCCTGTCTGAAACACGTTCGGCATCAGAGGGGGGGACCGGGTGGCCGAAATAGCTCAGTGGTAGAGCGCCGGGCTCGGAATCTTGGTGTGATCCTGGGTTTTTGCGGGTTCGAATCTCCGCCGGGCCGTTTCGGTAAAGGGGGATTTTTTTCCCCCTTCGGAGTTAACGTTGGTGGGGTCTGACTCCCATTTCCCTAACAGTCCTTCGAATGAGACTGTATAAACCCGAGGTTCCGTGTCGTGAACGCACGCAGAACATCTTGCACACACGTCAAATCCCATTATCAACTTTCGCAAGAAAAAGGCCGGTTTGGCTGTTGATATGGATGACACGTT
>JADBJO010002700.1:59828-77328 GCA_016801955.1 Conus betulinus | reverse complement strand
ATATATATATATATATATATATATATATATATATACTTGGAGTAAAATTTAAAAAAAAAACAGAAGTAAACAGCTTCATTTTAAATTGTATAATCTCCTATAAAATTTTTGCTTAAAAGCTTCTTCAGTAATGGCAACTGTTTATAGAAGCACACTCTCTATATAAGGTACATTAAACCAGAAAAACAGTTCAAGAAGCCTTTTTCTGTACAAATCAGACAACCTTTTTTCTCGTGCATTCATGTATCCACGTTCACACTCTCTCTCTCTTGCCCACATGTATCAGGATTTTCGTTCATCTTCATCTTCCACCTCACATAAACACTGGCGTATGCATTCTCTCAGTCCCGCTCACCATCCTCCCCCCCCCCTCTCTCTCTCTCTCTCTCTCTCTTTCTCTCTCTCTCTCTCTCACTTCCTCCACCCTATCATCTCCACAACGCATCAACCTGCTAACCACCCTCACTTTCTCTCTCTCTCCATACATCCAACAAACACACACTCATGCCAACCCCGACAAAAAATGTGTGCACCAGAATCTCCATCCACTCTCGCAACCCACCAATGCAATCTCCAACGTCCCCAGAGGCACAACACACAACAGAATCGAAATATATCTTCCAAAACACAGGTAAACAATAATAAATAATCCCATATATATATATATATATATATATATATATATATATATATATATATATATATATATATATATATCACAAATAAAAGTAGAGAGAGCCAGCAAGAACTCTAAAACAGCTCAACCGGGAAGGGAGCGACATAAGTTTAAAATATATGATTAAAAAAGGAGATTAAAAAACCACCAACAAACTTGTTTCAAGCTCTCTGCTCTCTTCAGGGTGTTCATTTTGGGCACGCTACCGGTGTTATATATTGTGTGTGTGTGTAAGCGTGAGTTCTGCATGTGTTTCACGTGGCCTGTATCTTTTTACAATTTTGATTTTTGGGGGGGTGCGTTCAGGGAGGGTGTGTTAAGGAATGGTGTGTTGACAAGAATTTCCATTTGTGCCTGCAATGTTTATGATCTCAACTTTTGAATTCAGAGTTGCTAGATGAGGTTTGCATAATATCAGCCACTTTTCTGTAGAACATAGGTGCATTTTTTTAGAGATATTATTGTATGGTGCTGCTGCTCTTTTTAGAAACTTTCCATGATATATTGTAGTCTATTTTTTTATCTTTAAGTTTCCAAATGTGTTTACTTAGTTCTGTTTGGTTTTTATATTTTTCATTTTTGAAGGACTGTTTATGGTTTGCATATCTAGTTTTAAAATGGTTTGCGGTAATCCCTATGTATGTTTCTTTGTCACTATCAGTTGTTACTGTGGCTTGGTATACAATATTATTGTAAAGGCATTTATTATTCATGGGGGGGCATTGATCTTTTTTAGTGCAGTTACAAGATGTCCTTTTGTTACCCTTTTTGGCTGTGTTGCCTTTAGTTTTGTTAGATGAGTCAATTATGTTTTTGAGGTTGGGCATACATGAATATGATAGCTTGATGGTGTTTTTATATTGAAATTTTAGACAGTACATGTTCTTTTGGAAATGATGTTATAAGAATTTTAAAGAATTCTTTTCCTACATTAGTCTTTATTCTTCCATCATATGGGGGATTATACCATATGATCTCCTTTTTCCTGTTTTTCTTATTACTGTTCATGTTATTATCTGGGTTGTATTGTAGTTGTAGTTGTAGCCACTTTTTTTCAGTGCCTCTTGGTATTCAACTGCTGCACTGTTGAATACTTTCTCGTTGCATGACAGGTTAGATAGTCTTTTGTTTATGCCATTGGGTATGGTTTTTAGGATAGAAGGTGGATGGTTACTTTCGATGTCTACGTAGATGGGTATATCGTTAGGTTTTTTTTTATATGGTTTGTATACATGGTCATTAAGGTCTAATGTTATGTCTAGAGTTTACTACCTTCTTGTTGGCTTCTACTGTGATTTTTAAGTTATGGCTTTGGAAGATTTTACAAAGTTCTTTTTTCTTATTTTCAATGGTTTTTGTTTTGTTGTTTAGCCCGGCAAGATACAGGCCACGTGAAACACATGCAGAACTCACGCTTACACACACACACACACAATATATAACACCGGTAGCGTGCCCAAATGAACACCCTGAAGAGAGCAGAGAGCTTGAAACAAGTTTGTTGGTGGTTTTTTAATCTCCTTTTTTTTAATCATATTTTTAAACTTATATATATATATATATATATATATATATATATATATATATATATATATATATATATATATATATATATACGTACATGTGAGTGTGTCTTTGTCTGTGTCTGTGTTTCTGAGTGTGTCAGTGTCTGTGTTTCTCTGCCTGAGTGGAATAAGGGGCCATAAACTACCTAAGAAGCGAACCTTTTCTTCAATCTGGATCAAGTTGGATCGGATCAATATCATCCAGAAAACTGATTAACAATTCGATCCAGATGGACGAGTCGTTCCAAAGTAAGTCCACAATATGTTTGCTTAATGTAGAAATGCCACATTTATTATTATCAGTGATTCGATCCGGTGTTAGATCAGATTACAGCAACCCATATATAAAACCAGTGGTCTGATTAGATCTGAATAGGAACAGAATCAAATCTGATGATAGCCTGCCATCCATGATCAGATCCATGATCTGACTGGATCTTTCACATAGGTTCCACTGAAAAGGGTTCGGCTCAGAATACAGCCAGCGTGTCCACTGTGCTGCATGTAAAACTGTCGCCATGTTATTGTCGATGGCGGGGGACAAGGGAGATAACACAACTATAAGTTTGAACAAATCCATGGAAAACTTAAAGGACTGGTTCCTACTGACCATCACGTCATAATGTGTAAGACCAAGGGTTACATGTATGAGAGGGATGGGAGTATAAGTCCAGTCCTAGTTGTCAGTACAGTGAAGGGATGTCTGATTCCCTGAGTGCATCATCGTTCGGCCGACTATAGAGTCCACAAGAGGGATGTTATCTAGATTCTAATAGTATTACCTGTAAGTTCTGATACAGATGTGATCTGGGATTTTTTTTTAATATAAAAGACAGACCGAAAAAAATGTATCATACCAGCATCTACATCAGTTTCGTATTAATAAAAAAAAAAGTCACACTGGGTGGGACATCTCTGAAAAAAAAAAAGAAAAAAAAAACCTCTTCCTAGAATGTGGATGATATGTCTGTGTCTTTTAACAAACACAATCACTGAACATTTGTTTTTCAAATGCTAAATGTATGATTGCACTGGTATACGGTATATGGTGCTTCCTTACATATAAAAGGAAAGTGCTGAGTAAAATACATTTGCATAGTATACAGTCTGCACAAAACAGTTTCTTCTTTGCAGCTTCTGCAGACCAATGGAAGGATTTCTTGAAGTTCAATCTGTTTGTGCATTCCATTGCACTTGCTACATTTCTTTGACGTATCCTTGGATCTGGGTTTCAGGCCTATGAACTTAAGAGCACACGGATGGGATCATATTGTTATCTATGGATAGCAGGAAACAGCGATCCTGGTCTAGAACACATTTTACAACTGCCTGCTGAACGAGTTGACTTCCAACGTTGTGAGAGACTAGGTGGTCGTCATTTTTGTTCTCATTGTTCATGTTGTTTTGTCGCATGAGGAAATATATTTGTCTCACTAGCACAAATGCACTCAAGAATTCATGATAGCATTTACTTCGTGCGCACGCAATCACTCCAGACAACCAGAAGGCGCAACTACACTTTTCTTTTTTTCTCCCCCTCCTTACTGGGAGACAGTTTTACTGAACAATGATCAGCAACACAGTCTAAAATGACGCTTGAACAGCACATGATATTTCTTTTTAATTTCTCCATTCAGTCACTCCTTCCTTAAGGAGGGACAACTATTTCACATATCATTTAGTTATAATCATTTTTTTTTCATCAGTGAACCTCTCCTTCCCAATGGGGGACAATTCACACAACGTTAATTCATAGGCAAAACTTTTTCAATGATTCTCTCCTTCCCAATGGAGAGATAATCTACCAGCTTCCAAAAACAATGAGACGGCTTACAATTCAGGAAAATGGCCAAGACACAGCCCAGGGGAACAATAAGTAGTCATGACAGACAGCACGACGTTTGTTCAACTCATGAACTTCTTACACGACTACCATAGTCACTGCCCACTTCTCGTCTAAATTCTCCAGCCACTGGAGATAGGCAGGTGCTGCCTCACCTACCCAGGAACTCTCTCTGGTTTCCTTTACTCTAAGACATCTAGTGCTGCCACAGCACTGTGGGGCTGAAACACGAAGGAGGTGCGTGTAATTAATCTATTTCAGGATCTAAATAACAACTTCTTTCTTTTTGTTTTCCCTTGTCTATAGTTTATCCCTTGTTTTCTTTTCTCCCCATCTGTCTGTACTTCACCTGGTAATTGCAGGTCACAAGCACGTTCCCCTTCCGTTCAAAGCCATATGCCTGGTCAACGTCTCCAGGCCATCCCTTGGCTATACCCTATTCCGTCTTCCTTCACTCCTCCTGAGTATGTATTCAGTGATCGCTACGCATTACCAGCCCCTGGTTAACTTTTGGCCAATGGTCAATCTTCACCCATCTCACCGAGTGATTCACCCAATGGTCAACTTTCATCCATTTCACTGAGTGATCATCACAGCTATTAGGGACACCGTCCACACAGGTTAGGCCAGGTGAATTTACGTCCTTTAACCCTTTCCTTTTTCTAACACCTAGGGACATGATTCATATCAAACAAGTTTATATGTGATGGAACGTAACGTGTTTCCATGTGAGGCTACGTCACATGACATCCCCCATCCCAGGGTGAAAAAAAAAAAATCCCGAAGAATTTTTTTTTTTTTTTGAAAAAAAACATATACATCTCCAGTTAATTTACAACTTCAGCCATCAATCACAAAATTTGTATCCATCATACAAGATACACGAAATTTTCCCTCAAATCATAGAACTAACCTTCATGAACCATCATAAATTACCAAAACCACATTCTAAAACATCAGTTTAAAAACAAAAATGACAATTCATCACCACAATTCATAAATTGCACAGACACAAAGAATAATAAATGATACTGACAATTCAAAGTACAAATTGTTTATATACACATTTTTTTCTCTCCTCATACAAAAAATATGTTCCAAATTCCTCATGGAATTGAAAATTTTGTCATGACTCACTTTCCCAAGTGTAAGTCTTTCTCAAGAAAGAATATGCAATATCGTAGTCCACTGGAAAGTTAAGCGTCTTTTTCCATTGTTTACAATGGACTGACGTGAAAAAAAAATGTATATGTAATATATCAAAATCAAGTAGCTTTGTATACATTCACAAAGTAGTATTTGCTTGTGAGACATTAATTATAATATATATTTACTTTTACAAGCAGGTCAACCATAACTACTGCTTGATCCAAACTCCAGTAGCACACAACCCACTGCTAAAATGTCAATGAACACTGTCCACAAAGAAAAACAAACAGCACAAACAGTATTCCGTTTGTATGCAGTCACATCTGCTCACATAACACCGTGCACTCACACACGTGGCAGAAAATCCGCCATAACATTTTGAGTTCCAGGTAACGGTTCAAGGTCAAACTTGAACTCTTGCAATGCCAAAGCCCATCTCAATAGTCTGCTGTTTTTTTCGTCTTGGACATCTGCATGAATATCAATCGCCTGTGGTCGATTTGTTCCCGAAACTGTCTTCCAGTGAAAAAAATCTGGCAAATTTTTCACAAGCCCAACACAATGGCAAGGCTTCCATCTCAATTGTGGAGTACTTTTCTTGCGTGTTTGTGAACTTTTTGCTTGCATATTGCACAGGGTGTAATAATCCATTTTATTTTCTTGTAAGAGTACAGCTCCCATCCCTTTGGAACTGGCATCATTCTCATAACAAAATCTTCTGAAAGAGAGGGTAGAAGAAGTACAGGGAATGAATTGAGGGTGTTTTGAATACATTCCAGAGCTTTCTGGCACTCATCTGACCAGACAATACTTCTGTGTTTTTGTCCCTTTGATCAAGTCAGTCAAAGGGGCTGTCAAGGACGCAAAGTGTGGCACGTATCTTCTATAATAGGATAACAATCCAACGAGTGATCTTATCTGTTTCTTTGTAGTGGGTTTCTTCAAAGCCAAAATCTTTTCCACTTTCTTTTCCTCTGGTATCATTTTCCAATGGAAGCGATATGACCCAAGAATTCAAGAGTCTGGAATCCAGCACGAATTTTGGATGACCTAGCAGTCAGATCAAAATTATGGAGTTTACCTAAAACAGTTCTGAAGTTACGGAGAAGATCATTCCATGACTTCGCAGCGAGCAAAATGTCATCAAAGAAGTTTACTGCTCCCCACTCATGACGTTTCAGTGCGCGCATCATTCTGGCAAAAAGAAACTGGGCCGTATTGCAATCCTAATGGCATTTCTGTCCACTAAAGAGTCCAAAAGGCGTCTGAAAGGCAGTTTTTTTTTCCCTCGGTCAGCTTCAGCCATCGGGATTTGCCAATATCTTTCTGTCAAATCAATGTTGACAACATACTTGCCTTCCGAAAGTTCCTCAATGTCTGGAATGGGCTCTGCATCAAATACAGTAATTTTGTTCAGTTTTCTGTAGTCGATACAGAGCCGCACCGAGCCATCGGGTTTGTTTCCCAACACAATTGGTGAGCTGTTTGTTGATGTGGAAGGTTCTATAGCCTTTAACCCGAGCATAACCTGAATATCTCTTTCCACAACCTCCTTTTTCGCAAACAGGAGGGAGTAAGGTCTGATTCGAACTGATTTTTCAGTGCTTAGCTGAATGGTTTGGAGTTCAATTCCTGTCTGTCATTTTCACATGTGTTCCAGACACTGGGCATATCCATTGGATTGACTGGTTGATGGCAGCATTTGTTTATATGGAAAACCTTTTCGTGTGTTTGCCATTTTAACCTTGTAATTCCCTGCAGAAAGTTTTTCAACCACATCAAAAGGACCCTTGCACATTACACGAAGTTTGTTGTGTTCATCTGTCAGTACGACAAGTACCTTATCTCCTACATTTCATGAGATCAGAAATGAATGGGGTACCACAATCTGACAAAATGTTCTCGGGAAGTCCTATTGTGGAAAAGATGGAAAGTAATGCCTCAGCGACAGATGCTGTATCAGTTTTCCTTAGGGGAATAGCCTCTGGAAATCTTGTCGCTGTATCCACCCAGGTAAGGATATAGCGATTTGCCGAAGAAGACGGTGGAAAAGGGCTAACAAGGGAAAGGCTACTTTCTGAAACGGAACCGAAATCAGACGCATTTTGTGCAAACGTGCACATGGGACACGACCTTTCTGAGTTGCCTTTTGGCAAATATCACATGGGCGACAATATTCTGTTACTTCTTTTCTAACTCCTGGCCAATAAAATGAGTCAAGAACTCTTTTCAACGTTCTTTTAATTCCGCAATGACCAGCGAACAATGCATCATGGGCCGTATGTACCACTGTTTCCCCAAGTGGTTTTGAAACCACAACTTGTTTCCTTTCTTATCCACGTACATGCCTGTAAAGAATGTCAGAGTCCAGTATGTATTTCGGCTTGTCCGTTGGTATGTCCGAGACAGTCTGTTTTGCAGTAGAAAGTATACTTAGTGTTTTGCCACGTCTATGCATGACCTTCAAATCGTCTGGAGTAACATTAAGTTCGTCCCAGTTTTGAGACTTTGAGCGCTTTTGTTGGCTTTCCATGCTCTACAACTTTTGACCTTGTACTTATAAGACAAGGTACGAAAGATCCTCCAGCACCACCATGTACTGTAGCGACACCTGGTAGATTAAACAAAATCAAGTCACAAACTGAGATGTCAATAACACAGACGGTAAGAGACCCGGAGTAACATGGTACATCGACAGAAATTCTTGCCAGTGGAAATGTTTCGATTTTCCCACCAAATGATCTACACTTCTGGACAGTGTCAAGATATTGGACTGGTATCACAAAAGATCTCTTTACACCAGCAATGGTACAACCTGTATCGCGCAAAATGGAAGCTTGCAATCGATTGATGGCACAGTTTTTTTCTTAAAGAAGATCATCAATTGATTGATCTGGTGCCAAAACAAGGCCTTCTTCACACTCGGTGGAGACAAATGCAGGTTTCGTTCCACTTCTTTGAAAGGACAATGACGTTTTCGGTGAAATTTGCATTCGCAAAAGTGACAGTGCATAGTCTGACCGGCGGTCAACTGAGTAGTGTTACCCTGTGAACCACGATTTTGTCCACGAATTGGGCCAAAGGGTCTGCGCAGTTGTCGTTCTCCACGCCCTGGGGAAGTTTGCTGAGAAGCAATAGGTCTCTTCCGGGTGGTGAGTGCTGGTGCTGACGAAAGTCACCTGAACCGAATTGGTTTTGACCAGGAAAGGCCTTTGTCCGTTTCTGTAAGAGGTATATCCGTGATGACCTTGAAATAACCCGCGATATCCTCTTGTGTATAGTTTCCTGTCCAGGTGAGATTGTAAAAGAAGCGTGAGACTCGAAAATGGAAGATTCTCCCTTTCTAGCAACACACCTTTATCCGGATGAGCAATGCAGTATTGATCAGCCATCTGACACATTTCCTCAACATTTTCAAACTGATTTTCTTTCATGAACGTGGCTAAGTCTTTACTAATGCTCTGAAAGAGTTGCTCCCTAAGTGATAGATCTCGCAGCGCGATTGGTTATGTGTCTGTTAAATCTATTCATCTGTCCAGATAGCAACTCATTCGGATAAAAAAATTATGGGAAATGATTCTCCCTTGTCAGGGCGAACAGAACGGAACCGTTCGCAAAAACGATCAGCGGAACATTGAAACTTTTTTTTAGAAGTTCCTCTTTCAAACTGGTCCCATGCCAGACTTTGTTTTGCTGCGCGTGTGTAGTGTAGTGCCAAAGCGCTTCTCTTAAACAGTGACGCAATGTATAATGTCCACTTTTCTTTTGGCCAACCACAAGATGTAGCATGGTTCTTGAAACGAAAAAGAAAACTATGGATATCGTCTGTCTTCTCTTCAAATTGCGGCAATTTCGCGATATACACGTTGAGATGTGCTCGCGGAACCGACTGGTGGGGATGGCAGAGGTTCTCTCGATGCTTGTAATTTTCTAATTTCCGCCTCTGTTTCCAGCTCTAGTTGTCTCAACTTAAATTGTCGTTCTTGATCCTTTTCCTCAAATTCTAGTCTCTTCTGATTTTCTTCTCTCTCTAGTTTTCCTCTGACTTTCCTCTCTCTCTCTAGTCCCCCCCCTCCCCCCAGCTCTAATTTCATTTCATTTTCCTAATGATGCAGTTTTCTTTCATTTTCCTCACGCTGTAGTTTTCTTTCATTTTCCTCTCTTCCTTTTTTGTCTATCTGCCCTATCTATGCGTTGCTGGACATAATTAGCAAGTTTTTCTCCATCATTTTCTCGACGCTCGGCTTGTTGTACATAGACATCAAAGTTATCCATCATGAATAGTCAATACACAGCAAATGAAAACAAACAAGAAACAATGGCTAAGTATGAATAAAATAAGGCGACAAAAAAAAAAAAAAGCAATGAAAATTGATTTTTTTCCAAAAGAGATTTGTTTGATAATATATAGTCTTTCCGAAAAGAAAACAAATAGCTACCAATTTAGAATAAAAAAAGAAGCCCAATACTAATATTTTTTTTTCAAATAAAAAGAAAAACAGACAAAATACAAAATTTTCACCGGAAATAAATTCTTTAAAGTTTTTGAGTTCTTAAATGCTCTGATTGTCGTTCTTTCTTTCTTTCTTAGTTCCTTGGTTAAACAAAAAAAATGCAAAACGAATGGATCGCCTTAGACAGTAAGTGAATACAAACTTACAAAACAAATTAAATATAACGAATAATTAAAAAGAGGGGGAGAAAACACTCACTAACGGAAACGCTACCTAAAGATGACAGTGGTGAAAAGAAAACTAGATAGCCGCTCATTGTAGCGAAGGTTTGGGGATTTTTCATAAAGGGGTAAAAAAAAAGGAAAATGGCAGAATAGAAGGTCTGGAATAGGTAGAGGAAATTTTAAAAAGTGAAAGAGGCCCTCAGACAGCACCCAAGTGGCAGCTGTCTCCTGTAGAGCTGGAGACGGGGAAATATTCAAACAATAATATACACAACACTATATTAACAATACAATATAAAAAAAACAATTAATTGAATAAATACACAATCAATCAAACACAAAAACCTTTTTCATTCGGGGCTGAGCGGTAATCAACTCCACCACCTACACTAGTTGCGTGACGGAGGTGAAGTTGATCCCATACTCAGAGGGGTGAGGGGAAAAATCGAAATCAAACGAGAGGAAAGAGAAAGTGACCGATATTAAAAGGAGGGGGGGGGGAGGACTAATGACTCCCCAACGTCATGCCCTCCTGCTGTCAAGTTCGAGGAAGAGGAGGCTGGGGCTGTCGGTTCTGAGGAAGGGATCAAAAAGAAATCCTTCTAAAAAGAATAACCTAAGAGAGCGGAGCAACTGATGAAAATCACTTACACACCAAAATGTCCACCATATATACAAGAGAACTATAAAACATTGAGCCCAATAGCCAACAACCTGTTTCCCCTCAAGCACCCGAGGGTACACATTCTTTTGGAGGGGGTATAAAAAAAAAACCTAGTTCCTAATCGGGGTCACACCACTGTCATACTAGCACAAATGCACGCAAGCACTCATGACAGCATTTATTTCATGCGTACGCAATCACTCCAAATAACCAGAAGGCGCAACTACACTTTCCTTTTCTTCTCCCCCTCCCTACTGGGAGACAGTTTACTGAACAATGATCAGCAACACAATCTAAAATGATGCTTGATCAATACACGATATTTGTTTCTACAATTTCTTCATTCAGTCACTCCTTCCCAAAGGAGGGACATATGTTCCACATATCATTTGGTATATATATATATATATATATATATATATATATATATATATATATATATATATATATATATAATAATTGTGTTGCTAACCAACAATAACTTTAAAAAAGTGCTCAACCGGGTTGGGAGCGGCATCTGTTAAAACTTTGATTAAAATGTAAAAGCTAAAACCTACAGCGCTGTTTCTTGCTGGTGCAGTCGTCAGGGTATCTGACGACTGCACCAGCAAGAAACAGCGCTGTAGGTTTTAGCTTTTACATTTTAATCAAAGTTTTAACAAATATATATATATATATATATATATTTTTTTTAATCGGTGATCCCCTCCTTCCTCATGGGGAGACAGTTCACACAACGTTAATTCATTGGCAACATCTTTTCAGTGATTCTCTCCTTCCCAATGGAGATACAATTCACCAGCTTCCAAAAACAATGAGATGGCTTACAGTTCAGGAAAATGTCCAAGACACAACCCAGGGGAACTATAAGTAATCATGCCAGACCAGCACGACGTTTGCTTAACTCATGAACTTCTTCCACACGACTGCCATAGTCGCTGCCCACGCACACTTGTTGTCTAAATTCTTCAACCACTGGAGATAGGCAGGTGCTGCCTCAGCTACCCAGGAACTCTTTCTGGTTTCCTTTACTTTAAGACATCTAGTGCTGCCACAGCACTGGGGGGCTGCAACACGAATGAAGCTCGTGTAAGTAATCTGTTTCACGATTTAAATTATAGATTCTTTGTTTCTGTTCTATAGTTTATCCCTTGTTTTCTTTTTCTCCCCATCTGTCTGTACTTCACCTGGTAATTGTAGGTCACAGGCGTGTTCCCCTTCCGTTCAAAGCCACATGCCTGGTCAACGTCTCCAGGCCATCCCTTGGCTATACCTTATTCTGTCTTCCTTCACTCCTCCTGAGTACGTATTCAGTGATCGCTACACATTACCCAGCCCCTGGTTAACTGTTGCCCAATGGTCAATCTTCACCCATCTCACCGAGTGATTCACCTAATGGTCAGCCTTCATCCATTTCACCGAGTGATCATCACACCTGTTATGGACACCGTCCACACTGGTTAGGCCACGTAAATGTTTCTCCTTTAAACCTTTCGTTTTTCTATCACCTTAGGAAATGACTCATATCAAACAGGGCTATAGGTGATGGAGCGTCACATGTTCCATGTGAGGCTACGTCACATGACAATCTTCATGTAATGAACATGTTCCCACCGACCTTTGATCTGTGACCTTTGTAAACTCAGTGACAGAGCAATACTGGGTCATTTGCATTACTTTCTATGGTAAACGATGTACGGAGCATGCGAGTCACCCCTAGAAGCGCCACTAAGTTCGTTTGCTAACAGTCCCTCTTGCGGCATTTGAGAAGTCGTTGACAACTAAACATACTGAGGGTTGACTGCCAGAACCCAGTAATAGATAGATAGATAGGTAGATAGGTAGATAGATAGACAGAGAAAGATAGTGGGTTCTGGCAGTCCACCCTCGATATTATCAGAATTCGAAAAAAAAAAAAAAAATCTGTAATAGTGAATTGCTTATTATTTTTGCAGAACATTTGAAATTTTGCATACATTCCGAGTCACTGAGAATGACTGTGAATTGCAACAGTAAATGGGCACAGGATGTCAACAGAGTTGTTGTCTTATGAGGAAGGGTAAAGGAGAAACTTCTGTGACACTTGCCTGTATATCATGGGATATGCATACATGCACCATAACAAGAGAGAGAGAGAGAGAGAGAGAGAGAGAGAGAGAGAGAGAGAGAGAGAGAGAGAGAGAGAGAGAAGAGAGAGAGAGAGGAGAGAGAGAGAGAGAGAGAGAGTGTGTGTGTGTGTGTGTGTGGTGTGTGTGTGTGTGTGTGTATTTCGTCAACGTATCTCCGTAGTGTGCAGATTTTTCAGGCAGTGCAAAGGCACTCCATGTACAAAGAGCTCACCAATCATAGGTCCTCACATGTTGAACGAAGTAGATTGTACCATTGACGACCATGTGGGCACTGACCGTACATTGACCTTAGGTCCTTTAGGTCTGCCCAAATCATTGTTGACGACAATCTGTGACCTCAGAAGGCAAGAACACAGAGGATTTAAATAAAATGCGAATGGAAATAAATACGGAAGCAAATAAATAATAAATGAATGAATGAACACATGGATAAATAGAAACTTAATAAAAAAATAGACAAATGCAACAATATTTAAATAAATAGATGAATACATAAATAAATAAAAACATGCACATATAATATAATTCATTTATTTCCCTTTTTTTCGCCTTTCTTCATGTTTCGTTAGGGAATATCAAATTTTATGTCTTTATTTTCATCTTTTAGTGTCGAGGCAAAATATTTTAAACCGTCGTCACTTCTACTGAACACTATTTTTAAAGCATGTACACGAATGCCCCTAACCCTTCTATATGCATTATCGTAGTGAATAGTTTCATTTTAATGCCTGGCATATTGATAAAGACATGAAGAGTCAGTCTTAGAGACACATAAGAAGGGGTGGAATGTTCAATAGCCAAAATGTAGACTTTACATTTCTCATAGCAAAGAAAACGGAGTATACATTGTGTGTGTGAGTTCACACATTGCTGAACGTTAAATCGGCCTCATAACAATGAAGAGGTTCTTGTGCGTTGAAAGCGGGGAAACAAAAAAAAAACACACAAAAAAACTGGAGGGGAACAGAGAAGTCCATGGCTTGGAGGGTGAGGTGCGTTTTGGAAGGAACAGCGTGATGAAATGTTGTTGTTGATAACACACGGAAAATGCCATAGACAGACACCATTTACCCCTGCCACAGAGCTTACTATTTCACCTTCCACCTCTCCTGGTCCATATGTTTTCTGTTATCAAATTAACTGCAAACCCTAACGCACTGTTTTCCACTTATATATATATTCCTGTTTTAATGGAGACTGACGAAAAAATATCTGGAGCACAAGGTGAATCCAGAAACTATTCGGTTTAAGCAGATACTAGTAATGAACCAAGTGCCCCTCCTGCTTAAATAATTGACTGTACCCTCATACTTGTTGTAGGCTGCTTGTCATTTGTTACGTCTTTTCTCCCTTCACACACACACACACACACACACGCGCGCGCGCACACACACACACACACACGCGCGCACGCGCGCACGCTCGCACGCACGCACACACGATCTCTCTCTCTCTCTCTCTCTCTCTCTCTCTCTCTCTCTCTCTCTCACACACACACACACACACACACACACACACACACACACACGCACGCACGCACGCACGCACGCGCACACACACACACACACACACACACACACACACACACACACACACACACACACACACACACACACACACACACACACACACGTCACGGTTCCTTTCTTCCCCATCGGTCGTTATCAAATTCCAAATATCTCGGAATCCGTAATTCTAACAGAATCATCGTTCTAAGTTATGTGATTTGTTGTGGACTTCTAGAAAGAATTTTTTCAGTATTTTCCCATTTAGCTTCTGATATGGTTCTTCCAGGCAATTTCATACTAAAAAAAAAAATTGATTTTTTTTCTTGTATTACTGTTGCAATCTATCATAATTTGAAGGAAGTCTTAGGCTTTGTAGTTTCGCCATGTGTGCTTCCAGCATTACAACAAATAGGAAACAAGAGATGCGTTGTTTTTCCGGAAACTTACTTCCATACCAATAGTATATGAAGAAGTTGAAAGTGTTGTTGAAGGCTGAAGCTAAGATATAAAACCGTCTCATGACCCAGGCCAGGTTGTCATAGCGACCTCCAACTCTGAATTCTGGTACCACAAGAAAAGAAGCACGCTGTACTATGGTCGGCACAATACACACAATGAACAGAATGGAGGTACCGACGATGGTGCGAGCTATTGTTAGATCTCTGGAATTGACTGAACTTGAACAGGTTGCTGCTGCTGCCTTTCGCCACTTGGAGAGTTTCTTCAGTTTGATGGTAGTGACAAATGTACAGACTGTGACACAAATAAAGGAAAAGCCAGGAAAGAACAACCCATACAGAAAGCTGTACAACATGTCCATTATGAGTTTGTGTTGGAAGTAAAAGTCTGTGGGGTAATACACATAAGAGATACTGCCGTCTCTGGGATCAAAGACACAAATCACCCTGTGCCGGACTCCAGCTATGAAGACAAAACCGCCGGTAATGACAAACGTCATTGCCCACAATAGCACAACCAAAGTCTTTGTTGGCATCAGATTCTTCACCAGGAGAGGCCGAGTGACGCACAAACACCTTTCTGCAGCTATCACGCTGTACACCATCTGAGATGACGTCACCAGACCGAACAGTCCAAACAATTTATTTTGTGGAAGAACTGATCCGTGGGTCCTGGTTCTCCCCCTTTTCCAATAAGGAACATGTACAGCACGTCACAGAAGCACGAAAACATGCTGGTGACGCTCAACAGGTCTACCAGGGACAAGGTGAAGAGGCAAGCGTTGATTCTTTCCTTCAGCCCGTGCTGATAGAACGCCACCATGTTCACCATGTTGGTTAAGACGGAGACAATAAAGACTATCGGGAGACATATTCCCTTCAAGAGCACTTTGACCAGATTGTCAAATTTCTTTGGTTACGATGTTGTTTTCATTATCCCAGGGAATAAACGGGAAAATAGTTGTCAACACACACCCTTCAGGGACGGAAACTGCACTACTGGTGCCATTAATAGTGATATCAGAAATATAAGAAAATGCACTACTGGTATGGTAAACAACAGACTTGCTTGTCTCCAACATTGCGACTTAGTTTTATTTTATATATCTGGAAAGAAACATTTCGCGATTTTTCATTTGTTTTGGCCACGAGAATTATTTCTTCAATGCGTTTAATCACATCAAGACATCGTGAATACACAGTTGATTAAAAAAAAAAAAAGTATACCATTACAGTGGTTCTTTGTATCCAGTCTTAGAGTGTCTCCATGAAGTGTAATGGTCGTCACCATAGCAATGTAACCACAATGCCTGGCATATTAATAAAGACATGAGGAGAGTAAGTCTTAGAGACACATAAGAAGGCGTACGTAAGGATGTACGTAAGGATTCCGATTTTATTAACACCGAAAGGTCATGTGCATTTGACGCGCTTTAAAACGCATTCCTTCGACCGCTAAAGTGATGCTTTCGCAATCTGCACGATATGCTAATAGGATATCACGCTAGACAAAACATGCTTTACATAACACATTGCAGACATATATTGTCAGAATCAGCCACAATCAGCGTGATTGAGAGTGCTTGGGTTAATTCTCCAGCGGATGGAAGGGGTTTGGGAAGCAGGGAGTGTAGCCTGATCGACAGTAATATTGTAACAGATAACAGATGAACTTTACTTCGCTTCATGAGCCAGAATGTTTACCTACAGGAGAACACAGGGTGCAGGTCAGGTTTATTTTGACACACAACACAGAACACACAGGTAAATTATCGACATGCGTGTCTTCGTTAGACGATACAAACAACTCGGTTAAAAACAGACAAAATACTACCCAAGTCAGAGTCTGTTAGAAAAAATTATATATATATATATATATATATATATATATATATATATATATATATATATATATATATATATGAGGTAAACAGTAATAAGAATGTGTTAGCTGATGAGAAGGAGAGAGACAAAACAGACCAACGACAGGACATGTCAATCTTCAACTCATATAACGATGTCACCAGTATGCTGTAATCTTTGTTGTCTTTGCCGATTGCATAGGTATCTACGGTGATGTGGGATTGCGCGCTGTCATACATTGGCGGGAAAATATCAAAGTTTTTGTTTTGTTTGTTTGTTTGTTTTGTTTTTGTTGTTGTTTTCGGCTTTTTTTCTCTCGTTTCTCTGTTTGTTTGATTGTTTGTTTTAAAGTCGGAGATCATAAGGACAGTGGTTCTAGTGTATCGCCCGTTTGCACGTTTTCTTGAAATATTTTTCACCTGTTGACTACAACCATCGCTGCAGCACTGACTGACAAAGACAGGAATTATTGTAACTAGGCACTGAATTGATTCCAACTGGTTTTGAAGTCTTTGTAAACTTATTACCGTGTATTAATGTATGGTATATCATATTTGTGAGAATGAATGAAAGAAAATGAAGATATTTCTGCATTTAAAATATCAGTCAATACACATCTATGCACGCTCAAACAAAGACAGATTCCCGTTATTATTTGTCGTCCTGCCTGTCAGTTTCCATCTGGTGAGCACAGAAATCACGTTACAAATTTTCTTTGCGTTCGTATTCTTGGGCATGATTAGCTGCATGCACGGGGCAAATGACCAAAACCTGTCGGGTCATGGTCGCCTGGGGCTGTTCTTTTGACTTCCTTCAGTTAGTTAGAAAATAAGGCCCAGACAGTGCCATAACAGTCGTATCTCTCATGTGGATTCTGCACTGCATGAAGGCGGAGGTAATCTGTGTTTATGGAACCTGCTGCTTTCTTATGGGTGAGGATTTCAAACATGTCGGTGGCTGTTTGTCT
>JADBJO010002700.1:52328-54828 GCA_016801955.1 Conus betulinus | reverse complement strand
ACACGCACGCACGCACGCACGCACGCACGCACGCACACACATACACACGCACATACACACATGTACACACACACACACACACACACACACACACACGCACGCACGCACGCACGCACGCACGCACGCACGCACGCGCACACACACACACACACACACACACACACACACACACACACACACACACACACACACAACACACATACACACACACACACACACACACACACACACACACACACACACACACACACACACACACACACACACACACACACACACACACACACACACACACACACGCGCGCGCACACACACACACACACACACACACACACACACACACACACACACACACACACACACACATGATGGGTTAGAATGTCTAAGATGAAAAATGTATTACTACTACTCTAGAATGTCCAAGATGAATAATGCATTATTAATAGGATAGGATGCCCTATATGAAATGTGCATTGCTGGTGCATTATTGATAGGCTAGAATGTCTATGATGAATAATGCGCTATTGATGCAAGTCCAAAGATGAATAACATATTACTGATAGTCTAGAACGTCCAGATGAAAAAAATGCATTACTGATAGGTTAGAATGTCCAAGGTGTCCAATAATGCATTATTGATAGGGTAGTTGTCATAGTTGTTCTCTCGCTCTAGTACTTGTAAGGAGGAGGGAATGAAAGAACTTGATTGTGTGGATAAGTCGGGAGGCGGGGATGGGGGGGGGAGGGGGGGGGAGTCGCGCACGCGCGCGCGCGCGCGCGCGCGCGCGCGCGCGTGTGTGTGTGTGTGTGTGTGTGTGTGTGTGTGTGTGTGTGTGTGTGTGTGTGTAGTGCGTGTGTGTGCGCGCGAGCGCGCGCGCGTGTGTGCGTGTGTGCGTGCGTGTGTGTGTGTGTGTGTGCGTGTGTGTGTGTGTGTGTGTGTGTGTGTGTGTGTGTGTGTGTGATCCGAATAGGAACAGAATCAAATCAGATGATAGCCTGCCATCCATGATCGGATTCAGTGGTCAGTCTGATCCATGATCTGATTGGATCTTTGTCATGGGACCCACTTCATCGGGTTTGGCTCAGGATACAGCCGATGGACATATGTGATTCATGTAACACTGCCGCCATGTTATTGTTGAGGGCGGGGTTCTAGTGAATTAATGCAACCTGGGATTTGAACCAAACCATGGAAACCTTGAAGGATAGGTTGCTCTTAATCTTCCACATCATGATGCATAAGACCAAGCGTCATGTGAAAGAGGGAGAGAGGGTGCGAGTCAAATCCTTGTTGTCAGCACAGTGATAGATGTCTGATTTCCCGTGTGTCAAAATGGTCTTAGCCTAGCCTACCATGGAATCCACGTGAAGGATGCAATGAAAAACCAACCATATCAGTAACAGCATTTAACTTAGATGAAATGGGACAACAAAAAATGTTTTCCTTCACGAAAACCACACTGGATGGAATATCGCAGAACAAGGTCTTCCTAGAATCTGCAGCAACATGTTTGTGTCATTTATCATTCATATTCAATCACCAGCTGAAATGGTGTGCAATGCTGAATGGTTAATCACACTGTACGCTCCATGGCGCTTCCTTAACATTGAAATTATAAGAATGAGTAATGCAAGTGAACGATTAATTAATCGATTGATTGATTTAATATCTGTTAATCATCTGCCATCTATCTATCTATCTATATCTATCTATCTATCTATCTATCTATCTATCTATCTATCTATCTATCTATCTATCTATCTATCCATCTGTCTGCCTATCTATTCACCTATCTACCCAGCGATCTATCCATCTATCTACCCAGCGATCTATCCATCTATCTACCTGTTTGATTGTATGCTATTTCTTTTCTTTACTTCTTCTTTCTTTTTTCCCGTTTTCTTTTTCTTTTTTGTTCCCTATTCATTAATGATACCCGACTGTTATATATCTGTTTCCATCTGTTATTAAAAAGCACATGGATCCTTGACTCTTTACTAAAGGACATTTAGTGCATCATCATTGTTCGTATTTTCATTTTAATGCCAGGTATCAACCTACATTTTCCGAACCGATTCTTGAGCTGAGCTAATAACACTTCATTATCATTCGTGAACACATACAGAGAAGAAGCCTGAGAGGCAAAAAAGGCCTGGGATTGTCTTAATAGCCCAGACGTAGAGAGCCAACGCTTCACATAGTATAGAAAGCGGGATTGCCTTTTGTTTGGGAGTTCACACATTGCTGAACCCTATGATGATCACACAGCATATGTGTGGTGTCTGTTCCTTGATGAAACGGGTCTTTCTGTGGACTGTTTAGGAGAGTGAAGACCAAATAAAAAAAAAAAAATGGAGCAGAACAGAAAGGTATATGGACTGGGGGATGGAGCGGGTGTTGAAAAGAGTGGTTTGATGAAATGTTGGTGGTGAAACAAAAGGAAAATGCTAGTAAAAGACGCAATTTACCATTGTCGAGGAGTTTAACATCGCGCCTTCCT
>JADBJO010002700.1:32328-49828 GCA_016801955.1 Conus betulinus | reverse complement strand
CGATTTGTCGCTGTCTGGGACACCGGGGCATATTGTTTGGTTTCAGTGAGGGTAGAGTAGTTTGTTAGGCCAAGGGTGTTTCCATGTGATCCCTGCTTTCCGTACCACTTCATTGCCTTCGCCACCACGGGTGGTCATTCCTGCTCAGTGTCCACAGCCAGACCCTAGTTTGTCCTATGGCAATTTTGGCAAGGCAAGTCATAAGCAGCAGTCAGTGTCTAGTTGTGATGACCAGAGGCGACACTGTACTACCGCCTAATCACATTGACAGTGTGTTTAGGGTCTGCGTTTGGAGATCTGCCTATGTTGTCATAGTGCGCGGTTCTCTCTCTCTCTCTCTCTCTCTCTCTCTCTCTCTCTCTCTCTCAAGTCACTGTGGCGTGGAGGTCCGTCAGGTGACGTCAGCAATAACGTTTTCATTGATGGTCCTCAGCGGAGGAGGCATCAACGCAGTACAGATACTGGATTTGATAATATTACTGGTGCCTACGATTCCCGTTCTCTCTCCATCGTGAATTCCCACCCAACACTGATCCAGTCCCCACAGACTACCCACACCCTTCTTCTCTGTTCCATTACC
This sequence comes from Conus betulinus, assembly GCA_016801955.1. NCBI lineage: Eukaryota > Metazoa > Mollusca > Gastropoda > Neogastropoda > Conidae > Conus > Conus betulinus. Next base: position 49,248 of record JADBJO010002700.1, on the reverse strand, counting down.
CATCTCTAAATCCAAGACCCAGACAGACAGACCTGCGCTCTGCAAATCATTACCCTCCCACACCTTCCCACCTGATGACGTCGATATAATTAACAGAACTCCCCCAAATCATTACCCGTCCAACACCCTTCCCACTGATGATGTGAATAAAATTATCAGGAATCCACCCCCACATCATTACCCTCCCCACACCATTCTCCCTAATGATATGAATGAAATTAGCCGTAATTCACCCCCCATCCACGTATTTCACACAGGAAAGGAGTTACCATGGTAATCCTTCCCCTGCTTTCCCAAACATGCAGTATCCCTCTAACATTCCCATTCAACCCATTTATAACACCTCAGTGGGTTCCAATCATACGAATAATCATTACGCTCTCGAACTGTTCAGGATGGCATCTCAGCTACTTTCCCAACAACACGTATCTCCTCCTTAAATCAAAGAAAACATTACCATGGGCGTATATCCGGGGAGAGAGAGAGAGAGAGGGGGGGGGGAGAGAGAGAGAGGAGAGAGAGAGAGAGAGAGAGTGAGAGAGGGGGGTGCGATGGAAGGAGTTGGGGTGGAGGTGGAAAGGGGTAATAAATATGTATGTGGGTTTATGTTTGCACATGATTTATACTCACTCCTGTGTCAAGAATAGAAATGTCTTTGCCAATGTGTAAGCTTAACAATGTTTCAAACCCATACGTGCTTACACGTACGGCGCGTGATGTGTGCGTGCGCGTGCGCGCGTGTGTGTGTGTGTGTGTGTGTGTGTGTGTGTGTGTGTGTGTGTGTGTGTGTGTGTGTGTGTGTGTGTGTGTGTGTGTGTGTGTGTGTGTGCGTGCGTGCGTGCGTGCGTGTGTGTGTGTAAATGACATCACCGGGCTCGGCATTAATTTCTTGCTTGACTTGCTACCGAGGTTTTGACAGTGGTCTCGTTTTTGTCTCTTGCATTGATATTTTGCCTTTGTTACTGGCTGGGATTTCTTTCTTTCAGCGCTTTGTTTATTGCTGGTTTAAAATTGGTATTGTTGTTTGCGTTGCAGTATTAACTGATCTTTGTATTTTTTCTCCCCTTGTTTGACTTGCTACCGAGGTTTTGACAGTGGTCTGTGAATTGATAGGAGCGAAACAGACTGATAATTGCGCTTGTGTTTATTTGGAATACTTCATTTTGTCTTTGCATTGATATTTTGCTTTGTTGGGCTGGGATTTCTTTCAGTGCTTTGTTTATTGCTGCTTTGAAATTTGTATTGTTGTTTGCGTTACAGTATTCACTGATCTTTGTATTTTTTTCTCACTTGTACAGTGGATCGTGTTGTTTTCCTTGTTGGCCTGTATAATGTCAGAACGTGGTAGCCCTTGGCTAACCGAGGATGGACTTAGAGTGGGGCATCTAAATATTAATCATGTTATAAACAAGATTACTGAAATATCATCCATATTATCAAATTTGGGCAAACATTTTCACATATTGGTTTTTCAGAATCCCATTTATCTCCTTTCATATCTAATAGTGACCTTTCAGTTCCAGGCTATAATATAATTCGTAAAGACCCCATTCAGAAAGGAGAAACTGGCATAATAGTGTATGTCCATCAGTCAATTAAAGTTGAAAGAATTGATTACCTTGAACAGCATCACGTAGAAACTATTTGGATCGAAATACAACTGAAGTATAACAAGCCCATACCTCTATGTTTTCTGTACAGGAATCCAGCCGAACATGTCGACTGGATCGACCGCTTTATTTCAATGTTGGAAAATGCTAATGATAATTACAAAGATGTCATAATATTAGGTGATTTTAATATTGATTTATTCAAAACTGATAATCACTGGACTCAAACTTTTGAATCATTTGGTTTGACACAATTAATAAAATCAGCTACCCGTGTAACCAATTCTTCTGAAACATTAATAGATCATATATATGTTACCAATTCAGAAACAATAATAGAATCAGTTGCTCCTGTTTATGGCTGCAGTGACCATTTTCCGATTTGTTTTACGTGGACCAAAAAGGGTGTCAAAATACCCAAGTTAAATCATAAAACGATTACATTCAGGAACTTTTCAAAATTGATCGTGAAAAATTTCTCTCAGATCTTTTAAATTCCCTTTAAATGACGTGTATCAGCATACTGACCCCAATCAAGCTCTGCAAGTATGGTATAACATCTTCCATGACGTATACAATAGGCATGCCCCTCTTCAAACTAAGAGAGTAAAACATCGATGAAACCCACCTTGGCTTACAAAAGAAATACAGGACACTATATATCAAAGGGATTATCTGTTAAAAAATGGCTCTCGCGAAGAATTCAAAAAGTACAGAAATAAGGTGACCTCCCTAATACGATCAGAGAAAAGGAAATATTTCTTGGACCTAATTAATAGAAAGAAAGACAGTAAATCTATTTGGAAAGCTATACATGGCTTAACCAAGAAAAATTCTGACCCTGTATTAAACTTAACAAAAGACATATCTGCAAGTGAACTGAACGCCCATTTTGCAAGTATAGCAAATCAAATCATACGAAACGATGAATCAAAAAGTAACGATCTACAAGAATTAATTACGGAAATACTGTCACCAGAAGAACATCCATTCAGCTTTGGATATAAGTGCCATGAATGTCCACGGAGTTTTCTCTTCTCTTAGACAGTTAAAACAGACAGCAACTCGTGGAATTGATGGAATTGACGGGAAAATTCTTAAGCTATCAGCATCTGTTATAGCAGAAACTCTCACATATATTTATAATCTCTGCATTGATAAGCATTGCTTTCCTGATGCTTTTAAACAAGCTAAAGTCATACCATTGTACAAATCAGGAAATATGTCTGATCCTTCTAACTATCGACCTATCTCTATTCTATCAGTTCTTTCAAAACCATTAGAACAACACATAAAAAAAAAGTGTCTTCTTTCTCATGTAAAAAAATTCGATCTACTACACCCTAATCAATCCGGATTTAGAGAGAATCATTCTTGTCAAACAGCTCTTACTAAGATAGTTGATCGATGGCTTTCAAACATAAACAACAAACACTTTTCCGGAGTACTCTTCGTGGATTTTGCTAAAGCTTTCGATGTCATTAATCATGAACTTTTGCTCTCAGAAAGTTAATTATTTATCGACTAACTTCCGACACTCTAAAACTCATTTCATCCTTCCTTTCAACAGGCAACAGTTTAGTTTTATTAAATGATTGTTATCTACTTTGATTCCCAATAACTTTGGTGTGCCACAAGGCTCGGTCCTTGGTCCACTGCTCTTCTTATTCTATATTAATGATTTACCATTAACCTGACTTCTCATTGTGAAATGTTTGCCGATGATACTACTATTGACACTAATAATTCTAATGCTCAGCAAGTCTACCTTGATATTCAGAAAAATATCAACCTTCTCGTTAAATGGACACAACTCAATCACATGTCTCTGCATCCTCAAAAAACGAAATTCATGTTGATTACAACAAGGCAAAAACGTCAAAATGTAACCGAAAACTTGCCAATCCTTTATATCGGTAACGAAAAAATCAAAGAGGTTTCAAATCACAGAGTCTTAGGAATAGCAATCGACAACAACCTATCTTGGTCGAAGCATTTAGAACTTCTTTCCAAAAATCTTGCCGTAAAAAAACTGTATCAGCTCAGGAAAATAAAAAACTTTTTAGATTATCACACCAGAAAATTATTTTTTCAATCTTATATTCAACCAAATATTGACTATGCCTCGACACTCTGGGATTTAGCTAGCAATAAGTTGCTTAAACCATTGACTAGTATATACAAGAGAGCTGTCAAAATAACAATTGATAAACCCTCGCTAGGGCACTGATTATGAACGAGCAGGTATCCTTCCATTCAAGACCAAACTATTGTACAATAAAGCACTCTTTATGCATAAAATACTACACGGCGGTGCTCCTTCCTATTTAATGAATATATTTACTTCTAATGTCATCGTCATTCGCATAAAATAAATCTCCCTTTCCCATCAATTAATTTATGCAAATCAAGCCTTGCTTATTCTGGGGGCTGGCTGTGGAATAATATCCCAGAAAAAAAAAAAAAAACGAACCAAACACTAGTAAGTTTAAATCCAATCTTTTTACGTACTTGATGTATCTGTCTGATCTTACACCACTTTACCCAAAGATGTACCAATAACTGTTCTGTGTAAATGTTTCATTTTCCTTATTAGTTCTTTCTATTCTTCCATCCCCCCTCCCCCCTCCTCACTCTCTAATTGTCCCCCATCCCACCCCATCCCACTCCCACCCCTACCGTCTCCCACACCTTCTGTCGGTGTTCCCTCTGTACATAGATTTTGTGTCCTTTTGTATTTTTATGTTTCATATTTAAGAGTGATTTTCCATTATTTTATATTAATCAATATTTCTTTTTTTCCTTTCATAAATTTCTTTTGGCCCCGGAGGGCTGGATGTAAAAAAGCAGTGATGCTTATTCCAAAAGTCTGATGGCCTGCTCGTTCTGTAAGACCTCCACAGACTGTGATGATGGGTAAGGCCTGGATCACCATCCCACGAGGAATGCAGCCTATCCCTGTCGGATCCTTCTGTAACCGCCAACAGGACACCTCCTAGTATTGTTGCATGTCGAGTTTGTGTCATTTTTCATAACCGGCCAGCCTCTCTCCAATCTCTCAAGAGAAGATCTCTCTCTCTCTCTCTCTCTCTCTCTCTCTCTCTCTCTCTCTCTCTCTCTCTCTCTCACACACACACACACACACACACACACACACACACACACACACACACACACACACACACACACACACACACACACACACACACACACACACACACACACACACACACACACACACACACACACAATTATACAGAGAGAGAGAGAGAGAGAGAGGAGAGAGAGGAGAGAGAGAGAGAGAGAGAGAGAGAGAGAGAAAGAGACGGATACGGATCCAGATACGGATACGGATACGGATGTTTTATTCATATAGGCCATAATGAAGGGGGTAATGTGAACAAATCTTTTCGAAAAAGAAACAGGAAGAAATCAATCAATCAAAGTGAAACAGGCATTCGACTAACTGAATATGAGACAGTACACAGCAATTAATTCTTAACTGCATACTATACCTCTAATGCTAAATGCCTTGTACAAGAAAACACCAAAATGTTTTATGGTAGCTTCGTTTGTGGATGCCACGAGTAATGATATAAGGAAAAGATATCTAGAATATTTTTGAGCAACTAACTGATCCTCAGATCATTCAAGATAGGACAACAGAACACAAAGTGAACCTCATTTTCTTCGGTACTTTTACTCCGCGGACAGAAATCACATTTGCTATGCTTTCTGTAACATTGGTAATGAACAAAAAGATCAGAAGTACCTAATCTGAACTTTGTCAGAACATACCGTAAATGACAGTCCTTTTTAATTAATAGGTGTGGTGGAACAAAATGCATACTTCTGAACTGCCTGTTAAAAGCAAAATGGTCGCTGTCTTGAACATGTCATGACCATTATTGCCATCTGCAATCAATTAGTCTATTCCGAAATATCCCAAAGAAATCATTCATATTTTCGACACCCTGTTGCAACCATACGAAACCAATACCAAGTCCGTATAGTTAAACCATCACATTTGAAACCCATGTCTTTTCTTCCTCTCGCATCCACATCGTATAACGTATATGCTTTCCTTGGCAACCTTTAGATTTCCATGTGTTTTTGTTTCTTTTTATCATCAAATGTATACACTTGGTAGCAGAATTCAAAGATGTCGGATATCTAAATTTCAAAATGGAGTGGTCGAAGGTGGAAAATGAAGCAACATTTAGAACGAGAGGGGTTTAGTAACGCCAAGGACATGGACATAGACGTAGTCTTGTCCTGTACGTTGTTTGTCTATGTTCTTGGCGGTAACTAACCCCTTCTCTTTCTCAATATCGGATTTCTGGTTACTTTAGCCATATATTAAATCTCTACGTGTTCACATGCTCACTTGTAAAATCATCTTCAGCGCAAATAATGAACATTTTCACAATAAGCAGCAGAATCATAGGGGCCCCAAAGTTCAGCTCCATACAGTGTGATGGTCTGTACCTGAGAGTCAACCAATTTCATAAATAGTTTCAAAGATGTGTTTTCTAATTTTGGTAGCTGGTGCATAATGCAGAGTAATGCATGCGTGGCTCCACTTGCCAGATCTTTGCATGCAAACGTGAACCTTAATGTTGTTGACAAATATAGTCCCAAATAATTAGATATGTTACCGATAGGCACTACTCCGTTGTAAATCTACTTTTCTCTGATTCTGTAATGCTAATTCTTTCTAATTACGATGATGTGGCTTTTTGACATGTTCACTTTTAATTGAAGTGAAGTTGTAGATCGGAACAAACTGTGTTTAGTTGCGTTGCGAGTCTGTAACAGTTTCAGACATCAGAATGACATCATCAGCTAAAAGAAGTATAAACAACTCTAGAATGTCACAGGTAAACTGTGTGCCATGTTTTCCATTTTAACAACTTCTGAAGTCAACTCGTTCATGAAAAGATAGAAGAGAACAGGACTACATAAGCCCCTTGTTTTTACACCTGAGGCACATTGAATATACTGGATCATGTTACCCCCATACTGAACTTCAGCTTTTACACAGGAATACACGCTTATTATATACTTAAGCATCTTGCAATGAACGCCAGCTTTTAACAGAATAGTCTTGAAAATATAGTCTGTTCAAAGAATCAGATGCCGTTTCAAATGCCTTTTTTTTTCTGGGATAGCATTCTGCTTAAAAACCTCAAAGGCAGAGGTGTCAAGTTAGGACTTTCTGAGGTCAATGAGGAGAAAAAAAAAAATCAGGTTTCGAAACACCGGTATCTGACCGGGAGTTATGATATAGTAGTGAGTTTCCTGCCCTTTGGAGATTGTCTCCCCTTGGAGACTATAAGCTTGCTAAAGGCTCATTTTGAGAAGCGTGTATTATTCCCCATTCGCCCATTCAAGCACGTACTGTTAGTTAGGCAGAATCATCTACCACCGTGGATATAAAAACTTATCTCCCCCTATTTTTTTTTTTCAGTCTGAGACATTAGAGCAAGCTTTGTTTATAATTCAACATTTTTTGCAGTCATTGCAACACCAAACTGCTCTGAAATTGCTGGAATGGTGCTCAGTTACCTACTCTTGAAATTTTATTAGTTTATTGTAGTTCAGTCCCTTCCTGATTCATTTCAAGAACTGGCCCTCAGCAGTTGTGTCTTTTAGATCTTATCTTTTGATATTTTCTACTTTTCACAAGAAATGTAGCTTATTTTCTTATTTCATAATTTTCTTTTGCTTCTTAGGCTGGATCTTTGGTGTGTGTGTGTGTGTGTGTGTGTGTGTGTGTGTGTGTGTGTGTGTGTGTGTGTGTGTGTGTGTGAATTCAACAAACATACTATGGTATTGCACACCATCATTTTTTTTTTTCTGGGATAACATTCTGCTTTAAAACTACAAAGGCACAGGAGTCAACTTAGGACGTTCCGAGGTCAATGAGGAGAAACAATCAGGTATCAAAAAACCAGTATCTGACCAGGAGTTATGACATGTTAGTAACACCCCCCCCCCCCCCCCCCCCCCCCCTTTTTTGAGACTGTCTCCCCCTTGGAGATTATAAGCTTACTGAAGGCTCATTTTCAGAAACGTGTATTATTCCCCCATTCACCCACTCAAGCACGTACTGTTAGTAAGGCAGAATCACCACTTACCACTGCAGATATGAAAGCTTATATCCCCCTAGTTTTTCGATCTAAGACATATGAGCAAGCTTTGTTATATCCAGTATATATATATATATATATATATATATATATATATATATATATATATAATATATATATATATATATATATATATATATATATATATATATATATATATGTGTGTGTGTGTGTGTGTGTGTGTGTGTGTGTGTGTGTGTGTGTGTGTGTGTGTAGATAGAGAGAGAGAGAGAGAGATAGAGGTTTCCATATTTATGACATATTTTTCTTAATGTCATGTTTCCATTTTCGTCATCTTCAAACACCCTTTTTTTCATTTTAAGTTTAAACTTTTGCCAAGTCATTTCTGTAATGATGGAAGAATGTTTAGCCTGCACGTAACCTGCACTTCACCCACTACTTAATATATATATATATATATATATATATATATATATATATATATATATATATGTAAAATACCACTAAAATGCCTAATAAAATTCTTAAAATGCTCGACCCTTTGGGAGCAGCATCTGTTAAAATATAGGATTGTAAAAGGAAGTTTTAAAATCGACAGCTCTGTTTCGAGCGCTGGCTCTTGTCAGGATGACAATGTGTCAGCCAGCGCTCGAAAGAGAGCTGTCGATTTTAAAACTTCCTCTTACAATCTTATTTTTTTAACAAATATATATATATATATATATATATATATATATATATATATATATATATATATATATATATATATATATCAAAACAGCCTTTTTGACAAAAAAAGACATGTTAAATAAACACAAAGTCATATTCGAGCATCGTTATTGGGGGCTGTGTCGCGTGAGAAAAAAACAATTACAGGATTTGTTAGGATTTTTGTGCATTTTGGTTGTTTGTTTGAATTACGTGTGTTTGTTTGATGCAATATTGACATTGTGTGGTGTGTCTTTTTACTTTGTTTCAAAGTTGTTCAAAAAGATTTCAAAGTAGCTCTTAGTAGCCATGCTCATGCTTTGATTTTGATTCATTTGCGACATTGTGTGAGATTTTCATTTGGATTATGCTGTAAACACGCAAGGTGCCATTAAAAAAAAATACTAGTTTTGGACCGAAAAAACATTGTCAATTAGTCTCTGGAAGCTCTGGGTTGTGTGAAGAAGACTGCAAACGCTACCTGGATGTTTGGCAAGGAACAGAAGATGGTTTGATGCCACGGAAACTTCCCCCATGGTCTCTAGATGCTATAACCGTTCAGTGAACTTGTGAATTCCGATAATTGAAAATTTCTTTTGCATTAACCAATACAGCATTTTGCCTGTGTTAGAAAAATGTCCAAGCTTAGTTGTTAGCAAATATAATGATACCATTTTTATTATTTTTTTCGAATATGACGGTGTCATCCTCGCACCTATTTGAATAATAGAAGATAGAGGTTTCCAAAGGTTCCTCATTTAGCTCTAGGTTGTGGTTAATGCTGTTTTGTTCTTCGTTCTTACGTTGTTTTGTTTTGGTCATTAACAAACACACACACACACACACACACACACACACACACACACACACACACACATACACACACACACACACACACACACACACACACACACACACACACACACACACACACGCAAGCTCATACGCATGCACGCATGTACGCACACACACACACACACACACACACACACACACACACGGACGGATAACGTGTGACGGCTTGGCGAATACTGAATCCCTGGAAAACGTCATTGTTATTTTAAAGTTTGTTACAGAAATATTTCAAACATTCGTTGTGGTTTTTTGTGGATGATTGCTCTCTCTCTCTCTCTCTCTCTCTCTCTCTCTCTCTCTCTCTCTCTCTCTCTCTCTGTACACATAACCACACACACACACACACACACACACACACACACGCGCACGCACGCACGCACGCACGCACGCACGCACACACACGTACGCACGCGCGCGCACACAGACACAGACACACACACACACACACACACACACACACACACACATAAACGCACATAAAACAAAGGTAATAACAACAGACTCATTAAAGTCTTTCAAATATTTCGGACTGTAACAGGTCTTTCTCAGAGGACTTAAAAGACGAGAATGGAGCAGGTATAATAATAATAATAATAATAGTATTAATAATGCATACTTATATAGCGCCTATTGTCGGCTAGAGACCAAGCTCTAAGCGCTTTACAATCAACACTCGTTTACACAACGGGCTGCCTATCTGGGTGGTGCCAACTGAAGAGCTGCCAGCTGGCGCTTCATTCAGTTGTTTCCCGTGTCATCCAGTCAGTATTGTTTAATGTCGATCACTCATTTTTCTTACTTCCTTCATTCTTTCCGTTTCTCACTCAGGGTGCATGCTGTGTGTAACGTGTCATCCATACCAACGGCCAAACTGACCTACTCTTCCGAATGTTGGTGATGGGATTGTACGTGTGTGCAAGATGTTATGCGTGCGTTCACACACGGAACCTCGGTTTATAGTCTCATTCGAAGGACTGTTTGGGAAATGGAGTCAGAACCAATGTTAACTCTGAGGGAAACATCCCCCTGTACTGAAACGCCCCGGCGGAGATTCGAACCCGCAACCCCAGGATCATCGAGATTACGAGTCAGGCGCTCTACCAACTGAGCTATTCCGGCTCCAGTCATCAACTAATGAAAACGTTTCACATATATATGCACTCTGTTACCCCCAGCCCGCACCCAACGCAATTATCTCTCCTATTCCACACGCCCATCACATCACAATAAGCACCCTCGACCACCCAAATTCCCCCATCCCCCCTTCCTTTTCACACCCATTCTCCATGTACCCCTGTCCACCTCTCCCCATTTCATTAACGCTCATAACCCATGAGGAGACACTCCCCCATTTTTCTCTGTACTTTGTGATTAAAATTTCCCCGGGGGAAAGAGCTTCCTCAGCCGATAGAAATAAAAATAATAAAATATCTTTTGATGCATGCCCCTTCAAACATCGTAAAATTGCAATAGTGGGAAGGCATCCAAAACATGTATACACACAGCAAACGGAAAACAGCAATCCATAAGCAACTCACACACACACACACACACACACACACACGCACGCACGCACGCACGCACACACAAGCGCGCGCGCGCACGCAGTCACGCATGCACGACACACACACACATACGCACGCACGCACATGTATGTATGTGTGTGTGTGTGTGTGTGTGTGTGTGTGTGTGTGTGTGTGTGTGTGTGTGGTTTGGTCAGTTAGTGGAAGATTGTTTCTCTTAGATCCTAGTAAATGTTGTTCTGCGCTATTCTTAGCTACGTACGACGCTTAGGTTATTGGACAGCAGAGCGGACAGCTCGGACTGTTCTGTATCTTTTGGTCTCCCTTGAATCCTTAAATGGATCCTCAAGCAAAGGCTCTTTCATTGCCCCTTACATTTTATACTGTTGCATAACGTTTTTTACTTTTTAAGCAACTTTTTTGCCTCTCCACATTTGTTGTTGTTGTTGTTTCTATTGTCTCATCATCTTTAACTTCTTTCTTCTAATGCGTAATGCGAGAGTTTGTCTCAAACTTTTTGCAGATATTTGACTGGAATGTATTATAATTTTAAAACAATACATTTTTCATTGTTTGGTTCTCTCATGAAAACAAAGGGGGAGCAAGCGATGTGTTGTCCGTCTGAACTTGCTGCCATATGCATAGTATATGAAGAAGTTGAAAGTGTTGTTGAAGGCTGAAGCTAAGACATGAAACATTTTGGTCACTCCGGCCATGTTGTTAAAGCGACCTCCAAGTCTGAATTCAGGTTCCACAAGAAATAAAGAACGAAGGCCTATGGACGGCACGATACACAGAATGAATAAAATGGAGGTGCCGACGATGGTGCGAGCTATCGCTAAATTTGTGGAGTTGACAGAACTGGATACAGATGATACTGTCTCCCTCCACTGGGACAGTTGTTTCAGTTTGATGGTAGTGACAACTGTGCAGACTGTGACGCAAATGGCGGAGAAGCAGGGAAGAACAACCCCATACACAAAAACTGTACATCACGTCCATGACAAACTTGTGTCGGAAGTAAAAGTCTGTGGGTTTAGACAAGTAGAAGATGCTGCCATCTGTGTGGTCGACGACGACACACATCACGCTGTAGCGGACTCCAATTACGAGGAAAAAGGGGCCAGTGATGACCAACGTCATTGTCCACAGCATCACAACGGTCGTCTTTGTTGGCATAAGGTTCTCGCCAGGAGAGGCCGAGTGACGCACAAACAACGTTCAAAAGCTATCACACAGTACACCATCTGAGATGACGTCACTAGACCATAGAAGCCTAGCAGGTGATACTGAAAGAAAAACTGAGTGACAGGTCCCGGTTGTCCCCCTTTTCCTACGATGAGCATGTACAGCACGTCACTACTGGAACCGTATGTGCTAATGATGCTCAACAGGTCTACTAGGGACAAAGTGAAGAGGCAAGCGTTGATTCTTTCCTTCAGCCCGTGTTGATAGAACACCACCATATTCACAATATTAGTGAAGATGGAGACAATAAAGATCACTGGCAGACAAATGCCCCCAAACAACAGTTCCACTTTATCGCGAAACTTGCTGGTGACGATGTTGTCCTCGTTATCCCATGGAATGAAGGGGAAGCTGCTTGTCATTACACATCCTTCAGGAATGGACAGGGCACTGCTGTTGCCAGAGACAGTCTTCTCAGAGACACTGCTGAGTGAAATAGTTATGTACATGGAAGACATGCTTGACACAAGATTACGATTCAGCATGCTGTGACTCGTTGGCAAGAAGCGTCTCTCACGTAAGGTTTCCCGTCGACCATTTCTCCGAACTGACGTGGAAAGTTACAGTATTGTCAAACCAGATTAATGGGGGAAAAAGAAACTAATACATCGTCTTCAGACGTGAACAGCAGGGGACATAAATAATGCACAAAACAAAACAACATCATAGATCGCACTCAGAGTGAGAACAGCAATTCAGAAAAAAGAATAAAGGGGGAGGAGATAACAGACAAAGACAGAGAGAGGGAGATGGCAAAGGGGAAAGAAATGGGATGGTTAGTTGACAGGTAAAATAAGTGAGGAGGAGTTCGCCAACCAAACAGGATGTGTGTGTGTGTGTGTGTGTGGGGGGGGGGGGGGGGGGGGGGGTGTGTGTGTGTGAGGAGAGAGAGAGGGGGGGGGGGGACAGACAGACAGAGAGCGAGCGAGTGAGCGAGCGAGCGAGAGAGAGAGAGAGAGAGAGAGAGAGAGAGAGAGAGAGAGAGAGAGAAGAGAGAGAGAACAAACGAACGAAATTTTGTTTATTCAGGGATATGAGATAAGCATACAAGCGTGCTTTCTTACACTCAGTCCTGAGGCTAAACAAAAATTCACAACAATGGTGCAGAAAGTAAATTATCTATGTATGTAACAAAGTATGACAGAGAAGAAGAAGAAGAAGAAGAAGAAGAAGAAGAAGGAGAAGAAGAAGCAGAAGAAAGAAGAAAAAGAAAGTATGAGAAACATAAATACACAATACAGTCTACGCCAATTATTTACACGACTGATAAAGGCCACAGGAGGTAATTCGGTGATCAGTTAAAGAAAAGAGTAAGATAGAACATATGCTAGTTTAACCGTGATTTTTTTTTTTTTAATAAAGATCAATCCAATAATAATGGAAAAAAATACATAAATACGGAATGATGAGTAACAAGATAACATATGCAGTGTTCAATTTCTGAATAACAACAGTTACGGACATTTATACTTGTGATATTAGCTCATACTGAATACTAGAGAACTGAACTGGTTGGGTTTTTTTTTTCGTCAAATAGAAGGCGTTTATACGCAACTTTCAACGAATTAATGCTTTTCTTCTGTTTAACATATGTTGGCATAGAATTCCAAAGTGTTCCACCAGAGTAAACTAAGCTACTTTTTAAAAGATCATTCTTGGTTCCGGTATGATTATGTTATTAGTATATCTTGACTGATTGGTTGGAAATCTTGCAGACATATTTGAGGGTGGTAACTGGTTCATAATTCTGAATACCATTATTGCTTTATTATATTCAAATTGATAAGAAAGGGGCAATACATCTAATTCGAGGTAATCTTGAGTAGTTAATGTTGATGTTTTTTTTGAAGTACTGATTTGATAGCCCGCTTATGGGCCCTGCGCAACGGTTTTAACGTGATTGCCTTGCAAGAATCATACAGAGTAGAAGAATAGTCAATGTAGGACTGGATATATGCCTGATAGGAATGTTTACGAGAGTTTATATCTAAGATTTTTTTTTTTAATTTAGGAAGCTGAAAAATTTTCTGAGAAACTCGTTTGCCTAAGTTGGAAACATGTGTGGCAACCAGGAAGGATTATTGTCAATAGTGACACCTAAAACTTTATGAGTGTTAACTTCTTCTAACTTATTGTTATTAATAAATATAGGGGGCATTGGAGTACTTACATTTTGTCTTTTTTTGACGAGAAGTAATAAGCATGTACTTTTGTTTTTGATCATTTAAGGACATATGATTCAATTCTGTCTAGTTAATTAGTCGAGTTATATTTTCTTGCTGGTTATCTGATAAGTGTTTCAAATCAGTATGTTTTGAATTAATTGATGTGTCATCTGCAAAAAAAAAGTTGAGATGCATTAATATGCGGGGGGGGGGGGGGGGGGGGGGGGGGGGGGGGGGATCGTTTATAAAGACTAAAAAAAAAAAAAGAAGAGGACCAAGTACTGACCCTTGTGGTACACTAAATTTTAGGGGTAAACAATTGGACTGAGTGTTGTTAATGAAAACTGATTGTTGCCGATTTGTGAGGAAAGACTTAATGAGAGAAAGAACAGGGTCAGCGATTTTGTAAAGAGCCAGTTTACGTAATAACAGATGATGATTTATGACATCAAGGCTTTACAAAAATCAACAAAGAGGACTCCAGTGAATTCTAAATTATTGATAGCCGCTAGCCATTGATCATTTAAGTTTCTTAATGCAGTATGGCAAGAGTGATTCGATCGAAATCCAGACTGGCTGAGATGGATTAGATTATATTTAAAGAAACGGGAAGACAAATGTTTATGGATGTGTTTTTCAAGAGGTTTCGATAGGAGATAAATGATTGAAATCGGTCTGTAGTTTGAGGGTCCATTTTATTTCCAGATTTAAAAAGAGGTATGACTTTAGCTTTCTTAAAAATATTAGGAAAATAACATTTATTTCAACACAAATTGTATAAATACGTAACAGAATCAGAAATAATTGGGGCACTTATTAAAAAAAATGATACCATCTAAGTTATCAAGACCTCTAGTTCCATTTTGCTTCATACGTATAATAAAACAAAAACAAACACCATATAGAGATATTGGAGAAAATGATTAATTCCGTTTCTATTGATTTAGTGTTACGGAAGCCAGAAAGAAGTTTCAAATCATTATTGTCTGATTTGTCTTTTTTGTGATATCAGCTATATTACAAAAATGTTTGTTTAGAATCTCGGCAGACATTTCCTTAGGAATAACAGTTGCCTTGTCAATACATTTATTGGTAAGAATATTTATGGCTTTCCAAATAGGTTTGGAATTATGCTGGGGACAGCTGAAAATTAAGTTTTTGAAATAATTCCTTTTTGAATATCGCAACATAGATGAAATCTTGTTTCTTTGTTTCTTATGTTCTTCAAATTGTTTGTTTTCAAGAGATTATTCTTTATATGTATGACTTCTTCAATTCCTTTAGATAACCATGGGGTGTTGGGTGAATATCTTACCCTTTTGGTGACAAATGGGGCATGCTAATTGTATATAACAATAAAAATTGTGTGCCAGAGTTCAAAGGCTTGGTCAGGGTCTGTGTACTGATAAACACGAGATAATTGCGATTCTGCTAAATCTTTAAGGAAAGCATTCTTATCAAAACTGCTAAAAGATCTGTCTGTAACAGTTTTATGTCCGGGTGTAGGAATTTTTATGTTTCTTTTCTTTTTTTTTAACCCAAGTTACGCATATAGGTAAATGATCACTAAAACCACAGTAGGTGCTACATATTTCAATAATATTTTGAAGAGAGAGAGAGAGAGAGAGAGAGAGAGAGAGAGAGAGAGAGAGAGAGAGAGAGAGTATGGTAAGGGGTGCAGAAAGCGGCTAGGTAGCAGGAAAGAGTGGGCATGTGGAGCTGAGGAGGAAAGATAGCGGGGGGCAGGGTGTCAGAAAGTCTGTACATTTACGCTTTGCTAAAAAGAAAAAAAAAAAAAAACTGTGACAAACAACTTGTAACATGTGTGACTGTTCGCGTAATGTAGCCAATGGGATAATTTATTAAGTGGTCAAAATGGGCGATTAAAAAAAATGTTTCATTCATTAATGTTTCCCTGCAGTCTTGAAATAATTATGAAGCTTATTACCCATGGCAATTTAACGGCATCCGTCATGGTGTAAAATGAATACGTGAGAAAATGCAACCCAGAATACTGTTTGTACTCTCCAGAAAAGCAGGGATGAAACGTGCCGATGATCTCATGATCTAATCAAAATTAATCCAAGGTGTGTAGGTAACTTTTTCTTTCAGTGAATATGGCAACCAAAGATCTCTGAAATTACTGCTGTGCCCAAAACAAGTTTCCTCGGTGGACTGAGCTGTTTATGTAGTGTACATTATTGCCCAAGGAAACACTGTACCAGATCAGAATCCTTTATTGGTTTTCCTCACCGCTTTTATATTGCATTCATGTAATTATAAACGCGTACATAGTTGCCCAAGTTATAAACATTCCCAGTTCAAAATCATTCAAACAGTAATAGCGGTAAAACGATGTGTTTTAACCCACATCTAGCGTCTTCTTACATCGATTGCTACATTTTGTTCACATCATTTCATTGTTTCTTACCTACCAATGCGTTAGTGAAGCAATAAGTCAAAGACGTTGGATTTGCGGTAAATAAAATCATCCTCACATATATTCAGCGCACGATTTAATTCATGTGCATGGATATTCTTTGTAATATTTCGGCAACTTTGTGGGTCGCAGATCCATAGCCTGGGCAATGGTAACACAAAGACATAAAGTGTTACGCAATTGTTTTTGAGTTTGTGGAAGCCATTTACGCCGCCGCCGTATTATAGAAATAAAAAGAAATATACTCTCTCAGAGCTG
>JADBJO010002700.1:19828-27328 GCA_016801955.1 Conus betulinus | reverse complement strand
GCTCTGTGGTATACTAGAAAATCGAACAGATTCTTTTTCACCGGGTTTGTTTATTTTGCACATATTAGCCGAGGTGTCTCCTATTTCATCTTCAGGCTTTCTCATAATTTTGCCACCTTTTTATTCCTTGGTCGCGACGCGTAACGATGAAATCTGTTGCATCTTTGGGGAATTTAGAGTTGGCTGATGGTGTCATCTACGAACGTTTGTGTTTATTGTTGTGTTCAGGTGTCAAAAACTTGTCAATTGAATCAATGTATATGTTCAATGCATGGCGTTTCAAAACATAACATTGAATGCTTTTTTTTTTTTATGAAAAATTACTGTCCACATGACTTAAGTTTCTGAAGGGTTTGTGAGGAAATGTATTAACTCTACTTGGATGCTATTGCAAGGAAATTGAATTAGTTTGGGATTAAAGCATGCTGGCGCTTGTGTTTATTCTCTGTAATATTTTCTTTTAAATCCTAGAATAATTAAAGTTGTTGTGACTCACTAAACATTGTTCATAGTGTTTAATCGTTAGACGCTGACATTTTTCTGTTCTGTTTTTCTTTTTCTTTTTTTTTTTTTTTTTTTTTTTTTTTTTTTTTTTTTTTTTTTTTTTTTTTTTGAGAAATAAATTCATTCCATTATAATTGTGATTGAATGTGACCTGTGGGCGGGACACTTTGTAGTGATGTGAAAAAATGAAGCTGAATGGTTCTGACTTGTTGCCTAAAGTAACTATTCAGTCATGGTAAAACAAGAAGCAACGATATTGGTGGTTATCTATACAAGGGACAAAGTTAGTGTAGAAATAGCACATATCTGAACATAGAGTGATTGAATAACCGTTTTGCCTGAAAATGCGATTTCAGACAATGAATTCAGATGTTATCAGTTCAGAATTGAATCAACGCCTATCTTACGCTGAAGTGATTGAAGGTAGGTGATTGCTGGTTCATTTTCGTTGTCCTAATCGTTTTATATCTTGCCTGAAGAAGACCTAAGAGGTCGAAATGCGTCGTGTTTGCTAACATTTATTTCAGATATGTTGAGATTTCCGCCTGCAGTTGCCTCACTTTGCAACTACAATCGTGGGGATTCCAAGAGGAAGAAGGCTTGATCTGCTAAGTGATACCGATGGCCCTGGTCATGAATATCACGGTATGTTTAAATCATTATTTTCCACTGTTACAAAAGCCTATGAATTATTCTTCATTGGATATATTTTGCATACTCGAGGTCTTGCCAAGCATGAGTCGTCAGCATTTCGAGAATAACGGGGGGAAATATGTTAGTCTTGCTACTGATGCTTATTTCACGATGCAATTTGTACTTTATAGTAGCATTTTGAATATAGGACGATGTATAAGAAGAGACCGATTAAATGTGCCATCTAGATTATATATATATATATATATATATATATATATATATATATATATATATATATATATATGTGTGTGTGTGTGTGTGTGTGTGTGTGTGTGTGTGTGTGTGTGTGTATGTGTATGTATATATATATATATATATATATATATATATATAGAGAGAGAGAGAGAGAGAGAGAGAGAGAGAGAGAGAGAGAGAGAGAGTGTGTGTGTGTGTGTGTGTGTGTGTGTGTGTGTGTGTGTGTGTGTGTGTGTGTGTGTGTGTGTGTGTTGTTTCCAAGTACCTTTTTCCTCAACTCTATGCATTTGTCTTGTATGACATTTGTATCATGTGTGTATGCGTTGACTAATGCCTAATGCATTGCACAGTACCAACAAGAAAAGAACTGTACTGACACTAATCAGCATCATAAGTCTGACTAAGCCTTAGACAGACAGGGAAAAATGAAAATGTATGGAGATATGGCTCCTAATAAAGGGAATCTCCACGATCTGGGTAAAAATTCAGGTGCTGACAGTTTTTAAAATGTTTCACGTAAAACAAACAAACAACAACAACAACAAAAAAACACCATGGTTATTGGTCTGTCTGGTATCTTAGCACAGATTCAGTGCTCCATCATCAGTCCCTTCATTACCGCTCATTTGCTCAATACTTGCGGGGTATCGATGGGATTGTACTTTAAAGAAGGCCAATAAAGTTGAATCAAAATACATATAGATAGAAATATTCCCCAAAGTATTTCGGTTCGCTGACATTCACGGCTGGCATCTTTTAGCAGCCCTCTCTGATTCTCCCTCTCCATGTCTGTCTCTTCTCTGTCTGTAAGAAAAAGAAACACCCGAAGGTGCTGGGGAGGACCCAGAGAAGCACTGTCTTCACCTGCCTTTAGAGCAGTCCTGTACCACCCTTGGAGCCTGCGCTGTTTTGACGATGGGTACAGGCACGCGCAGGACACGTCATTAAGATATCAAGGGACATAACTGCTCTTGAACAGAGGTAAATCAGACTACAGGATGCAACTCATAACAGCCTTAAAGTAGCATCCCCATGGGTGTATCAGCCCGTATTTCATGACTGCAGAGCCCACCGGCGAAAAACACCACCCTCCAGCTGTCGAGCACACCCCACAGATCCAACCACCCCTGCCCACGGACAGATGAAGACAGTGCCACTCCAGACACAGCCAAGCTTTCGCCATACGGTCTTATGTGCCCTCAAGAGAGAATCCAAAGTTGTAGTCTTCACCACTGTCAACAGGACTTTCCCTGTGGTCAGTAGGTCTTTCTTCACGTCACTGGACCTTTCTCCAGGGTCAGCCTAGTTAAGGCAAATATATATATATATATATATATATATATATATATATATATATATATATATATATATATATATATATATAAAAATAGGATGGTAAAAGGAAGTTTTAAAATCAACAGGTCTGTTTCGAGCGCTCGCTCTCCTAGGAGAGACCTGTTGATTTTAAAACTTCCTTTTACCATCCTATTTTTAATATTGACATGTTTTGTGCGCTGGGGAGTGTGTTTGCTTTGCGTGTATTTCTGCTTGCGCCCACACAACAAGTGCCTGTGTGATCTCTCTCTCTCTCTCTCTCTCTCTCCTCTCTCTCTCTCTTGTGTGTGTGTGTGTGTGTGGTGTGTGTGTGTGTGTGTGTGTGTGTGTGTGTGAACATATACAAGAATAATGTGAATGGAAACGCCAATTCAATGCACCATTTGGCGATTCCTTCAAAAACGTGGAACACATGTCATGGACCATGACTTGAGGAAAAAAAAAAAAACATCTGTTGGACTGAAAAAGGAAAGCATGAGCGTGGTGTAGTACTGTAGTACTGTTTATTGCCTGGCAAGACAGACGGGCATGGTGGAAACGTATCAGTGCGTATAGCCTCTTGGACGTCTTTCTTAAGCATATGGATAGCACCCCTGATATCGTTATGGTTTGAGATGCAGTCTCAGCATTGAAAAGAAAACAGCCTGCATGGATGCATGCACAAAGATAATAGAAACCCCAGGTGCCCAGACTCAATAACAAACAGGGCTGTAGAAGTTTGTCCTTGAAACTACGTTAAAACGGAACTCTTTTCACTGCCCAAGGGTTCACGAGGACTCTCATTTTTCTCTCTATGTTAGAAAAAAAAAACTCACCTCATTCTCGCTCACAACTCAACAACTATTTCTGGGCTAGCAAGTGGTGGCCTCTGTGCATTCTGAATCAAGAGTTGGTGTGATTGAGGCCAGCGCGAGTCATCCAATCGGTGAGCAGCGCCTATTGTGACGCGTAGTCTCTCGGCGATCCTACATTAAAAAGTACCCTCTGGACCGGTGCCATTTGAGTTTTGACAGGATGACGCTAGGGTGGCTAGTAAGATGAGATCAGCGGGTATTGACGGTAAAAGAGCGATGGCATTGAACCGGCGTGAAGGTGATAAGAGAGTAGAAGCGGTGGGATGGGGGTGGGAAGGGGGAAGGGGCTGATTGTAGAAAAAAGAAGAAAAGGAAAGTGGAGTAGTCATCCTATCATGCTTCTGTAGCATTGGACCATAACCGTCTGACACCCAGAACTCGTCTGATGATAGATGCATGACAAAACGAGATTTAGTCAAGTTTGTGTATGAGGAAAGAGGAAGGAGGAGCGATTGGTCGGGATTTACTGCAACACGTGGTGCGCGCGGGCGCACACACACACACCACACACACACGCACGCACGCACGCACGCACGAAAACACAGTGAGATGATAGGGGGAGTGGCGTTTGAACAGAATGGGGCGATGGAGTGTGTGTGTGTGTGTGTGTGTGTGTGTGTGTGTGTGTGTGTGAATTTGGACGATGTTTGGCAAAACTGAGGTGAGTGAGATTTTGAATGCAGCTCCTCAATACTGCATTCTTGAACACCGTACAACACAGGAAAGTTATTTCTGGTGGAAGCAAAAGTGACTACCATCATTATGCTGTTTATGAGGTTCATGTTCCGGTTCACTCTAGATCAATCTCCTAGTAATGTAAAGTGTGTCTCTGGTGACAAGATGTTAGTCTTTTTTTTCTAACGTCATCAGATGTTTTATACTACTCGTCTGTTTTCGCCTTTGTGAAGCTTTTTTCTTAAACTCCAAATTCGAACATAGTATTTGATAGTGTTCAGGGACTCTTAAGTAATCTACTGGATGTTTACCTTTTTTCTCTTTTCCCAGCGTTGATATTGTGTTAGTCACGTGTTCATTGTCTCCTGTAGGTTCAATCACTGGCCCGTTAGAAATGTCAAGATCGGAAACATATACTCTCAATACATATGCATGCCTCAGTCTCAGGGAAAAATTCGTTAGTGGTAGTTCACACATGCGACATGGCAGTCGCGGTCCGTGGCGTAGAAAACGATCGGTACTGGCTAGAATGTCCAAGATGAATAATGCATTACTGATAGGTTAGGTGTCATAGTTATCGTTTTGTTCTTGTACTTCGAAGTGTGAGGGAATTGAAAAAAAAATTAATGTGTGTGGAATAAGTCGGGGGTGGGGGGGGGGGTGGGGGGGGTGGGTACGCGCGCCGACAAAATGTTCTTACTACTTTCTTTGATATAAAACGGGCGTACGATCAAGTATGGCATTCACAACTACTGATGAAACTTAAAAACCAATGGGATTTCGGGGCGTATGTATCAGTTTATTAAAGATTTTCTATGTAATAGGTCAATACAAACAAAAGTGGATCACCCGTATTCCACTTCAAGAAATCTACATATGGGAATTCCTCAGGGCTCACTTATTGCTCCATTTCTTTTCAATTTACTGATACATGCCCTGCCTCAAGTACTGTCAAAACATACAGTTGTAGTACAGTACGCAGATGATATATGTATGCGGACGGATGCTAATATAAAAGAACAGTACTCCTGTTAGAAAACTGAAGCACATTCAAACCCTGTACCAATGTGAATTAGACAAAATAAGTCATTATATGACCCAGAATGGTCTAAGTTTCTCTGTTGATAAAACCCACATGATGTTTTTCTGTGCTGGTAATTCTCCCAGAAAATGCCGATCTTTCATATTGATGGAAGCGAACTTCAGTTTAAAGATATAGTAAAATTCCTAGGTGTATTTTTTCACTGCAAAACGTTCGTGAAAATTCATATAGAAAATACTTTAACAAAAGCTAGAAAGTGTTTTTAAATATTCTCAAAATTGTTAGTAGGCACTATTGGGGTCAAGACACTCCATGTTTGATTCACCTCGCGACAGCCCTAGTCAGGTCAAAACTCACATATGCACAGGAAATATATTTTACGGCTCCAAATTATTTACTGAAGAAATTGCAATGTGTGGACTCAAAGGCGTATAAATTAGCATTGGGTATACCTGTTCATGCTCCAACTCTAGCTACATATAAAGAAGCAGGAGTATACCTCTAGATGATTATCGCAGGCTAGCTACTGCTAAATATGTTCTAAGAAGTAGCTCTGTTGATCATTTTAATGAAGTAGAAAGAACATTAAGATCCGATATTCACTTTCCGAAAAGGGCAAGAGAAATAAAATCACTGACAACAATGCCACTTACACTTCAGACATTCAAAGCAAATCAGGATTAAACGATAAAGATATATGTAGGTGCCCGCCATTTCTCTCCCATTCCTTCATGGGAATTAATGAAAGCAAATTTGATGTTGACTATGGTATTTTGAAAAAAAAAAATAGCCCTCACTATGCAGCATTCTCTTTTCGATCGCATGTTGAAGCTCTATATCCGAACCATTTGGAGGTATATACAGACGGTTCAGTGATTAATGATGGAAATGCTGGTGCTGGATTTGTTATTCCTGGCTTAAAGAAAGAACAAGCTTATCATGTTGGAAAAGGCCATTCCATTTTCTCTGCAGAGCTGGTAGCTATTCTCATGGCCTTAAGGTATATTGCAAATCTTCCCATGATTATATTACGAATTCTTTTGTGTGTTGATTCAAGATCTGTTTTACTGTCGCTAACTTCAACTAAGCTAAAGGAAAGAGCTGACATTATATTTGAAATAAGCATCTTGTTAATTTTCTAATGCAAAAAAGGTTCTGATGTAACTTTTTGTTGGGTCCCTTCTCATTGTGGTGTCCAAGCAAATGATTGGGCAGATAGAATGGCAAGGAAAGGGGCAAGGAATGCAAATGGCTGCACAACTGTAAAGATTCCATTATCTGTAAAAGAGGGATATCATCTTCTGGAGGCAGTCTATAAAAAAGCCAGCCACAAAGTCACAACTTTTGACAGTAAAGACTCCTTATTGCAAAAAGTTATTAATAATGAGCCACGAGAAGTTAGCTCTTTATGTTACAGACTAAAACTCAATGCGTTAAATGCAAACATATAAACGACATTAGGTGTCCCTGTGGAGAGAGAATGTTAACGTTCCATATTTTTATTCTTCTATTGTCCGTTCACAAAGCAATATTTGCCCGATTCTCTGGCAGTCAAAAACAATACTAAAGATGACGATCTCAAAGCCATTATTGATGATCAATCACTTCTTGTCACTGCAGCTAAAATCTCTTCTTCGGAGTCCTATAGGAACAGCTCTGTAGTTGCTCGTTTTGAAAAATTAAAAAAAAAAAAATTATAGGTATTGTTTATTGATGTTTATTTCTGTCAAACAGGGTATTACGTTGATGGGGGATATGAAATGACGGGGTATTCCTATTTGTGATAAAATACTAAGACCATTCTTTATTTACGATGATAATAGATAAGCACTGACGTACTTTTTTCCATCCAGTCCTCGCCCTGAGTAGGAACTACAACATGCAGTGAAATGAAATAATGTAAGAACGCAAACAACAAACAAGGCGGTCATGTAATCATAATGGAACATCAAGTGAAACATAGAAGAAATAACATGAAAAATAATAATAATAACAAAACATAATAAACAAACAAAGAAAAGTTAAATAAATAAAAATGAAAATAACCTCAATAAGTTGAGGGAGAGAGTGTGGGTGGAGGTTGGCTGAAGCTTGGGAAATATCTATAAAGATGTACCCCAACATAACAAATTAGCAGTATATCAGCAGCAGTAAAAATAAATGACACAGTCCACGTACCTATTGTGAACACACACATAA
>JADBJO010002700.1:5000-15000 GCA_016801955.1 Conus betulinus | reverse complement strand
AACTTCTTCCACTTGATTTGGGGCAATGAGAACATCTGTTGGCCGGCATGTTTGTAGTCTTTTTGGCACTGCTAATGAGGCCGTTGTTGCCTGCAAAGCTGATATTGTCTACAAACACCTGCAGATCTTTAGTGGTGCTTGAAAGAGCGGCAATGTCATCGGCAAAATCGAGATCTGAGAAGCTGTTTCCTTCTGTCTACTTGATTCCCTTTCATTGGGTTGCGTGTTCCAAAACCCAGTCAATGGCAAGTGCAAAGAGGAGAGGGGAGAGGATACAACCTTGCCTTACCCCGGTGACAAATTCAAACCAGTCACTGTAGCCATCTTCCGTCCTGACTCTGCATTTGGAGTTTATTTAATTTGCTCTATGGCCGACACACTTTTCCCTGGGATGCCGTAGGATATAATGATTTTCCACAATGATTGTCTGTGGACACTGTCAAATGCTTTGATGAAGACAATGAAGCTGATGGCCAGGGGTACTTGGTGCTCTCCACACTTCTCGATGATCTGTCTTAGTGTGAAGATCTGTTCCGCACAGGATCGTTTTGGGCGGACGCCTGTTTGTCGTTCCCTGAGGTCATAGTCCACTACGTCGCGCAGTCGGTTGAGGATGACCCGGCTGTACACTTTCCCTGGTATCGACAGTAGAGTAACCTCTCCAGTTGTCGCGCTCTGAGAAGTTGTCTTTTTTTTTTTTTTTTTTGGGGGGGGGGGGGGGGGGGGGGGATACAGACGACTTCGCCATTCTTCCAATCCTCTGGGACGACACCGGAGTTTCAAACCTGGTTACAGAGATTGCACATCCAAGAGACAATGCAGTCACCCACCACCTTTAAGCATTTCCGCTGTTACTCCATCGAACCCATGGGATTCATTGTTCTTTAATGTCTTGATAGTTGTTCTAATCTCCTCTTCAGTGAAGTCATCGGTGTTGATTGGGAGCAGGAGGGATGGGTCTTCCGCCTCAGCTGTGTGGGTGGCTCGGTTCTGTTAACTTCTTTGAAGTGCTCGGCCCATCTTGCGAACTTGTTCTCGCCCCTTGGCAAAAGTGTGCCAAACGTTGCCTTCACAACAAACAAAAAAAAAAAAAAGCAAGAACAAATAACAACAATACGAACAACAGCATCAATAAAAAAAAAAAACGGAAAGCCAGCACAGGTGGTATGTCATTGAAACAAACAAAAAAAGTACAAGTGCTGAATTAACACATTTGGGGAAAGCTGACAAGCTCTTAAGACTTAAAGATACTTTAATTCATGCATGTGGTCCCAAACCGTTGACTGAAAGATACTGTAATTGATGCATGTGGTCCCAAACCATTGTTTTAAAGATACTGTAATTCATATGTGGCCCCAAACCGTCGCTGAGGGGAGCTATGTGCGACCAGAAGGAGTTTGCTTAAAACTGGTTTGCACACCACAGATAAATCCTCCTGCACGCGACATAAGGCACAATGATGGATAAAAAGGTAGTGTTCAAATGCTGTTAAGACATATATCATTTCATATTCTTTGTTGGGATCGTATGGAGATGTTCTTTATTTGTATGCTTTGAAAAGTTTTCTCTTACACGAGAGAGAGAGAGAGAGAGAGAGAGAGAGAGAGAGAGAGAGAGAGAGAGAGAGAGAGAGAGAGAGAGAGAGAGAGAGAGAGAGAGAGAGAGAGAAGAGAAGAGAAGAAGAAGAAGAAGAAGAAGAAAAGAAGAAGAAGAAGAAGAAGAAAGAAGAAAAGAAAGAAGAAAAGAAAAGAAGAAGGAGCAGAGAGGAGGAGGAGGAGGAGGAGAGAGGAAGAAGAGAGAGAGAGAAGAAGAAGAAAGAAGAAGAAAGAAGATCAGTGATGTGGATTTAGGAAATAGAGCGTGCTCATCGACTTCAAGGAGGTGACAAGTCACCCCGTCCCATCATTGTCTGCCTCAATAAGTTCAAAGACAAACAACGCATTCTAGCCAGCCGAAAAAATTCTGAGGGAAAAGAAATCAGAGATGTTTGTAAACGAGGATTTCACCCAACGAGTGAGAGACAGGAGTCGTCTGCTAGTGCAATTCCTCAAGGCAGCAAAGGCGGAACAGAAACGCGACTTCCTCCGATTCGACACACTGGTCGGTGAAGGTCGGGCGTTGGTTTATGACACCTCCTCCCAGAGGCAGGCATCACGGCAGGAAAAGAGCTGAAAGCCCGGCCGACCCTACGCCTAGGCAACCTGCAGGAAGGACTCCACTTTGTTACCCTCACTAGGGAGATGTCAGTGACACATTAAACAGGACCACTCTGTTAACCACTAGGGATGTTAGTCCACAATCTGTTATCCCCTGATGGTGATGTTAGTGACACAGTATACAATGAGGATTCCACTCTGCTTATCCCCACTAGCTGATGTTAGTGACACAGTATACAATAGGATTCCACTTTGTTACAAGCTGATGTTTGTGACCACTGAGGATTCCACTTTGTTACCTCCACTAGTGATGTTAGTGACACAGTAAACATGAGGATTCCACTTTGTTACCTCCACTAAATGACGTTAGTGACTCAGTGAGCAATGAGGATTCCACTTTGTACCTCCACTACATCCACTAGGTGATGTTAGTGACACAGTAAACAATGAGTATTCCACTTTGTAACATCCACTAGGTGATGTTAGTGACACAGTAAACAATGAGGATTCCTTTTTGTTCCGTGACTAGGTGATGTTGGGTGAGTGACACCACCAGGTGATGCTAGTGACACGGCAACAATAAAGATTCCACTTTGTCATCTCCACCAGGTGATGCTAGTGAAGCAGTAAACACCGTGACACACGATAGCAGGGTGACATCTCTCACACAAACAACCAGCATAAATGGTGATGATACATTAGATAATGAGCAAACACAAAAGACATTATCTAGTGATATAACAGCGGATCACAACAAACAAACACATAAGGCAAGAGGACTAAGTGTCTGTAGAAGAGACTGTATCAGTCACAGATAAAACAGAAGATGAGGACATAGCGAACGACTCCTTAAATCACGAACTGTTTCATGCACGTAACCACTCGCTGTTAGAGATAATGACATGGAATATTCAGAGACTAGCCAACAAACTAAAAAATATCCAAGGAAATCCGTTTACGAAAAGTATAAGATCTTTGCATTCTTGGGAATTTGGTCATGCATGCAAAATGCTATAGAAGCAGCATTTCCGGATTACACAGTGCTTTACACTCCTCGTACGCATATATTAAAGGGAGGGGTTTCTGTGTGTGTTCACAAGCCAGTAGTTTTACATGTGACACAGTTATTGAAATCAGCTGAAGACTTTTTCTAAAGATTGGTAAGTCCGTATCTAATTCTTCCTTTGATGCATTGGTGGGTTTTGTGTATGTACCTCCGGAAAGATCTCTTATTTCTGATAATGATAATGATGATAAAATTGAGAAATTAGGAGATTACATATCACAAATAATGTGCTCATACCTGACCTGGCATGGATGTTATGTGGCAAAATTAATGCTAGGACATCTGGACTTTCTGACTTTGATACGAATGATGTAAATGAACATGTCTCGTTTCAGGAATTCGGCGAAACTATTAGTAGTTGAAGGCCCTCAAAATAAACGGAAATAATAAGAATCGGGTGAGTTTATATATAACTTAGAACGAAACTTTATTGAAATCTGTGAAGAATTTGATTTATTTATTGTAAATGGTAGAACTATTAGTGACTCTGAAGGTGAGATTACGTGTGTAGCAAATAGAGGAAAGAGTGTTGTAGATTATTCCATTTGTTCAATGCCAAATTTCAAACTGAAATCAGATATGTATGTTGCTAACAGAACTGAATCAGACCACTTTCCCCATTGTTATTTGCCTTCCTTACGATTCTGTTGATGCGCCTGAAGAGCAGACGGAAACCGATTTAGTAAACAGAATTAGCTATTCATGGAAAGAACAGCATGCTGAATCATTGGATACTTACTGTCATGAAAATGTTCAGAAAGAGGATGAAAAGTTCGTGTTAGTTCTAGATGATAATGTCAAACAAGCGTGCATCAAGTTTATAAATTTCATTCAAAATGCTGCAAAAAAAAAAAAGAGGTTGAAACAAATTGAATGTGAATTTCGTGCACAACCCACCTGGTGGGATGAAGAATGTGAGCGAATCAAATAGGAAAAATATACGTATTTTAAAATTTTTCGACACAAAAGAGAGCTACACTGATGCGAAAACGAGTTTAAAGCCCTTAGTAAAGTCAAACAATCAGAATATGATGAATAGTTGGTAAAAGAACTGACCGACTCATGCTTTGATAAAAACTCAGAGCAAACAGGAAAATAACTCTGCGTGCTAGGTATGATTACTTTAAGAATCTTTTCAATGTAAGACAGACATCGGATGACTCGCAGTTTGCCGAAGATGTTCAGAGCACGCTCGGCATGCATGAAACAGATAACTGTCAGCAGTGTGCTAATTTGGAAATGGATAACGACATCACTGAAGCAGAACTCTGTTGGGCTTTTAAACAAATCAAAGAGCGGTAAAGCAGCTGGCCCTGATGGTCTTTCATCTGACCTTTTCTTGCGTACCTCTGACATTTTTGTACAATTTCTTTTACCCCCTGTTTAATAGGGTATTTTCTTCTGGAATGTACCCTGAGAGCTGGTCAGAAGCATCGATTTTACCACTGCATTAGAAAGAAGTAAAAAACAAATGTTGATAATTAAAGAGGTATTTCTCTTCCGATTGTTGTTAGTAAATTTATACAATACTGTCTTAAACTAAACGTTTGTATTATGTCGACTATAGGCACATGGGAAAATCCATGCATCCATACGGACAGACAAGTCTAATAATCTGCAATTAAAAATCCATGGACAGTTGAAACATTACATGATCCAGGACCATTGCTTCCATTCAGAGATGACAAAAAGAACACACACACACACACACACACACACACACACACACACACACACACACACACAGAGAGAGAGAGAGAGAGAGAGAGAGAGAGAGAGAGAGAGAGAGAGAGAGAGATTCACTGGCTGATCTTTTAAATGCAAGGATGGAGATTTTAGGTCACGGCCTAGTCATACACTCTGTCCTTGTCATGCATACATTATTTCAACATATATCATACTGACATACTGACAATTCAACATAGCAAGAGAGATGAGAGAGAGAGAGAGAGAGAGAGAGAGAGAGAGAGAGAGAGAGAGAGAGAGAGAGAGAGAGAGAGAGAGAGAGGAGGGATTGTGTCTGGTCATGGATGCCCATCTCGTTATTTTTGTCTCATCAACTAAACAGAATGTGTGCAACATCCAGTCCAACGATCACCAAGCTTTGATCCAAACCTGGGTAGCTTGAAGCTCCTAAAACAAGTCGTGAAACTTGTTCTGACCCTTTTCTGTGGGTACCAAACTGACCTAACTATTGCCAGTCCTTTGAAGAGGGAAGAGAATTACGTGCTGGAGACCTAGGTGTAGCCCTGAACAGTCGCTACAATCGGAGAATAAATTCAGTTTTAAACAATCCCCTCGAAAGGGCAAGAACCCTCAAAACATAGTGCACCAGACTATTTTTCTCTGAAATGGAGGCTAATAACGACGGACATTTCTTTTCATAATGCCCAGAGCACACACACGCAGGTATGCAGGCACGCAGGCACACAACCGTACACACACACACACACACACACACACACACACACACACACACACACACACACACACACACACACACGCACGCACGCACGCGCGCACGCACGCACACACTACGGCGGCGACTAAATGCCACGCACAAACTGCAAGATCACGTTTCTTGCGTTGTTCCATCCAAGCCGACGGTCTTTCTTTTTTTTCCCCTTGTATTTTGTTTCTGTCTGTCAGTGCCGTCTTTTCCAGCCTGACACCAAGCTGTCGTTTCAACTGTGATTTTGACTCTGGCTCGTCTTTAAAGACAACTGCGATGGTATTTTTTAGAAGCAATTTGTTTGCGTCATAGTTTTAAGAAAGAGAACAATTGTTGCTCGAAGTTAGAAATGTCATGCTTGGATCCGGATTTTTTTCTAGCTTAAAGGCATTCTAGACGCAGCAGAGAAAAACCCTTTGCCTCAGTGCAGCTTGTTTGCTTGGCCACTGAGAAAATAAAAGAACACATGAATAAATGTTGAGATGTAGGGCCAAGATATTCTCACAACACACACCATAGCAACGATCCTGGTTCAGTCGCTTCAGGTAGACAAATAAAAACAAACGAACGAACGAACACACCCAAATAGCAGAGCGTAGTAAACAGTGAGGAGAAAAAGCGTGCTGGCAGGCAACTCTTCAGTCACTATGGAAATGATTCAGCTCAGAATTACAAGTGCAGGACCCGGGGGGAGGGGGGAGGGGATGGGGGAGATATGCTGTTGGAAAGAGTGGATTAACGTGTAGCAATATATTCCTTCATTCGCAGCATATGGGAACCATTTGTTTTCTGTCTGTTCAATTCAACGAGTCGTTCACGCTTGTCTGACGTTGAACAGAGACGCATGTAAAACCTCACTCTCCAAGAGAAAGCAAAACCTTAGGCAAGAATACATGCAGACGAGTGTGGTCATCTGCGATTCAGAATCCCACCACAGACATCGAACACCAACACATCACGAACGAGTGTTTTCATTCACATACAACAAAAACAATATTGAAGAGAGAGAGAGAGAGAGGAGAGAGAGAGAGAGGAGGAGAGAGGGGGGGGGGAGGGGAGGGGGGAGGAAGGAAAGACGGAGGAAGAGAGTATGGAGATTGGAGAGATGAGAGAGAGAGAGAGAGAGAGAGAGAGAGAGAGAGAGAGAGAGAGAGAGAGAGAGAGAGAGAGAGAGAGAGGGAGAGAGAGAGGAGAGAGAGAGGGAGAGAGAGGAGGAGAGAGAGAGAGAGAGAGAGAGAGAGAGAGAGAAAAGAAATCGAAGAGACACGAAACACGTGTTGAGATTGAACAGATGGAATGTGTCGTTCATCTAATAAGATGGGAAAAATTCAAATTTGAAAATGATTTTGTTTCGCTTTCAGGCCAGTACAAAAGAATGTGATGCTTAAAAGAGTGCGGCATTCAACTGAGACAAAAGCCAAAACAAACTACAGCAAACCAAACCACACATAACAAAAAACCACAGAAAAGGGGCATCAATAAAAAAACTGACAACACTGAAGTAGCCACAGTTAAAGCCACGTCGGAACAGAAAAGGAAGATCACGTGTGTTTCCACCATTCCCAGCGCTAATTAAGATGGCGTTCCCTTTTCCTGGAACGTTTCATCATTTCCTTACAAATGGTTTCTCTTCTTCTTTTGTCAAGCTTCGCCTCCACGGCCATCAAAAAGAACCGTTTTCGAACTCTGACTCAACAAACAGCCTTTACCTATGAAAGTAGACATGGACCTAACAAACAGCCTTTACCTATGAAAGTAGACATGGACTTAACACACAGCCTTTGTCTATGAAAATAGACATGAACATAACAAACAGCCCTTGCTTATGAAAGTAGACATGGACTTAACAAATACCTTTACCCATTAAATTAAAGTAGACATGGACTTAACAAACAGCCTTTGCCTGTGAAAGTAGACATGGACTTAACAAATAGCGTTTGACTGTAAAACGTACATCGACTCAACAGTCAGCCTTTGCTGATGACAACAAATTCTCGGTGAGCTTTATCTCTGCCTGAAGAAACAGCGTCGTTTATGAAGATGGAGGCTGATTCAACAGAGTGTGCTTATGAAGACAGATACTGATTTTGCAGGCAGCCTTATTTGTGAAGATATACGATGATTAAAGAAGGAAGTGCTTTCAAAGATCCGCACACATTTTTTTTTATCCATTTAGCCCGTGGTTTTGTGCAGACAGAGAAATAAAAAGAATTACTCTGAACATTATGAAAGAGATAGCTATGAATAGGGAGATGACAACACATCACTTTGACACATAAAAGTAGAAAGAGAGAGAGAGAGAGAGAGAGAGAGAGAGAGAGAGAGAGAGAGAGAGAGAGAGAGAGAGAGAGAGAGAGAGAGAGAGAGAGAGAGAGAGAGAGAGAGAGCAGGCAGGCAGGCAGACAGAGAGAGACAGAGACAGAAAGACAGACGAACACAGAGAGATATAAAGACAGAATCCGACCCAACCACTGTGTCAGCAGGAATATGAACACTGCTTTTCCACACACACACACACACACACACACACACACACACACACACACACACACACACACACACACACACACACACACACACACACACACACACACACACACACACACACACACACACACACACACATACATACACAAACAACAGGCCCGCGCGCGCACGCACTCACGCACGCACGCACACGTACAAAAATACATACACACACACACACACACACACACACACACACACACACACACACACACACACACACACACACGCGCGCGCGCGCGCACATGCCCACATACAAAATTACAGAGAGAGAGAGAGAGAGAGAGAGAGAGAGAGAGAGAGAGAGGTGAGAGAGAGAGAGAGAGAGAGAGAGAGAGAGAGAGAGAGAGAGAGAGAGAGAGAGAGAGAGAGAGAGAGAGAGAGAGAGAGAGGGGGGGGAATCAAAAGCCAGAATGTACACCATGATGGAACCAAAGCATAAAGAAAAGAATTAGGATTGATTTAAAAGAAAAACAGAGATAATCGAATCAGAACTCAATGACGAGAAGTACTCTCAAAGACCCACGGTCTCTAATTGGGATGCTGGAATGTGTTGTGACCTTCATTTCTTGTGAGTGCTCAATGTCTACTGAAACTGCTGTTTTCTTGTGTTTTCGGTTCCCTCCATCAGTAAATTGTTTTCCCAGTCATTGCCAATGGTCGATTTAACGGTCGCATTGACTCCAGCCTTTGAGGACCATCGCGATGACTTTTGGAATCAGTCTATATGTGTCACGGTTTTTGTGACAGAAAGAAAGTACAGTATTCTTTGATGTTTTTTTTTTTTCTGACTCGAAGTGAGACTGGACACGCAGCCTCCCAGTCAGTGTTTTAAAGACATCTGCCACGCACCAGGCTTCCTTTCCTCCCCCACTATAACATGTCTTCTTGGCTGTTGATTAACTGAAAAGGAGATGTCAATATACTGGGCTGCAAAATGAACGCTACAAGGCACCACACTGTTGAGCCTGAGCCTGTCTGTCTTCAGGCAAAACCCGGAAAAAAACAACAACATAGATGTAAAGGAAGCTGGGAGAAAAAAAAATAGTGTAGGTAGGCAACAGTGAACGAGGATTTACAGGAAGACAGAGGTATGATGACAAGGGGCGGGACAGATGGGGTGTGGGGGTGGAGGTGGGCACTTGGGATGAAACCTGTAGCTGTGAACATCGTCACGGAGCCATTGAACTGTGTCCTGTGAGCAGAACGTTTGTTTACGTCTGTCTCGAAACAGTCTTGGACACAAATAAACATTTAATTATTCATTCCTATGTCCCCCCCCCCCCCACACACACACACACACACACACACACACACACACACACTACGCACACGTGCACACACGCACACGCACACACACACACACACACACACACACACACACACACACACACACACACACACACACACACACACACACACACACACACATAAACACACACACACTCGTGTTCTCACATAAGCTCACAGAGAGAGATAGATAGATAGATAGATAGATAGAGAGAGAGAGAGAGAGAGAGAGAGAGAGAGAGAGAGAGAGAGAGAGACAGACAGACAGACAGACAGACAGACAGACAGACAGACAGAGAGAGAGAGAGAGAGAGAGAGAGAGAGAGAGATCAAGTAAAAAAAAAAAAAGAGTAAGGAGAAACAAACACAAAAAAGAAGAAATAGAAACAAGAGATAATTGAATCTGATCTCAGTTACGAGAAGTTCTCAAAAAGAAACACGGATTCTAATTGTGATGCTCGCATTGTGTTGTGACCTTCACTCAGAAAAAGGGAAGTTGATACACAGGGC
>JADBJO010002699.1:277500-291672 GCA_016801955.1 Conus betulinus | reverse complement strand
GGGGTGCGAATCAGTTTGGATCGTAGCCTACTGCGCTGAGCTCGGTCGAGAGCCTATCCGACCCTCAGACTGAAGAGGGTTTGCTGACATGGCGAGACCACTGCATGGTGACGCAGTAGACTGACCTCGTATATGAGAGGGGGTGGTCGAACATCGGGAGACTCCTCGCAGTGGTGTGAGAAGACGACCGATCTTTCTGCAGAGAGGGGTAATGGCACAGGGGAGACTACTCGCAGTCGTGACAAGAGACACGACCTGTATAGGAGATGGAGTTTTGACAAGGGATACCACTGGCATTGTAAGAACCGATCCTCAGAGGAAGGAGTGGACAAGGAGATCTACTGCATGGTGCAGAAAGGACCTGCACTTCGTAGGAGTATGACGGCGGGTGCGGGTGGGACGAGGAATCTACTGCATGTGTAAAGCAGTATTACCAGATCTCCTGTAGCAGGAGAGTGGTTGGACAGTTGCGGAGACATACTGCGCATGGGTTGAGGAATAGACCGACCTGTTGAGGAGATGTGGTAAGAGGGAGACTACAGCATTGTGAGTAGAGACTGCGTTGGAGAGGATAGAGTCGATGTCAGGGTACGACACTCGCAATGGGAGGTAGAGACCGACGCTTTAGGAGCAAGGGTTGGACAGAGGCAGACTTCACTCGGCATGGCTGACGGAGAGAATGTAACGTACTGTAAGGTAAGGGTGGAGAGGCTGAACGGCTCACGTCGTGATGCGCAGACGGATAATGGATGGAGAGCTGAACCCATGAAATAGCCGGACTTGTTGGGAACCCGCCTCAAGTCACGTGAGATGGGCTCAGGACTCAGTGCCATGTCAGGTGCAGGAATCCTCTGCCGTGCAACACACACAAACACTACACACTTACACACACACACAACAACACTAGCTTAGCCGCGGGCACATCACACACGACACACGACCACCGAGTCACACACATCCCACAACACACACACATACACATACTCAACATAACTCACGCAGGTAGAAAGGAATTTAAAATCAAGGACAAGAAACGGCACTCTATGAGGAAAAAGGCATGTCCGTGGGAATAACTTTGATAACTGTTAATCAACGTTTTTATCTGCTGTTATACTGTGGTGTCTTAATTGCCATGGTTCTGATCTTCAAGTATCTCACGGTTGCAACATTTTGTTCATAAAGAGAACAATTTTTGTGTGTACCACTAGGTATGGTGTCTCACTCCATGTCACTGTGCCTAATACGGTCAACTGTGGAGTTTGACTCAATCAGGCACTACGAATCGGGGTGATATGAGGCAGGTGTTGAGGTGGTGTGTTCTCTTTTTCTTCTTCTGTCCCTTTCATTTTATTTCTTAGGTGTCTACATATCGATCTGGCGATAAGACAGTAAATACACCACGTGAACTGACAGCACACACACAAACCTCACACACACACACACACACCCAGCACCACGACACAACATCACACAGACCACAAACCATACCCACACCTCGGGGGCGCATTGCACACAAGTACATTGAACACTCTTTTGGCTGTCGCACTCGGTCAGACAGACACAATATACACCATTCAATCTCCTCTCGACACACACACACACATACAAACCCGCGCGCGTCGAGTCGCTCGGAGTTCCTGTTCGCAGTGGAGCATTCACACTCCTGTGAGCTTGTGCGCGAATGGACGAGATATACACAACACACAGGACGGGACAGGGCACACACACACAAACCCACAGGAACACACACACACAACAGCACACCCCAACACTCAAGTAGCAGCTTCACGCATGTAAAAGACGAAAAGCTAGTGAATAAACGCACGTCCCCCCCCGCACAAGGAACTCGTGCACACACGAAAACACAGCATATACAGTCTAATTATACCAAGTACAATTGACCAATACGAACAGGCCGAGCACAAGTAATTGCCCCAATGTACACACGCTAAAGCTTCCGGTGCAAAATTGCGTGTATGTTAACATGATACGCATTGTGTATTACACAGGACCAGAGTGCCCTAGGGCACTGCATGCATGGAGGGGTTCTGTGTTATAGGAACGCTCTTTCTTTTGTCGTCTCGGGTTCGTGGAGAGCAGAGAGGAAGAGAGCTAGAGAGAGAGAGGAGAGAGAGAGATAGAGATAGAGAGTAGGTATGTGGGCAACTAGACAAACAGAACAGACAGAGCAAACAGACAGACAGAGAACAAATGAACAAACATGCAAGCGTTATTACCTGGACCGGACTTTGGGACTTAAAGCGGAAGAGCACACAAAACAAAGTGTGACGGTCACCGGCAGTTTTTAATTCATTGCCACCCAAACAAGACCCGAAATTTTCGGCAACTAAAGCTTACTCAGCGACAAAACAATAAAACAGGTATCAGACATTAACATGCTCAATACTCCCGGCCCTTGTGAAGCCAACAGTGAGTGAATGAAGTGTGAAAGAGGGACAGTTGAGAGCATGAGGGTGAGTTGGTTCTCGAGGAATATGGCCGGCAGGAAAGAGTGTTGGAGCGTGAATCGGAGGAGGAGGGAAAAGGTAGACGAGGAAGAGAGAGAGAGAGAGGAGCGAGAGAGAGTGACAATGGTGGAAACGGGGTTTAGATTAACATTGTGTTAACACGCTTAGAGGGTTCCGCTTAGAACGGTGGCTGGTAAACCGGAGGGTGTGTTAACTGTAGTCACGTTCAGGCTGACAAGCATCGTGCCGGAACGGTAGTGGTGAATGCTTAACTGATTTGTGTTCATTGTTCCGGACGTATAGCTGGTCAGTTGTGAATCCGACAGCATGTACGTCAAAGCTTACCGTATAGGCAGTCTTGGTCTCCGTGCTGCTGTCTTCTGAGTTGACTAACGAGAAACGCGAAACGCAATGGGTCTGTCATCAGAATTGTTGATCAGAAGCGCTTGGAGTACTGAATACATCTGAATTGACTGCACGAACGATAGAAACTTGACAACATGGAAGACGAACAGAAGGAATGGGAAAGAGGAGAGTCCCCAGACACGGCAATGCCATATTCGAGCTGGCCTCCTGCCCTCCTAACAAACACTGGACGATGAAATGGTAGGAAATCTTCATAGTGAACGGGGAAAGAGTTCAGAGGGTCTTTTAGGACCGCTACGAAATCGTCCACAATCAGAATGATGCAAGGGGTATCCAGAATTGACAGGCACAGCGGTTTTTTCCTTTCACTGCATTGGTCCTAGATGCTCTGGACATCTACCTAGAAGGTTTGTCATTTGCTCGATGAAACTGAAAGAAATGACCGCTAGACGACCCACAGTTCTCAGAAACTTGCGAAGAATACTGGTGTGCTCGGTCCACAACTGAATACTTACGGGAAGGGCGTGGGGCTTCAGGCGTCACCAGATCCGCCGACTCTCAGGCAGCGGGAAGAGTCCATTTGAAGAGTTTGTGTGGTCAGACCTGATGGAGACTAGGTGAAGACCTGCAATTTAGTAGTCCACAGGAATACGATTGCTGAGAGACCAAATCGTGTTGGGCGTGTGCGTGACGAGACTCTGCGATCAACAAACACTGGAAGGTTAGAAAGCGTGACATTGACTGCGTGTGTTGATATGTGCAGAGCACATGACGAGTCAGCACAAACCCTTCAAATGACGAAAAAGCCCCAGGATGGGCTGGGAATCCAAGCATTTCGAGAAAAAGAGACAACTAAAACAAAAAGAATGCAAGGGGGCAATTCGGGAGACCATGGTGAAATGCGGATACTGGGTTGGTGGAAATCATCCAAGAGGAAAAGAAAAATGTCCAGGCATTTGAAAAATATGCAAAATCCTGTGGGGCACATCATGCATTTTTGCAACTGTGCTGCAAAACAATCCCAAGCAGTTTCAGAGAAAACCAGAATTCGACACCATCGAAGAAGAGACAGACACAGAGATGAAGATGAAATCTCTCCCTAAGATTGATGACAGAACCAGCAAAAAGGATAAAAACATACGAGCAAAAATGCTGGATAAACTAAATGCCGGTAGATTCCTTCTTGATCACAGCGAGCAACACAAACGTAATGTGCTGAGAGCCTTACATCGAAGTTACTGAGATGAAAAAGATTGCTTTGACCTGCAGAGACGAAAAAGAACTTGTGATGTTCAACGGACGGGGCTGAAATGAAGCCTGTGGTGAGATAGTGTTGCGATGAAGAATCCGCAAGAACAGAAAAGAAGTACAAGGTTCAACTTCCGTGATCACCAAAACAGACTGGGGTCAAGCCAGTACTGGGACTGAAAGCTTACAATACATGCAGGCAGGCTGTTACCATCAACGAAGTGAACATTGCAACATATCAGAAGATCAGAAAGCTGAAGAAGGCGCAAATGCAACGGACATACTCCACAAGATACAAAGATTGTGTTTGAAGGAGAAGGAAATTAGAAGGAAAACTCCATCTGGAAACGATCCGCAGCACCGCGCACGCGCACCATCTGAAGATCCTTGGCAGAAAGTGGCCGATAGCAGATCCAAGAGAAAGTGAAGAACGAGCGGATCTGCAACGGTTGGAGAAATTGGATGTTGTCACCAAAGTAGAACACCTTCCAACGGAGTGTAGATCAGCAGGCTTGGTCGTGGCACCAACAGGGCAACGGGAAGGTCAGACTGTGCATTGGAGGGTGACCCTCAAACCACTCAAACAAAGCCCTAAGGAGAAACGAATTACCCCATTTCCAACTGTTTGATGATGTACTGCCGCCACTCCTCCAGGATTGCCGCATAATATTTCACACACGACATGGATGCCAGAAACGGGTTTGGGCACGTGGGTTTTTTTGGGCGACAAAGTATAAGAGCAGTTACCTTACCCGACGACCTTGTGAAACTCCTTTTGGCAAGTACCCGGTGGAAACGGATGCCATTTTGGAATTTCACACCACCCCCCAGAAGAATTCCAGAGGAGGATTGACAACAGGCTTTGGCAGGACTGCCAGGCTGTGTAGCGGCTCATGATGACATTTTTTGTTTTTGGCAAAGGAGGCAAAACCGAGGAAGCAGAGAAAAAGACCCATGATGCCAACTTAAAAAAAACTGAACCCGTTTCCTACACAAAGATGTCGGGAACATCAAGCTGAACAAAGGAAAGATTGTCAAGCGGAACAAAGAGAATATTGGGAGCTGAGAACAAACGGAGATATCATACTTGGGCTACATCTTTTCAAGAGAAGGCTTGAAGGAACACGATCTCAAGGAAGACTGGGACGCTTGAGTCCAACAACTCCCAGTTTCCTGAAGACAAAGCACGCAGCAGGCGTGCAGAGACTACTGGGTGTAGTCGGTTACCTTCAGAAATTTCGCGACCAAATCTTTCTTTGAAGCAAGCAGCACGCTCAGAAGAACTCAGACAACTTTGTGAGAAAAGGACGTCGCACTTCCCTTCCTCAGATGATATAATGGAAGATGTCCATGGTGAAAAGGCTTTGAAGAAAGTGAAGAGAATACTTTCTGGCCGCCAGTGGCTGCAGGGCCTCCGCTGTGCTTCGCCTACTTTTGACTCTCTTCAGGAAAGTCTACGACCCACACACTTCAGTGTGGGATGCTTCAAACAGTGCGGACTAGGATCATGTCCTCATGCATGGAGGTGCAAGGGGGACCAATACAGTCCTGGTATACGCCTTCGCGAGCATTGACGGAACAGAACAGACAGAGACTACGCTCAAATAGAAAAAGAGATGTTGGCAATACTCTTTGGACTGGAAAGGTTTGAAAGGTACGTCTATGGAAGAGACATCCTGGTAGAGCACTGTGACCATAATCCCCTTGAGACTATTCACAAGAAAAACCTACTTTTCAGCGCGCAAAGAGGGATTCAGCGCAATGCTACTCAGAACTCAAAAGTTTAGATACACAGTATATACAAGCGCGGAGCTGAGAATGTATCTGGCTGATACCCTCAGCAGAGCGTCAGCGGAGAAGGCGGATCAGCAAAGTCACCCACAAAAAGCTATCTTCTACACAGAACTGGAGAACACTGATCCCCTTCAAGAACTGGCCATCAGTGAAGAGAGACTGAACAGTCTCCAGCAAGCCACACAGGAAGATCCAAACCATGAAAACTCTCAAAGCTGTCATACTACAAGGTTGGCCTGAGGAGAAACGACAACTCCACTGCAGTTACAAGACTACTTCCCTTTCAAGGAAGAACTGTCAGTTCCAGAATGGTCTTGTCTTCAAAAGCCACAGAGTGATCGTTCCAGAAGACGAAAAGAGAAGACGTCATAGGAAAACTCCATGCAAGCCACTCAGGAATTCAGAGTTGCATAAGAAGAGCACGTGAGGTAGTCTACTGGCTGGAGGATGAACTTGGACATCGAAGACTTCATTAAGAAATGCAGCGCCCTGCAAACACATTCCAACGTGGCCAGCAAAAAAGAAACCCCTCATCAGCACAGCAATCCCTGACCTACCCTGGCAACACATTGCCTGTGACGTATTCGAACACAACAGCAACGAATATCTGGTTACGGTCGATCATTACTCAGACTTCTTCGAGATTGATCGTCTGCAAAACGAGAGAATCTAAAGAAGTCACCATCTGCCTGAAAAGACACATGGCGAGACACGGAATACCAGAACGCCTGACAACAGACTGGGAACTCAGTTCACATCAATCCAGTTTGGGAAGTTCAGCAAAAACATACGGATTTGAACATGTGACAAGCTCCC
The DNA here is from genome assembly GCA_016801955.1 of Conus betulinus. Taxonomy (NCBI): domain Eukaryota; kingdom Metazoa; phylum Mollusca; class Gastropoda; order Neogastropoda; family Conidae; genus Conus; species Conus betulinus. Next base: position 284,980 of record JADBJO010002699.1, on the reverse strand, counting down.
CACATTACCCACAATCCAACGGGAAAGCAGAGAGCACAGTGAAGGCTGCCAAGATGTGTATGAAAAAAGCAGAATACAACCATCAAGATGTCTTCCTCCTCGCTCTACTCGAGTTGAGAAACATCCCCACCAGAAACGGTGAAACAGTTCGCCTGCTCAAAGACTGTTTGGCAGAAGGACGAGAACTCAAGTGCCAACTTCAAGGACTTTACTGAAGCCTGCAATTGTATCATCCAAGAAAGAGCTTGAAAAAAGAAAAACGAAGCAAGCCCATTATTACAACAGAAGTGCTGTAGAACTTACAGAACTTATTCCAGGACAGATTGTGAGATTCCAGCCGCCAGGAAACCAAAAAGTGGGTCAGTGCCAAGGTAGACCGACAGGTGAATGTCCGGTCATACAACATTCGCACAGAGGACGGACGTCAGTTCAGAAGTAAATCGCCGACAGCTACGGGACACAGCAGAAACAGAGCTTCAGCAAACGGTCCACACTCATGGACTAGTCCAGGGAAGGAAGAAGTCTGGAAGCCAGCAGCAAGACATTCCCTGCAAGCAACAGCGAAACGTCATTTCATCAACACAGACGCTGGAAGGAACGTCAGTGGAGCAGCCTGAACAAAACGGGCAACAGCCGCCTGAGTTAGATCAACCATCCCCGAGGAGCCAGTCTGAGACAGCCAACGACAAGGAACCCGACATGGCCACACAGCCAACACATGTAGGACAACCCGAACTTGTTAATGTCCCTTACCGAACAAGGTCTGGTAGACAGAGCAAGAGACCGGATTTTCTGAAATATGAATGAAATTGAAGACTACAACGCAATCAGAAAAACGTAAAGCATTATGAAACCTGGACAGGATTGTAATGGACTGTGTAATAATTAGACATAGGGGAATGAAAGAATTGGTTCATTGGGAATAATGTGTGTAATTTTGTTAACGTGGAGGTATTAGGAACAGAGACATCCAATTTGGTTGTAAGGTAGAATTGGGAAAAAGAGTTCTTTTTTGTTTTCCTAAAGAAAGGGGGATGTGACATGTGTAAAAGTGTTAACAGTGTGTTAAACACGCTTAGTCCGCTTAACCGTGTTACCGTGTGTTAACTGTAGTCAGTCAGCTGACAGCCAGCGTGCCGACGGTAGTGGTGAATTCTTAACTGATTGGTGTTCATTGTTAAAACGTTATAGTGTCAGTTGTGAAATTCCGACAGCATGTAGTAAAGACGTAGAAGCATTTGCTCTGTCTTCTGAGTTGACTGAAGCTGAAGCGAGAACGAAACAGAGAGAGAGAGAGAGAACGAAAGTAGAGGAAGAGTGGAGAGTGAGAAAGAGAAGAGGACAGGGAGGGAAAGGAGAGTGAGAGGGGGGGAAGGGTTTAAATTGTGTGTAGTGGGTGTGTTGCATATGAAGAGAAATGAACAAGAGAAAACACAATAAATGAAATACAATATGCACCAAAAAGCATTGTAAAACGACAAGGGGCGGGGGGGGGGGGGGGGGGGCACCAGGGAGAGGGGGGGGGGGGAGAGGAAGAGAGAGACGGGGGGGGGGGGTGGAGAGAGAGAGAGAGAGGGGGGGGGAAGAGGGTCAGCCGCCTAAAGCACCCGACCCAGAGCCTGACCCAAGCACCAAAGCCACCACTGCGTGAGAAGAAAAACGGGAGAACCCCGAGAGAACCCCGAGGAAAAAAAAAACCCCTAGCCAGACGCAGCTAGAAGCTGCTGCAGAGCCCCCCCCCCCCTATTAAAAAAGCCCTTGCGCGCGGGCACAACCACACACATACACACACGCGCGCGCGCACCCACACACACACACAACCACACACACATATTACATACAAGTGCGCACGTGCGCGTGCACGAACACACATGCACACACACATACACACGCCAATGCGCACACACACACACCATACAAACAACCACATACTATATAAAAAAAAAATGTGTGTGTGTGTGTTGGGGGGGGGGGGGGGGGGGGGGTGTACATGGAGAGTAAATGAGTAAATGTACAAACAAGGCATACATTAAAAACATTTGGGTGAAGAATAGGGAGGTAGGTGGTGTTATGGTGGCGCAACAAAAAGGCAAAAATAAGAGCATTATTAACGCAAAAGATAGATATGAGGTCATGATGAGAGGCGCTAACACATTCCCAATGACCAAAAAAAAAAAAAAAAGAAAGAAAAAAGGAAAAAAAAAAAAAGGGGGGGGGGGGGGGGGTGGGGGGGGGGGGGGCAGGGGGAGGGAGGCCAAGGGGCAAATGTTTTATTCAATGTAATCATAAGCAGGCCATTAGCGCAGTCAGAATAGGGATTTACTGTGCGATTCATGGCCTCGCAGATTGATATTGATCTAGAGAGACGAGATAGATAGACGAACAGAAGGGAGAAGAGAGAAGGCAGATCGCAGGCAGAATTCTTTTTATGCTAAAAGCAGATCCCATTGAAAGAGAGAGAGAGAGAGAGAGAGCCCAGAGAGAGAGAGAGAGAGAGGACAGAGACAGAGAGACAGAGACAGAGAGACCGAGAGAGAGACGAGAGAGAGAGAGAGAGTGAGTGAGAGAGAGATTCTTTTATGCATAAAAGCCATAGCCCCATGAAATTGAAATGTACGTTGCGATTCATGTCGCTTGTTGATGTTGGTATATAGAGAGAGAGAGAGGAGAGAGAAGAGAAGAGAGAGAGAGAGAGAGAGAGAGAGAGAGAGAGAGAGAGACAGACAGACAGACAGACAGACAGAGACAGAGACAGACCAGACAGACAGACAGACAGAGAGAGACAGAGACAGACAGACAGACAGGACAGGACAGACAGAGAGTCAAGACTCAAATGTTTTATTCATAAAGACCATAGCGCCTCAGAATAGGGATTTACATTGTGATTCATGTCGCAGATTGATATTGATATGAGAGACAGACAGACAGATAGACAGGCAGGCAGGCAGGCAGGAAGGCAGATAGAAAGACAGAGGAACGCGAGAGAGAGATGAGAGAGAGACAGAGAGGGGGGGGGGGGGGGGGGGGGGGGGGAGGGGGGGGAGAGAGAGAGGTACATTGTGATTCAAGTCGCAAGTTTGATATGGTATAAAGAGAGAGAGAGAGAGAGAGAGGAAGGGAGAGAGAAGAGAGAGAGAGAGAGAGACAGACAGACAGACAGACAGACGGACAGACAGACAAGCAGAAGACAGAGAGACAGAGACAGACAGACAGACAGAAAGACAGCCACAGAGAGACAGACAGACAGACAGAGAGGCAGACAGAGAGACAGACACACAGAGACTGGATTTCGCAAGTCTTCCAGCTTCTCACAACTTTATCACAGACGTCTCAGAGACAGAAACATGCATACAGAAAGGATACACCAGGAGTTTCGCCGCCGATCATAAACCCACGGCATATTCTACCTGTCATAAGCCCACGACATTTCCTACCTGTCATAAGCCCACGACATTTCCTGTCTATCATAAGCCCACAACATTTTCTACCTGTCATAAGGCCACGACATTTCCTACATATCATAAGCCCACAACATTTCCTACCTTTTGTAAGCCCACGACATTTCCTATCTGTCATAAGCCCACGACATTTCCTATCTGTCATATACCCAAGACATTTCCTATCTATCATAAGCCCACAATTTTTCTTACCTCTCTGTCATAGGCCAACGATATTTTCTACCTATCATAAGCCCACGACATTTCCCTACCTGTCATAAGCCCACAACATTCCCTACCTGTCATAAGCCCACGACATTTCCTATCCCTCATAAGCCCACGACATTTCCTAACTTCTCATAAGCCCACCACGACATTTTCTACCTGTCATAAGCCCATAAGCCCACATAAGCCCATTTCCTACATATCATAAGCCCACGACATTTCCTACCTGTCATAAGCCCACGACATTTCCTACCTGTCATAAGCCCACGACATTTCCTACCTGTCATAAACCCACGACATTTCCTACCTTTCATAAGCCCACGACATTTCCTACCTGCCATAAGCCCACGACATTTCCTACCTGTCATAAACTCACGACATTTCCTACCTGTCATAAACTCACGACATTTCCTACCTGTCATAAACCCACGGCATTTCCTACATTTTTTCTATCTGTCATAAGCCCACGACATTTCCTACCTGTCATAAGCCCACGAATTTCCCCTATCATAAGCATGACATTTCCTGCCTATCATAAGCCCACATTTCCTGACATTTTCCTGCCTATCATAAGCCCACGACATTTCCTACCTGTCATAAGCCCACCTATCATAAGCCTACGACATTTCCTGTCTAAGCCCACGACATCATAAGCCCACGACATTGTCATAAGCCCACGACATTTCCTACCTGTCATAAGCCCATTTCCTACCTGTCATAAGCCCACGACATTTCCTACCTGTCCCATTTCCTAAGCCCAAACCACGACATTTCCTACCTGTCATAAACCCACGACATTTCCTACCCACGTCATTCCTACCTGTCATATTTTCCTACCTGTCACAAACCACCCCAAGACATTTCCTACCTGTCCCAAGCCCAGCCCTACCTGTCATAAGCCCACGACATTTCCTACCTGTCATAAGCCCACGACATTTCCTACCTGTCATAAGCCCAAGACATTTCCTTTCCTACCTCTCATAAGCCCACGACATTTCCTACCTATCATAAGCCCACGACATTTCCTACCTGTCATAAGCCCAAGACATTTCCTAACCTGTCATAAGCCCAGACCCACGACATAAGCCCACCTGTCACCTGTCAGCCCACGACATTTACCTACCCCACACGACATTTCCTACCTATCATAGCCCAAGACATTTCCTATCTATTATAAGCCCAAGACATTTCCTACCTGTCATAAGCGCAGGAGGTTTCCCACCTCTCATAACCTCAACACAGAATAGAGAAAGCAGCAGACAGAGACAGAGAGTGAGAAAAACCCAGTATCTTTCAGGTGTCCCCAAACCTGCCACCACCCCAACACACAGGATCAAAAACCGGCAGTGAAGGGGCGTAACTGCCGCAGAAGAGTCCCAGCGCCGACAGGAAGCTGCCCAGCACAGGCTTCTGCGCTCTCCCAACTTCCGCTCAAACATGCCGGCAATGACTCCTGTCGACAAAGGGAAATTCTTAGGTCATCTTCAAAATGGTGAGAAAAGTATTGAGAATCTGGCGAATCACGTAATTTGACATACAGATCAATATACTGAAATCTGGGAGATAGGCTGCACACCAAAACTAATGCGCCAAAGTCTTGCTTAAGGAGTCGAGTATGTATAGACTGGACCAGTTACATTATTTGGAGATTTTTTTGAGAGTTGACTCACCTCGTCTTCTTTCATATGGCCATCAAGGGAGAAGCCAGGTGGTTCCTAGCAGACAGATTAAAACCAAAGGAATGGGACGATTCGAGATTCTTATTCCCGACCGGCCTACCCAGAGTTTGAGTTTGCTACAGTATCAACTGGGAAGATTGGGACCACACAGTCGAGTTTCATCCACTTAAAGGAAGTGTATCGGTGAGTGTTACTCGAATTTCCTGCCCAACACTGCAGGTGTCTCTATCTCTCTATTACCTGCCCTAGTGTTCCACTGATCTCAGTGGTATTAGTATTACTTTCCGCTGGCGTGATACTGACCCCGAAAGATGCTATTAGTATTACCTGCCCTTAGTGTGACACTGATCTCAGTGATAGTATGTCTTTCCGCTGGCGTGATACTGACCCCGAAAGACGCTATCAGTATTACCTGCCCTTAGTGTGACACTGATCTCAGTGCTCCTCTGGTTAGCATCAGTGTTACCTGCCCTTACTGTGACACTGATCTCAGTGCTCCTCTGGTTAGCATCAGTATTACCTGCCCTTAGTGTGACACTGATCTCAGTGCTCCTCTGGTTAGCATCAGTATTACCTGCCCTTAGTGTGACACTGATCTCAGTGCTCCTCTGGTTAGCATCAGTATTACCTGCCCTTAGTGTCACACTGATCTCAGTGCTCCTCTGGTTAGCATCAGTATTACCTGCCCTTAGTGTGACACTGATCTCAGTGCTCCTCTGGTTAGCATCAGTATTACCTGCCCTTAGTGTGACACTGATCTCAGTGCTCCTCTGGTTAGCATCAGTATTACCTGCCCTTAGTGCGACACTGATCTCAGTGATAGTATGTCTTTTCCCGCTGGCGTGATACTGATCCCGAAAGATGCTATCAGTATTACCTGCTCTTAGTGTGACACTGATCTCAGTGCTCCTCTGGTTAGCATCAGTGTTACCTGCCCTTACTGTGACACTGATCTCAACGGTCTTCTGATCAGTATTAGTATTACCTTCCCCAAATGTTCGTGTGCAAGAGTTACCCTACTTGTTTGTTATAGACTGTTTACTGTTACCTCCTTCACTCGAGGTTTCCTTTCATACCAATCAAACTGAGGATAACTGTATTTGTTACTGTTCGTCGGTACGTTTGTTTGAGTACATTCAAGATCGAAAAGGCTGTGCCAGTCTTGAATAAATGTTGATTTGTATTCATTCATTTCTCCAGCTGTTCTTTCTTCCCGTGTAGATGTGTCAGATACAGGGTATATGGGCAACATTGGAACATCCTTTTTCGGGGGAATGTCTCCTTGTTTGTTCTGTATGCTCTGTGTGATCATCGTAGATGATTTGGCGTCGTAAGCAGCATTCGTTTGGAGATATGGGCCTGGAATTATTTCATCATGGGAGCAAAAATTATCCTACTTTGTTTGTTACGCAGTGATCTGTTGGTTCGAATAAGTATTACCTGCCCCTAGTGTGATGCGGATTCCGGCGATCTTCTGGATAGAATGACAATTACCCGCCCCTAGTCTGACACTCACTCCGGCCATCTTCTGGTTAGAACGACAGTTACCTGCCCCTAGTGTGACACTGACTCCGGCCATCTTCTGGTTAGAATGACAATTACCTGCCCCTGGTGTGACGCGGATTCCGACCATCTTCTGGTTAGAATGACAATTACCTGCCCCTGGTGTGACGCGGATTCCGACCATCTTCTGGTTAGAATGACATGCCCCTAGTGTGCCCTTTGCGGTCGGCTGGGCTGTAAGCAACATTACCTTACCTTACCATGCCCCTAGTGTGACTCTGATTCCGGCTATCTTCTGGTTAGAATGAGACTCTCTGCCGATCTTCTGGTTAGAATGAGAATTACCTGCCCCTAGTCCGACTCTGATTCCGGCGATCTTCTAGCTAGTGTTAGAATTACATGCCCCTAGTGTGACACGGATTCCGGCGATCTTCTGATTAGAATGAGAATTACCTGCCCCTAGTGTGACGCCAAACCCTGTGGCCTGGACTGCAGACGTGGTGCCCCTGTCTGCCTGGAAATAGGTCAGCCAATCCGTAAACAGCGCGTTCAGTGACATCAGAAGGGTCAAAGGGATGCCCAGGTTGACGCATGCGCACACTCCAAAGAGGAACGCTTTGAGCTTGGATGCCTTCT
>JADBJO010002699.1:225000-272500 GCA_016801955.1 Conus betulinus | reverse complement strand
TGTCACCACAAAATAATTTACTTCATGGACAAAATAAACAGTCTGTGAACTTGTGTGAACACACACACACACACACACACACACACACACACACACACACACGCGGGTGATAACTTAAGTGTGAAGGTGTTCTTTTTTTTTTTTTTAATCTTTTTTTATAAGTGTATAATATCATCTGGCGATGAAAAGACATTAATTAAACCACTGAACTGAATACACACACAGGCGCGCGTGCGCGCGCGCGCACGCACACACACACACACACACACACACACACACACACACACACACACACACACACACACAAGTAGTAGTATAGGAGGGACTTTTCAACTACCATGACCCCGGACACCGGACCCCGTTAATCGATGAATCAAAGTCAATAATCAACTAATCAGATTGATAATAGTAATCGAAGTTATCAATAACCGATTAATTAGATAATACAATCAGATTGATACACGGTAATCGAAGTCATTAATAACCGATTCATTAGATAATATCAATACCTAATCAGACAGATTATATTAATATTGATTATAAAAGAAACTGGTCATAAGGGGTATTGATCGATGACTTATAGAAGTAAATAAATGAACATAAATAAAAGAATAAATATCTTTAAAAACTTACCACCGCGGAGGCTGTACGCATGTATTTTTATTCGGTGGATTAAGCTGACCATGCGGACGGCACGATGATTATACCGACTAAGCCAAGACCACTGGGCAGTGTACGTGTCTCTGCCTATTCTCTCTCTCTCTCTCTCTCCTCTCTCTCTCTCTCTCTCTCTCTCTCTCTCTCTCTGTTGTTGTTGTTGTTGTTGTTGTTTGGCTTTTGTTGTTGTTGTTGTTGTTGTTGTTTTTGTTTTTTTTTGTAAATTGGTCTGAATCAATACCGTACGTTTGTAAGCATGAGTGTCTGGTGAATGTTTATGATGGATGTAAGAAGTGTGTGTACACAAAATTATACACACATCATCATCATCATCATCATCATCATCATCTACGCAGCCTGATAAGCAATTGGTCATGGCCTAGGTCATTCGAGACTGAACAAACGACTTACAATGACCGAGCAAGTTGTGTCACGACTAGAAGAAGAAGAAGAAGAAGAGAGTTATTTCTAACATCAAACTCCATGTGGTACAATTCTCACTGAATAATTTCAGATTTTTTGTGTTGAAAGCTGGTTATCCACATGACATAATGATAACGCTCAGGCCCTGATCTTATCGATAAACTCTATTAAACTACTTACCAGTGAGATATTCATACAATGATTATTTAAGTGACAGACATTTTCGCAGATGTGAGCTTTCGAACGATGTATTTTACTCCTTGGGTCCATTGCAAACGCCAAGGAGACACGGATTGTCGAAAAGTTACATATATGTACGTGAATTTCTCTTGTGGACATTCATCAGTCATTGATATTTTTATAAGTACCTTCAGCTAAATATATACAGCTAAGTCGCTTGTAAAACAACATATTAAATCCACACAACGTTGTAGATTACTTCATATTTAACATCATACTCCAAATTACAAAACTGTCTCTTTTTTCCCGCGAAGTCGTCCACTGACCTGTGGACACCGCCAGTGTTTCTAAAGATGTGTGGTCCTGGTCAGCACAGGAAGAGGGTGGGGTGATCACACTCCAGATTAAGATTGTCTTTGCATACACGTGTTTATGTGACTTTAAAAAAAAAAAAAAAAACATTACCAACATCACACTCCAGATTAGATTTAAACAATGTTGTTTTTTAACTATGTCACTCAGAGGCGTTGTGAGGAGAAAAAAAAAAGTAGCGCAGTCAAACATAAATGTTTGGAGTCCATAATGTATATATGCAAAAGACAATCAAATTTGGAGTATGGTGTTGCTAATGTTTTGTTTTGTTTTGTTTTTCTAATCACATGAAGTAAAAGAATCAAACACGCATAACAGACATCCATGTCTTTCACACTGACACTCGCACGTGAAAAAAATAAAAGAGAGATGAGGCAGAAAAAAAACCAATTTCTCGAATTACCATGCAAATGAATGAAAACAATGTAAAAAAAAACAAACTTCGTTTTCTTTTGTTTATTGCACGCGTTTAGCGTCATATTACTTCATAAGAACGAATTGTAAACGGTTAATCCACGATAACGGAAAATATCGTACGAGGTATCTCTTTCTCACACACGTTCTTTTTTTTTCTTAATCACTCAATATCAAACAGTCATTTCATATTAATGTTGTTGGATTGGAGCTGGTACACACATATTTACAAGTGGCAAAAACCTCTCTCTCTGCCTCTCTCTGTTTTTCCATTTCCGTATAACAAATTGTGAATACGTATAGACAAAAAAATGATACGAGTACATTACGTACATCATTAAAAATAAAACAAACAAAACTTGTAGGCAGCGAAAAACAAAGAAAAACAGTTATCGTTATTTAGCAAAACAAAAAACTTGACATATAACCATTAATCATTAAAAAAAAAAAAACAAACAAAACAAAGCAATATATATATATATATATATATATATATATGATTCACGCACACACATAGGCCTACACATTTGAAAAACTCAACAAATCTTTAAGGCGCAACCAACAACACTTATTATCAAAACGAACGAAAAACTTCTACCTATAATTACTCAAAGTTTAATCAAGCATGAAAAAAGAATTAGTTCATTCAAATCACTCGCGTATAAAAAAAAAAAATAAAAAAAAAAAAAAAAAATTCTTGATTTTTTTTTTTTAGGCACAAACAAAGCGAAAGAAAAAAAAATATTATTCATTCATGAATAGCCATCACGCGCGTGTTTCTGTGTTGGCGCTGTTTGTGGAAGAAGCGTCGATCTTGTTTGAGACTGAAAAGGAAAACGGTGAAGAACTAACAACAACAAATGCGGAGCTTATCTGGAAACGAGTGTTTGAGACTCTGGACACCAAGAAACTTCTCCATCGGTGGTTAAGAGCGCTACCATCGAGCGAAAACATACCCCAACACCTTTTTTTTTTTTTTTTCGTCAAGCCACCACCACTGTTCTTTTATTCATTTCCAGCTTGGCTGCAGACGTTTTGCACACAGGTTGTCCCACATCACTACGGCGCTGGAACAGGTAGGAGGAAGAGGGGTGATCTCCGCGTGTGCAGCAGGACTGTAGTACGTAGTAGAACGGAAAGTCTCTCAGCAGTAGAACGGGAAGTCTCTCAGCAGGTGGCTCCGGGCTGTAAGTCTCTCAGCAGGTAGTCCGGGTAGTAGCTCCAGTCGTTTTCCAGCAGGTGCTCTAGTCTCTTCCCTTTTCTGACATCGTCAGCGTCGTTCGTTGCATTTCATCCTCCAGCTTTGTTCCTGCTTTCAGTGGTCTTTGCAGCTGCTTCGACATCAACCTTGCCACCTTTGAAGGCTGTATGTAGTAAGTTCCAGTAAGTCGACCCCCCCCCCCCCCCCCCCCCCCCCCCCGATGCATTTCATCCTTGCAGTTATTGAGAGACTTGTAGTGACGTACATACAGTCTGACACCGTTTTCCCAGGTTTTCAGGGAGGCAAAAACGTTTCTTCCCAAAGGATACATAATAGATTTTCAGTGCCATGTTTTCCACGAAGAGGAAGTCTCTTCTTTAAAGAAACCAATCATCATCCTATTTATATAGTTATTAGATAAAAACCGGCTGTATACGGGAATTTCATCATCCTATTCATATAGTTATTAGATAAAAACCGGCTCTATACGGGAATTTCATCATCTAGTGAAATTCCTGATTATCGACCTCGTGTGTGTAGCTCGAATAAATGAGATTACTTTTTTTATCATTAGATCTTTGTTTATGGGGATGAAACACAGACAGCAATCGATACAGACTATCGCCCCGACTCTTTCTTAAAATGAAATACAAGACATAATAACCGCACGTGGAACTAGTAAAATCTTGTAATAATCGTTGATTAAAACGACAAGTAGGAGTGTGTCTCTGAATGAAAGTTTGAAATGTCCGAATACAGTGCAGGTGATAGGCCAAAACTACCAAAGTATTCCGCTTTTCCACATCCTACTACATCATATAGAAATTATAATGCAAATAAAGACAGTTTTTCTTTTTAATATTTCATTACTGTTTTTTTATAAACATTGTTTTTATCTAGTGTTTACTCGTAAAAAAAAAAAAAAGTATAACACTTAAAGAGAAATAAATAAACTGATCGAAATGGACGCCTCGTTTTTAACGTAAATGATTATATGACATCAGGTAGATGCAACAAAAATCGCTGTAATCTCGGGCGCATACTATCCCTCCGAGCCAACTAACAAACATACACACGTAGTTTTCTTGTTACATACCAACACTTTTCGAGTTATTTCTATTCTCTTCAAGCTAATCCTAAATGCACACAGAAAGAAAAATCCATAAACCCCGGCCATACACGGCGCCAGATGTTCCATCAAAACTAATCTTTTGCACCAGTCAAGGTTAAAATTCATTTCTGGGGCAAGCTGGTCAGTACACAGCCCCGAATCTATGTGGGTTACATGATAAAAAAATCTCTTTGGAGGGTGAAAAAATAAAAGTACACACTGGGTTTAACACACCATGTCGATGATTCAGCCGGCTATGGACATACCGTGATAAAACCCTGACCACGCTTACCAAGGTTAAAACCTTGTCTACTGTGATAGCGTGTATGTGCTCAGTTATGAATGGTCACAGCGCCGAATAAACCGTACACATGCTCACGTTCCCACTCAAGCACGCTTAAACACACGCACTCACTCATAGTTACAAAAACACTATGAAACAGAAAAAAAATAAAAAGGTTACATACACTGAATATTTGTTTTAAATCACACACACACACACACACACACACACACACACACACACACACACACACTAATATTTATTTTTAAAAAAAAAAAAAAAAAAAAAAAAACATGTTTTTTTTTCTTTCTTTTACGACTACTATTAAAATCGTTTTACTTTTTTTTTTTTCAGACAATGTCTAAATCCCGGCTAGTCAGACCGTCAGACTTTTAATCCGAGGTTTCGAGTTTCATGTCGGTCGATGTTCTCTCGACGAAAATAACATGGTTTATCGTCTCATCCGAAGGACTGGACGCTCATTTTCCAGTGCAAAACTGCAGAGGAAGGGTGACGAGAGCTGAGTGTGAGCCCAGACTGTCACTGCAGATTGTGATTCAGCAGGTGAGTGTCTGTCACTCAGCAGATTGTAATTCAGCAGGTGAGTGTCTTGCCATCCTCCCACCTTCTTCGTTATAAACTCTGTGAGTGAGTTTTTTTTTAACCAACATTCAAGACGACAGCTTTACCAATCCCATTCGTTTCGGTGATCGACTTAGTACTAGCGGTCAGTCTCGCAAGCGACTTAGCAGTATATATAATTTTTTTTAGCTGAAGGTACTTACAAAAATATCAATGACTGATAAATGTCCACAAGAGAAATTCACGTACATATATGTAACTTTTCGACATCCGTCTCCTTGGCGTTTGCGTTGGCTTTGCAATGGACCCAAGGAGTGGAATACATCGTTCGAAAGCTCACATCTGCAAAAATGTCTGTCACTTAAATAATCATTGTGATGAATATCTCACTGGTAAGTAGTTTAATAAAGTTTATCGATAGGATCAGGGCCTGAGCGTTATCATTATGTCATGTGGGATAACCAGCTTTCAACACAAAAAAATCTGAAATAATTCAGTGAGAATTGTACCACATGGAGTTTGATGTTAGAATAACTCTCTTGTTCGATTTTATAATTACACATAATTTTTTTTATACAGTATCTTCTTCTTCTTCTTCTTCTTCTTCTTCTTCTTCTTGTGGTCGTGACACACCTTGCTCGGTCATTGTAGGTCGTTTGTTCAGTCTCGAATGACCTAGGCCATGACCAATTGCTTATCAGGCTACGTAGGTGATGATGATGATGTGTACACACACTTCTTACATCCATCATAAACATTCACCAGACACTCACGCTTACAAACGTACGGTATTGATTCAGACCAATTAACAAAAAAAAAAAAAAAAAAAAAATCAAAGACATATGGCTTATGAATGGAATTTACTTCAACAAAACTTTTTCCAGAACTATCAAACGTGTGATTTAAAAACATTACCAGCATCACACCCCAGATTAAGCTTGTTTTTGCGTACACGTGTTCATGTGATTTAAAAACATTGTTGACGTAGCACACGGTCACCCGCTGTCACTGTATTCGCACAGCCCAGTTAGCTCAGTAGGTAGAGCATCAGACTTTTAATCTGAGGGCCAGGAGTTCGAGTCCCCTACTGGGCGATTTTTTTTTTTCAGTGATTGTCGATGTGACATTTTTTTTTCAAATACTTTTAAGATGTGGTTGATGGTTTTGCCTGTTGGACACTACGCTTTTGGTTTTATTTGATTGTTTGTTTTGATCACACACACACACACACACACACACACACACACACACACACACACACACACACACACACACACACACACAGATTTTTGCATATCATACAGAGAGAGAGAGAGAGAGAGAGAGAGAGAATATGCAGAGACACGTACACTGCCCAGTGGTCTTGGCTTAGTCGGTATAATCACCGTGCCGTCCGCATGGTCAGCATAATCCGCCGAATAATGTTATGCGTACAGCCTCCGCGGTGGTAAGTTTTTAAAGATATTTATTCTTTCGTTTATGTTCATTTATTTACTTCCTCTAAGTCATCGATCAATACCCCTTATGACCAGTTTCTTTTATAATCAATATTAATATAATCTGTCTGATTAGGTATTGATATTATCTACTTAATCGGTTATTAATGACTTCGATTACCGTGTATCAATCTGACTGTATTATCTAATTAATCGGTTATTAATGACTTCGATTCCTATTATCAAACTGATTAATTGATTATTGACTTTGATTCATCGATTAGCGGGGTCCAGGCGGGGTCCGGGGTCCGGGGTCATGGCCGTTGAAAAGTCCCTCCTATACTACTTACACACACATATAGCCATGCACGCATAGGCATGCACGCATGTGAACGGAGAGACAGACAGAGACAGACAGACAGAGATACTGCGCGTTATTCGACATACCCTCTCACGTTGTGAATATCCTAAGCGACGTGATTTCAGTGGGGGCACACAGGTCGACTGACTGTCGTAAGAAACTCCACGTGCGTTAAACAGGATTCTTAACCAGGTGTATTAGACTGCGGTGGGTCCTGCAGATGTCTGGAGGCGGAATATAATGTATGTCGATCACGTGGTATCATATCGCGTTCAGATCTTGCAGATGACATAGTCTCCGTTTGAAGGAATGCACACACACACACACACACACACACACACACACACACACACACACCACACACAGAGAGAGAGAGAGAGAGAGAGAGAGAGAGAGAGAGAGAGACTCACTGGGGGAGACAGACTGCCAGACAGACGGACAAAGAGACAGAGGCGGAGATATATAGAGAGAGACAGAGAGGGATAATGGGGAGGGAGAGAGAGAGAGAGAGAGAGAGGGGGGGGGGGGGTGCTCACTGGGAAGGACAGAGAGGGAGAGAAAGAGACTCGCTGGGAAGAGAGAGAGAGAGAGAGAGAGAGAGAGAGAGAGAGAGAGAGAGAGAGAGAAACAGAGAGAGAGAGAGACTCACTGGGAAGAGAGAGAGAGAGAGAGAGAGAGAGAGAGAGAGAGAGAGAGAGAACTATGTAATTCTTAACTGTTGGGCCTCCGACCTTTATACAATGAGTACACGTTTGCTGATAATAAAATTAAAATGAGTACGGGTCATCAGCAAAAGGAAGTAATTTCTTTCCAGAAAATTAAACAAGTAAACAATTACAAGGGGAAATAATTCAAGGAAAAACAAACCAAGATAAAAACAAAATATTTTCACTTGCGTTTGAAACCAGTCACAACACATATTCATATAACTAGTTTTCGTTCATAAGTTAATGTCTAGTTTTCAGTGCATGAAAAATATACATTGACAAATTTCTAAGGATCATCATGTTTTCAGATTGCATCAAATAGCTAAACAATCACCATTTGGATAGGAATAGAATCTTGATAAATATTTTTCTCGCAAACAAAGTACTTCAGACAGTCAAAAACAAGAAATGAAATTCGTTTTCAATTTTATTACAAAATGGACAGTTTTTTGGTTGTTCGTCATATCTGTTAGTTCTTAAATCGCACAATCCCAAACGAAATCTCGAAAGAGCATACCGAAATTTACTAACTGTGATAACTGACAAACATTTTTCTGTGTGGAATATAGATTTGAATTATCTGTATTTTGAAAAACCATCGCTCTGAGACATTTTTTGCATTCCAACCTTGCATATAGCAATCCAACATTCGTTGTTTTAGCTCCTTCAAGAACAGGACTTCATTTCCAATCCCTCAATTTATCCAAACCTCTCAAAAGCGAAAAACTATCGAAACATCTTTTAATACGATATGACCAGTTATGATGATTGAAATGACTACAGGTAAACTCGAGAATCTTGTTCAGAATCATCAAGTGGGCTTCGTTTGGAAAATCTATCAATTGCCATATTTTGGAGTTTAAACCAGTATTTAATGGATTTCAAAGTACTGTCAATACGCAAAGGATATCGACCGGTTTCACCATATATCATGGTATTCGGACTTTTGGGACTCACACACCAGTAAACGTTTACAAGTGAACAAATGAACAGACTTATATTTTGTTAAGCCCCAAAGCTCAGCAGCATACAATAACATGGGCTTTACTTGACAATCAAACAAGTTGAAAAATACTGATTTATTCATGTTGCCTAAAGCCCACACTGTTTTCAAAATGTCAGTAACTTTTTGTTTTGCTTGCTTAACATATTCATATAATGCGGTGTCAAAAAGCCACCCTAGTACTTTGTGTGAGACCAAGATATTTATAGCTTTCAACGACTTCCACTTCTGTCCCTTTGTAATACCACTGTTCAGCTTGAGCTAAATAATCTCCCTTTCTAAAAACAGTTACTTTAGTTTTATCAAAGTTTGCTGTTAAATTCAAAGCGTCGGACGTTTTCTCTGTAAATCATTTAGCTGATTTCGGAGACCAGTTAGTAGGTGTAGATGAAAACAGAACAATATTATCTGCAAATAATAGAAGAAATATTTCTTTTAATCCAGGTAAAAGCTGAAACCCATTTTTTCCATTGTCGGTTATATTTTCAGATTTCAGTTTCATTAACAAAGAAAACAATAAAGGTGACATCAGACCTTTGCTCTGTTTACCCCTCAATGTTTTACAAAGTCAAATTCAAATTCAGACACATTGCTGGGAGACCTTAGTAGGTGAATGAAAACAGAACAATTTATCTGCAAATAATAGAAGAAATATTTAATCCAGGTAAAAAGCTGAAAAAACCCATTTTTCCATTGTCGGTTATATTTTCAGCTATTTCAGTTATCATTAACAAAGAAAACAATAAAGGTGACATCAGACAGCTCTGTTTACCCCTCAATGACAATCAAAAAATTCAGACACTTGTGGGCCCTAGCGAACACAGCTTTGGACAGAATTGTACGTAGTTCTTAGTATTGTAATCATTTTCGTAGAGAAAAAAAAGAGGAGTGGTGTGTATTACTCACAGTTGGACAAAGCTTTTACTGCCATGAAAATGTTGCTGGACATAACAGTAAGCTGAGGTTTCTTTGTACAGGGGAGGTAGGTAACGACGAACGAAGATTGTAGAGAGCGCCGGACCCATAATCTTGGTAATCCTGGGGTTGCAGGTTCGGATCTCCGCCGGGCCATTTCAGTATAGAAGACTTTTTCCCGCGGAGTTGATATTGGTTCTGACTCCATTTCCTAAATAGTCCTTCGAATGAGACTATAAACCGAGTTTCCGTGTATAACATCTCGCACACACGTAAAATCCCATCACCAACTTTTGGGACAGAACGCCAGTTTGACCGTTGGTATGGATGACACGTTACACATAGCACGCACTCTGCGTGAAAAATCGAAAGAATGAAAGAGTTGTTAAACTGAATGAACGATATTGACTGACTGACACGGAAAAGGAAAACGACTGGATAAAAGCGCCAACAGGCAGCTCTTCAGTCGGGCTGTACCCAGGTAAGCAGCCCGTTGTGTAAACGAGAATGCGGATTGTAAAGCGCTTAGAGCTTGGCCTCTGGCCGGGATAGACGCTATATATGTATTTAGAATAATAATAATAATAATATGATGTAATATGATAATAATAATGATGATGATGATGAAGATAATAATAATGATAATAATAATAATATGATGATGATGATGATGATAATAATAATGATGATGATGATAATAATAATAATGATGATGATGCTGATGATAATGATAATGATGATGATGATGATGATGATAATAATGATGATGATAATGATATATAAAAATAATAATTATAATTATGATGATAATGATAATAATTACGGATGAAACAGAAACCATAAACCAATATAAAGCCGAAACAATGACAGAAGAACCAAGGGAACATACACGGGGAGATCAAGAGGTTTGAATCGCCCTGTGAATATAATCATCCTTTCCATTTTGCTCTGGCCTCGCTGCGTGCAGCAGCTGCACAGCCTCCATGTTTCATCGTGCACGCCCACCATGTGGCCAAATTAATTCTTAAAAGGACAGAAATAAACCAACATGATGACGTGCCGAAAAATAGGACGCAATTTAAGTTTACTAGCCTATCAACATCAAACACTTTCCGCTTTCGAACACAAAGAAAATAATCGCATCAGAAAATGTGTCACTTCTGCGGCCTAAAAACTATGAGCGACGTAGCATACAACTGAACAATGGATGAAAATTGTTATTAAAAATTGTTCGAACGTTTCAAAGTGAACCTTACACAAATACCTTCTTGATATCAATAAAATCAATCAATCGGTCAATCAATCAATCAGTCTATCTGTCTCTATCTACCTACCTACCTACCTACCTACCTATATATATATATATATATATATATCTCTCTCTCTCTCTCTCTCTCTCTCTCTCTCTCTCTCTCTCTCTCTCTCTCTCTCTCTCTCAGAAACGTGTTCCGTGAAATGTTGGTTACTTACTTTAGCAAGGGACTACCTTATGTTCTTGGGCTTCTTGTACTCTTGGGGAAATCGGAATAGAAAGAAATTAACAGCTATGCAAACAGTGCAATATGAATTTAGTTGGAGATGAACATAACATCTTACGACCGAGTGCACGAGAACAATGTTTCCCTGCTTGTTATGCGATAAGAGATCTGTTTATTACTTCTGTCATATGATTTTGAGAGTGAGAGCAATGTTCACCTGCTTGTTATTGCGATAAAAGATCTGTTTATTACTTCTGTAATATGATTTCGAGAGTGAAAAAAAGTACTGGTAGAACCTGCAAAACATATGAAAAACGGGTAAGGTACATAATGTTCATCTGTCCTTTTTGTATCTCTTAAGAAACAACCGTGTGTGTGTGTGTGTGTGTGTGTGTGTGTGTGTGTGTGTGTGTGTGTGTGTGTGTGTGTGTTTAACACACACTGAGAGATGCTTATGTTGCGGATATATCCGTTTATTTGTTATACTCCATACCCTAAAAGAGACTAATGATATTCAAGAAAGTACACTAAACATCATGCACACATATTACGGAAGTAACGTTTTTTCCATCACAATATCTACAATGCTTTCCAGCCGAACTTTGTCACGGGACTGCAAATAAACTGATCAAAGAGAACGGGAACGTTCACAAACAAGAAAACGTGACTCCGGACTACCATAGTGTGTACTGAACGTCATGCAAAACGAACGGGTGCGAACAATCTCTCTCTTTCAGATGCAATAGTGACATCAAACGCACGCCACCAAATTAGTCCTGATGCTCTTCTGAGAGTTAGCTGTTGCCAGTTTACTCTCCTGAGACATGGTACGTCGGCTGGTTCCGATTTGACTTGCCAGTGTCTCAAAATGGCACGAAAAATCACGAGCAATGACGAGAAAGATAGATACCTCCACCCGTTAACCCATCCGCTACGGCATTGATCGCTACATACCAGGGTCAGGATGGACGGAACGGTAACCGAATCCGTTGCCGACCTGTATCCGGACGTAATGGAATCCCGCCCGCGGCGTTCAGCTCCACGCGTCAGTTTATGCCGTATCCGTTACCGTGAACGGAGAAATGGAATCGCGCCCTAAAGTGGAAGGGCATCAAGACTAGGTCAGCAAAACAACAGCAGTCCAACCGCTTTTGCCTCGAGTTACAACACACAGGGCTTCCACTGGCCCTCAGTTTCATAACTGTAGGTACGTTAGTTCTTGAATGTTGGAGATGGCTGGTGAATCTCTACTACGAGTCTAGTCGTAAGTGTAGTAATTAACAACAGAACACACAGAGAGAGAGAGAGAGAGAGAGAGAGAGAGAGGGGGGGGGAATGGGGGGGGGGGGGGGGGAGAGAGACAGACAGACAGACAGTCAAGGTCATTAGGAGTTTGTTTATCTAAACCCAGTAATTTCTTGAGGGCAAATGTAGGCACAGATTCGCAGTTGATAGCTGCTTTATCCATGCCCCCCTGACTCAGAAATACTGAACAACTGGCTGCACTTGAGTGTCAAATAACTTAATAGATAACTGGAAGCAAGTGCTGTTGACGTTATCTAACCTTTTCATAGTGCAAATTAATGCTTTTGGCCCTGCTTGTCAGGTCTTTGCATGCGCTAACAAAGCTTAAACGTGCAGATAAGAACATTCTCTAATATATATAAACATTAACAACATGCATTAATTCGCCGTCATACATATCCATATTCCCCTTACACTTGAGTATCCACCTTTACGAAATACTATGATATTCTTTTTAGACATATTAACTTTCAAATGAAATGTCACAGCAGCGCGTTATGAATTATTTAGTTGAGTTTGCAGACCAGTAACAGTTTCAGACATTTAAAAAAAAAATCATCAACCGGCAAAAGAATCAACAATTCAAACGCGTCAAGAGAAAGTAAAGCACCGTGTCTTCTGTTACTAATGACTTCTCTTGCTAGCTCATTTAGGAACAAAGAGCTGCAAGCATCTCCCTGTTTTACCTCAGTTGTACAATTGATGTCTGTCAATTCAGCACTACATCAAACTCGAGCGCTTACCACATTATACATGTCACATGTCACGACTAAATCCGAATCACACGAGAGAGAGAGAGAGAGAGAGAGAGAGAGAGAGAGAGAGAGAGAGAGAGAGAGAGAGACGGGGGCTACAGAGAGAGAGAGAGAGAGAGAGAGAGACGGAGGAGAGAGAGAGAGAGAGAGAGAGTAGAGAGATCCAAGAGATCAGAACAGAAGAGAAAAGAATACAAGAGAGAGAGAGAGAGAGAGAGAGAGAGAGAGAGAGAGAGAGAGAGAGAGATTTTCACGAGAATAAAGCGTCTGAACAGAAAGACGTTCAAAGCAAATGAGAGACACACACACAGACACACACACAGACAGAGAGAGAGAGAGAGAGAGAGACTTCCTTCCGTCTGCTACGCCATGTTGAATGGACCAGAAGGCGTATGGGGTTGAAGCAAGGTCACACTGACTATGAAGCTTCGTCGTCGGACACGCTCTCTTAATATGTAAGTGGGTTGGATGAGTTGGTTCGCTTGCTGGCTGGCACACTATAGCGTGACGGGGCAGCTCAACACGTGTTTAGCACAAAACACAACCAGGCGCCTCTCCCTCCCCCCCCTCACCCTCTCTCTCTCTCTCTCTCTCTACACACACATACAAGATCTACAACACTCCCTCCTCCCACTCATCCCTGTCGCCACACACACACACACACACACACACACACACTCACTCCCCCCCCCCCCTCCCCGCGTGCGTGCACACACACACACACACACACACACACACACACACACACACACACACACACAAATGAACGCGGCTTGGCAGGTCATGCCCACAACACTGGCGCATACAGCTTGGTAGCCGTAGCACAGTAGTGCGATCGATGACAGCTTTTCGCTGAGAGGGCGAAGGAGACAGGCGCGTAAGTCTAGGCCTAATGTGTCGCTCCCACTCCGATTCATTTATTTGGACCAGGGGAGATTGGCAGCGGAGAGGATGGACAGAGAGAGAGAGAGAGAGAGAGACAGAGAGAGAGAGAGAGAGAGAGAGAGAGAGAGAGAGAGAGAGAGAGAGAGAGAGAGAGAGAGAGAGAGACAGAGAGAGACCGAGGACAAAGTTACACAACGCACAAGCGAGCGTGAACGCACTCGCACGCGCATATGCCCGTGCGCACCATAATTATTTCGTAACGCTCACTATTGGCTTGTACGACAACGCAAAACGGCATCCTTCCTCCCCTCCCCCCCCCCCCCCCCCCACTTCCCCTATCTCCCCACCTTCACTCACTCACTCACTCTCTCACTCACACTCACACACACACACACACACACGCACACACACACGCACACACACGCACGCACACACACGCACGCACACACACACACACACACACACACACACACACACACACACACACACACACACACACACACACACAGCGTGTACGTACCGACCAGTGTTCTGATGGCCTGTTTTTTCTCACAACACACAAACAGATCGACAACACACAAGCAGTGGAGCTTTGTGGCTGGCTCTTTTCTCACACGGCTGCAAGTTCAACACCCAAGACAAGCTTTAGCCCTGACGTCATCGGAGCAGAGAAAGCTGGCTGTGCGGAAATGCTCTCTCTCTCTCTCTCTCTCTCTCTCTCTCTCTCTCTCTCTCTCTCTCTCTCTCATACAATCTCTATCTCTGTCTATCCGTTTGTCTGTCTGTCTGTCTGTGTTGTTTCTGTCTGTCTGTCTGTCTGTCTGGTCTGTAGTAGTAGTAGTAGTAGTAGTAGTAGTAGTAGTACTTCAGTTTTACGTCTTTTCACAATGTGTTATATAGACGAAGAGAGAGAGGGGGAGATGCATAAATGTCTGTGACTATGTAAGTGTATGCATAATGTGGTTATCTAAGTGCATATATGTATATATATATATGTGTGTGTGTGTGTGTGTGTGTGTGTGTGTGTGTGTGTGTGTGTGTGTGTGTGTGTGTCCCTCTAAGCAATGCTTAACTGGACTACAAATTAAAGAGAAAAACATTGAAAGGCAAGCTTTTAAATCTGAAAAGACATCACACAATGACATGCCTGATAATGGTGGTAAATGAGCTTGAAGAGGTAAACAGTCAAACAGCAGATGCTTGCTGGTTATTCTCCGTTCTCCACAAATACATTTTGCTTCGTTTGTATATTTAGTTTTTAAGGCATCAAGTTTTAATTTATAAAATATTGAAATGAAATTTCTGTACTGGTACATATTTTTTCACTTTAAATGAGGAATGCTGTTTACATGTTCATAATTAATTAAATAAGTGTTTTTTATCAGCCACACCAAGCAACGTATTTTTGTAGTGTTTTCTGAATCGGCACCAGACGGTTTGCTTTAATAAATGATTGACTTCAGGTAAAGAAAAGGATATATTCAATACCGTGGCGCACTCCCAAATACCACAATGCGATGGAATCCAACAGAAGGTGACATCAGTTCCTTTACATATTAAGACATGAACAATATGACATTTTTCATTTACAGGAAAGTTGTCGTGTGTGTGTGTGTGTGTGTGTGTGTGTGTGTGTGTGTGTGTGTGTGTGTGTGTGTGTGTGTGTGTGTGTGTGTGTGTGTGTGTGTGTGTGTGTGTGAAGGTGACCGCGAGAGCGATGGAGCCATGCCTCTGTTTCAGCTGGTGTTAGGAGAGACAGAAACGTTGCAGCCCACATAGTTCATGTATCATCACATATGAAAAACAACCAACTTTAGCTTTAAGCGTCACTCGAGCCATGCAGCTTTGTGTGATGGTCAAGGCGCCTATGATTCAGTGTGGCACTCTGAAATGGCTGAATGTACAAAGCATATGGAACAGAGGAACACGAGGTCGTTTATTTTCTGTTTTTCAGAAACATTCATCAAGGACATAACTGTCCCAGTCAACCCATACCCAACCTAGTCAATAATGATCATAGTAATGATGATGATGAAGATGATAATGATGATGATGATGATGATGATAAGATGATAATAGTTATACTAATACTAATGCTAATGATAACAACAACAATACTAATGCAAGAACACTAATGATAGATATATAATAATATATATCATCACCATCATTATTGTCGTCGTCATCGTCATCATCATCATCATCATCATCATCATCATCATCATCATCATAATCATAATCATAATAAAGTAATAATAATGATGATGATGATAATGATAACAATAACAAATAAAGAAATAATGATATAATAATGATGATGATAATAATAATAATAATAAGAAGAAGAAGAAGAATGAGGATGATAATATAATAATAATAATGATAACAACAACAACAATAATAATGATGATGATGATAATAATCCACATGGAGCAATCAATGTCATGTGATCACGATCTTATATAGGCAGCCCACCAATGAAACGCTCCGCAGCTGTTGAATCCCTTTAGTGGTGTCCTGTTGCGCTGTTCTGATCTCTATGTTGCAGTAGGAATGCACAACAATTCTTCATCCACAACAATGGAGTCTGTTTGCAGGAAAACACCGTCCTATTCTTCATCCACAACAATGGAGTCTGTTTGCAGGAAAACACCGTCCTATTTCTTCATCCACAACAATGGAGTCTGTTTGCAGGAAAACGCCGTCCTATTCTTCATCCACAACAATGGAGTCTGTTTGCAGGAAAACGCCGTCCTATTCTTCATCCACAACAATGGAGTCTGTTTGCAGGAAAACGCCGTCCTATTCTTCATCCACAACAATGGAGTCTGTTTGCAGGAAAACACCGTCCTATTCTTCATCCACAACGATGGAGTCTGCTTGCGGCAGTCCTCTATTCACATTGTTTTGGTGCAGCGTCGATAATGTCGTTGTTAACTACGAAACCCATTCCGTCTTGGGCTTTTTTTTTTGTTTGTTTTTTTTTTTTTTTCTCCACTATGGCACAAGACCTACTGTTTGGTTTCTTCCCCACTATACTACAAGACAGGCTGTTCGGTTTCTTCTCCACCATACATACTGTTTGTTTTCTTCTCCACCATGGCACAAGACATACTGTTCGTTTTCTTCTCCGCTATACTACAAGACAGGCTGTTTGTTTTTTTGCTCCACTATAGCTTAAGACAGGCTGTTTGTTTTCTTCTCTACTATACCACAAGACAGCCTGTTTGTTTTTGCTCTCCACTATAGCTTAAGACAGGCTGTTTGTTTTCTTCTCTACTATACCACAAGACAGCCTGTTTGTTTTTGCTCCACTATACTACAAGACATGCGGTTTGTTTTCTTCTCCACTATACTACAAGACATGCTGTTTGTTTTTGTTCCACTATACTACAAGACATGCGGGTTTGTTTTCTTCTCCACTATACTACAAGACAGCTGTTTGTTTTTTTGCTCCACTATACTACAAGAAGGCTGTTTGTTTTTGTCTCCACTATACTACAAGACATGCTGTTGTTTTTGTTCCACTATACTACAAGACATGCGGGTTTGTTTTCTTCTCCACTATACTACAAGACATGCTGTTTGTTTTTGTTCCACTATACTACAAGACATGCGGTTTTTTTTTCTTCTCCACCATACTACAAGACATGCTGTTTTTGCCTTCTTCTCCACTATACTACAAGACAGGCTGTTTATTTTCTTCTCCACTATACACAAGACAGGCTGTTTGCTTCTTCTCCACTATACTACAAGACAGGCTGTTTGCTTTCTTCTCCACTATACTACAAGACAGGCTGTTTGTTTCTTCTCCACTATAGAACAAGACAGGCTGCTTGCTTTTCTTCTCCACTATACTACAAGACAGGCTGTTTGTTTTTCTTCTCACAGCCTATAACTACAAGACATGCTGTTTATTTTTCTCTTTGTTACTATACTTCAAGACAGACTGTTTTTTTTTCTCTCCACTATAGTACAAGACATTCTGTTCGTTTTTTTCTTCTTCAGCCTCTGCTCTTTGTTATTCTTCCATCTAGCTTGTCTTCTTCCATCCTTTGTTATTCTTTCATCTGTCTTTGTTATTCTTTCATCTGTCTTTTCGTTATTCTTCCATCTAGCTTTATTATTCTTCCATCTGTCTTCATTATTCTTCTTCCATCTACCTTTGTTATTCTTTCATCTGTCTTCGTTATTCTTCCATCTATCTTTGTTATTCTTTCATCTGTCTTCGTTATTTTTTTCATCTATCTTCGTTATTCTTTCATCTATCTTTGATATTTCCCATCTATCTTCGTTATTCCTCCATCCATCTTTGTTATTCGTCCATCTATCTTCGTTATTCTTCCATCTATCTTTGTTATTCTTTCATCTGTCTTCGTTATTTTTTTCATCTATCTTTCGTTATTCTTTCATCTATCTTTGTTATTCTTCCATCTATCTTCGTTATTCCTCCATCCATCTTTGTTATTCGTCCATCTATCTTCGTTATTCTCCCATCTCTCTTTGTTATTTTCCATCTATTTTCGTTATTATTCCACCTCTCTTCATCTATACTCATCTTTTCCTGTCTACCTCTCCGAAAGATGCAAAGGACAGCGTTGCCAGTGTGAAACCTGTAGACCCCAGCTGACAACCAGTATGTGTTGGTTGTATGGCTCAGCCACAGTCAACAGAGGTGTCCTCTTACCCCATGAAACGGAGATCTGGCACGTGGTCTTCGTCTTCACCGTTCTTGGCAATGCTAAGCTGGTTGTCGAGGGCTGTTGGCGAAGTCCACCCCCGTCTGCATGCCCCAGCAACTTCGCTGATCCACACCGCTTCTCTCTGCGGTCTGGGCCACTGGGCCACTGGGCCACGCTCCCTATCGCAGAGCATCTAAGGTGGGGATGGAGTCTCAGTCTCAGGTGTGCACCATTGCCACAGGTTGCACACCATAAAATGAATGCGCCAAGGCCGTGCTTAAGGACTCGAGTATTCATAGACTGGTGATAAGGGGGATTCTTTTGATAATTTTAATTGTGTCTGAAAGTGGAATCTCCCCAATTTCTTTCGTATGGCCACCAAGGTATCAAGGGAAGTTGGTTCGCTTGCTGACTGGCTCACCACAGCGTGACAGGGCAGCTCAACATGTGTATAGCACAAAACACAACCAGGCGCCTCTCTCTCTCTCTCTCTCATCTCACACACAAGCTAAACAACTTCCGCCTCCCACTCATCCCTGTCGCCACACACACACACACACACACACACACACTTCCCCCCCCCCCCCCCCCCCCCCCCCCCCCACACACCACACACACACACACACACACACACCACCACCACCACCACCACCACTACCACCATCAGACACACACAAAATGAACGCCCCATTAAGGCCCTCCAACTTCGGGGAAGGTGCATGCTATGTGTAGTGTGTCATCTATACCAACGGCCAAACTGGCCTTCTTTTCCGAAAGTAGGTGATGGGATTTTACGTACCGTATGTGCAAGATGTTAGTTATACTCAATTGGTTAGTTTCTAATTTTGTGTGAAAGTAAAAAGTTTACAGCGAACAGCAATATGAATTCATGAACGTAAGCCAAGAAAAAGAAATAGCATATGATCCACGTAATTGGTGTGCCCTTAGATATAAATAAACTTTTAAAAAACATTCAATTTAATTATTTTTATGTCGATTATTGTAAATCTCCAAACGGTACAAGAAAAGGAAAGTATCCCTGGTCCTACCCATTTCCGGTTACGTCTTCTTCTTCCGTTGATGGCCACCCCCGTTCGAAAAGCAATCATTATTGTCAGAGAGTGCGCAGCTTAAGAAAACGAGAGAACAGAGTTTGAAGCTGGACAGCAAGAGACGATGTCGCTGCTTCTTGGCGTTCCAGACAGGCGGTTAAATGAAAATGAAACTACGACCTGGGAAACCAACAAAATTGGAGAACACCGGTAGGTGTGTTGGTCGTGAAAAGAAACAGGTTTGTTACACGGGGTTGAATCGACAGTCCCCCCATCTCAGGACCAGGATCAGGATCACCTTTCACTTTTCTGCTTGGATGACGTATAAGCAACTTTCGCAATCGTGCATACACCCCACCTGAAACATGAATAAAGCAGATTGTGATGATACAAGGTAAGAGCAATATCAAGGTTACCCCCCGCCCTCCCCCCCCCCCCCCCCCAGCACTTTTCTGCTTGGAGGATGTAATTATTAAGCAACTTCGCAAATTGTGTTGTACCTGTTGGTATGCTGTTTTGAGAAGATTGTTTTTTTTCCACACACAACAAAAAATACTCAGAGGGTACACATGGATACTAATGTTAGCGCACGTGTCATCACACATTAGTGGCCCACACTGACTGACAGTCCAAGTGACAGGCCTGTTGGTTGTGCCTATCTGACTTGTACTGGGTGGTAGCCAGGTAGTGGTGTATCAAATCTGAAACACTGGTTAATTTAATGTGGATGTTATGACTTTCAAGATGGGTCAGTATGTGGCAGTAGGAGACCGTCAATTCATACCAGTCAGAGTGACCCCCATGGAATCATTGGTACATGCACGAATTGTCTGGTTGTGTCTAGTTGACAGCTCGCACACTTTTAATCAGCTTATAGGCTGCTTACAACAGTCAGTTTCATGGGTTGTGTGCAGATTAACAAGCAGTCATGAGTACTTCCTCCTGTTTACTTAATTATTAAATAGCTCAGTTGGTAGAGCATCAGACTCATTATTCTAAGGATTCTGGAGTTTGAACCAGGGCCATATTGGTGCATGGAGAAATTTCCCTCGAAGTTAAGATTGGTTCACATTCCATTTTTACAAGTCTTTCAAATGAGACTACAACATCTCTAGTCTAATAATGTCTTATGAATGACATACTGCTTGCTTCAGTATTTACATAATATTCTTCACAATTGGTTGAGGTAATTACCTTTTTCTTTTGCTTGATTTTCATTGACCATGGAATAGTATCAGAAAAGATAATAGTTAATAAATGAATAACTTCAGTTTTCAAACCTGGGTTGTCCACTATTTGTGCCCATCTTTTGGCACCTGACATAGTCACAGTCAAGAAGGATTTGTTTCTTGTTCCCAAGTATGAATAGATAATGATTATGTCGGAATGGTGATGTTGAACATTTTGTATTTGCTGCTATCTACTCAAATCAGACATTTAACATGAATTCATAACATGACATAAGCCTACTACATTTCCCTTCGACTCAATTTCTAATGCACTCCGCCTTTTCTTT
Organism: Conus betulinus; assembly: GCA_016801955.1. Classification (NCBI taxonomy): domain Eukaryota; kingdom Metazoa; phylum Mollusca; class Gastropoda; order Neogastropoda; family Conidae; genus Conus; species Conus betulinus. The sequence goes on along the minus strand of JADBJO010002699.1, from coordinate 251,182 downwards.
CGATGTCATGACACGGGTAGCTGGTATGTAATGATATCACTTTATCAGTAATATCACCTGTCTTTTCCCAGTTTTGTTTGTTGTGAAGTCATCTTACACACCAAACTTCCATTATTTCAAACTGTGTATTTGCTGCTTTAAAAAATTTTTTTCTTCTTTTTTTATTTTTTGTTTATTTTTCCATTTTGTTCTAATGCCAACACAGTAGTATGTGAACAGTAGGTGCTGAAGTAAGAAACTTGCATTGTAATGATGAACAGGGGAAGGCTGCCTAGACTGTGTTAAACTTTACAGAAAAAAAATAGTCTTCCTGTCAGACCAATGTCATCTAAACAGTCCATACTGAAATTAGAGGCCAACTTCTTTCCAAACGGCTTCAACTGTTTTGTTCTTCCATTTAGCTGAAATTCACACAGACTTGTGACTTTCTCAATCAGTCAGTGGTCTCATGTTGATTGTGAAACGACTCAGATGTTCTCTGAAGTTTTAGGTACAGATACAACCGCAAGAGAGAACAAGGGAGAAATGTTCACAGTCCTGACAGTGACAGGTGGTTTTGCCCCTGTTACCTGCACACATAGTCTGGCTGATATTCACATCTGGCATGGCCAGTGCAGTTAGTGTCAGCCAAAACAGATGAATTTTTTTATGCATTCCAACAGCTTCCAAAAGTTTACACTAAGTTACAGGATATGTAGCTTACTTAAGGTCCGAAGGCGGCTGAAAAGAAGAAAGCTCCTGTGCCATTTGCATAATAGGGCCACTCCTTTTACACCCATTCTTATCTTTTAAATGGTGAAGAAAGCTCCATGGTGCATTCCATGTCATGTACCACTCACAGCGAAAGACTGAAAGTGAAACATATTCTTTTAGAGTGTCGGGATTTGTATGATGTGAGACATGAACATCTTACGGCAGACTCCATGAAAACCTTAGAGATGTCCCACCTTATGTGATCTTTGAATTTCTGAGGGAGATTAACATTTTCATCTGATCTAAGACTTTACAGGAGAAAGATTTTTTAACAAAATTTCTAATGTGTTTTTAAGTGTGTTTTAAAGGGTTGTGTATACACAATGAGGGTTTTTTTTGTTGTTGTTGTTGTTATCAATGACTTGTGAGTTGACTTTAACGCAGTGACAGGCAGCCCTGAGTGATAGGGCCCTTTGCGATCGGCTGGGCTATAACTAAGCAACAGTACCTTACCTTACGGAGCTTCAGGAGATGGGGCAATAGTTTTCAGGACTGTGAGTGTGATGGTCAGCTGTCTGGAAGGGGGCCCGGAATAGCTCAGTTGGTAGAGCGCCAGACTCGTGATCCTGGAGTTTTGAGTTCAAATTTCGGTAGAGGTGGATTTTTTCCCCCGAAGTTAACATTGGTTCTGACTCAATTCCCCATACAGTCCTTCCAATGAGACTATAAACCGAGGTTCCATGTGTGAACACACACACAGCATTTTGCACACACGTAAAATCCCATCACCAACTTTCAGAAGAAAAGGCCAGTTCAGCCGTTGGTATGGATGATACGTTACACATAGCATGCACCTACCCTGAAGTTGGAGTATAGCTGCCTTAATGGCGGGATGAAAAACGGTCATACACACAAAACTCCACTGCCTGTCTATACAGGCAGTGTCCGCAGGAGTATCAGCCTGCATATGCAGAAAGAAAGAAAGAAAGCTGTCTGGAAGGCACAGGTAATACTGGCTCCTAGTTGGTCCTGTGGGAGACCGCCCACATCAAGGGAAGTTGGAAAACACTGCCTCCATCATTCAGATGCAAGTCCAATACTCAAGAATTTTCAGCCACATATCGCACCTGTCATTTCAAGTATGTGAGTACATGTTCAACTGGGACTGAAGTAAGATTCTGATTTACCAATGTTGCATCAGTGTCTGGGAAATGGCGTTAGCAGTTGACGTTATGAAGTCAGTCTTCTTGGACTTCTTCATGGTCTGAGAAGAACGCACCACCATGTAAAAAGCACATATTTGTTGTTGTTTTTGTTTCTGTTTTTCTTTTTTACTAGTAAGACTTAGGAGTCCTGTGCATGCATGCTTGCATAGTTGCAGATACACAGATACATGCACTCATGCTTACATAGTTACAGGTACACATACAAACTCTGTGTGTGTGTGAGTGTGTGTGTGTGTGTGTGTGTGTGTGTGTGTGTGTGTGTGTGTGTGTGTGTGTGTGATGCTTACATAGTTACAGGTACACATACAAACTCTGTGTGTGTGTGTGTGTGTGTGTGTGTGTGTGTGTGTGTGTGTGTGTGTGCACTCTCTCTGTCTCTGTCTCAGCCTCAGTCTCTCTCTCTCTCTCTCTCTCTCTCTCTCTCTCTCTCTCTCTCTCTCTCTCTCTCTCTCTCTCTCTCTCTCTCTCTCTCTCTCTCTCTCTTCTCTCTCTCTCTCTCTCTCTCTCTCTCTCTCTCTCTCTCTCTCTCTCTCTCTCTCTCTCTCTCTCTCTCTCTCTCTGTCTCTCTCATGTATTCACACATACACACACACACACACACACACACACACACACACACACACACACACATATGACACACGCACTGACACAGAGGATGACAAACTCCCTGTCTCCCACAAATTTATACAAGCACACAAGACACACTCACACACCAACAAAAATATGCCAGATATAATACATTGCAGTATGATTTTTATACACCTTCCACATTCATGTGAATAAAAACATACAACAACAACACAACAACTTTAACAATGGAAAAAGAATCTACCGGACTTTAGCTGGTGTAGAAAACATTTATTCCTTGTTACTCCCTTACCACCACAACTCATAATGTATACATTTATATTTTTTTTGTACAGCACTGATGTGGCCCTTTGCTGTTGGCTGGGCTATAAGCAACATTATATTATCTTATTTATTTTTGTGACTTGATGATATCTGAGCATACACATACATGCGCATATGTTTACACACGTGTGTGTGTGTGTGTGCGCGCGCGTGTGCATAAGTGTGTGTGTGTGTGTGTGTGTGCGCGCACGTGCATATGTGTGTGTGTGTGTGTGTGTAAGTGTGTGTGCATGTGTTGGTGCGCATGTGTTTTGTTTGCTTTCTTGCTAATGTAATGATAGGTAGTTTTTTTTTTTTTTTTTTTCTCATTCCAGTTTTATTTATTTTATTATCAAGCATGTCCCCACCATCCCCCATCCCGTTCAGAGATGTTCCGCCTGACGCGATCTTTGAGTTCTTGAAAGAGGTTAACATTTTTCATCGGATCTGAGATTTTACAGTGGAAAGATTTTTAACAAAGTTTTGGATGAGATTTTAGACAATGTCTTTTAAAGAATTGTGTGGATGAATGACCTGTGAGTTGATTTTAACGTGGTGACAGCCCTGATATGGCCCTTTGCGGTCGGCTGGGCTATAAGCAACATTATCTTATCTTATCTTATCCCCCCATCCCACCCCCAGTCGCTCTCCATCCCACAGCCTCCACCCTCCATCTCCTCCCAGAACTCATTTTTTTTCTCTTTCTGGTAGTGTGGTAGCTACCAGTGTGTCGTATTCTAGTTGTGATTGTTGTCAACTATTGGTTTGTGTGGTGGTTGAAACCAGTGTCGTAGTCTAGTTGTGATTGTTGTCAACTGTTGGTTTGTGTGGTTGAACCAGTGTCACATTCTAGTTGTGATTGTTGTCAACTGTTGGTTTGTGTGCTTGAACCAGTGTAGCATTCTAGTTGTGATTGTTGTCAACGGTTGGTTTGTGTGGTTGAACCAGTGTCACATTCTGTTGTGTGATTGTTGTCAACTGTTGGTTTGTGTGCTTGAACTAGTGTCACATTCTAGTTGTGATTGTTGTCAACTGTTGGTTGTGTGTGGTTGAACCAGTGTCACATTCTAGTTGTGATTGTTGTCAACTGTTGGTTCGTGTGCTTGAACCAGTGTCGCATTCTTGTTGTGATTGTTGTCAACTGTTGGACTGTGTAGTTGAATCAGTGTGTAGCATTCTCTTTATGATCGTTGTCAACTGTCTGTTGTTTGTGTCATTGCATCAGTGTGTCACTTTCTAGTTGTGATTGTCGTCAACTATCTGTTGTTTGTGTCATTGCATCAGTGTGTCACTTTCTAGTTGTGATTGTCGTCAACTATCTGTTGTTTGTGTCATTGCATCAGTGTGTCTCTTTCTAGTTGTGATGGTCATCAACTGTCTGTGGGTTCAAGTTGTTATAGCAGTGTGTAGCATTGGCTCAACATTGCAGCTGATCATTTCATAAAACTAAGCTTTGAATGAATTAACAGATTTAGACTATAAATGTGTATACATACATGTGCATATGTGTGTACACATGCATGCAAATGTGTGTTTATGTATGTATGTTGTATATGGTACATGTCAACATGAAATGCATGACTGAATGAATATATGGCTATAAAGGAATGAGTGTGTCTGTGTATGTGTGTCGGTGTGTGTGTGTGTACACATACATGCACATGCGTGTTTTGTATGTTTGTGTATGTTTTATGCCAGTTCATTTTGTTGATAGTACTGCTTAGGCCTGTTTCTGATGAGATGGCATATGTTTTGGAAACGACCAAGTGAAGATGAGCACATGCCTCCTTTGCTGTGCTCCAGGACTGGCTGCAGGAAAACACCCCCTTGCCATGCTGCAGACACTGTCAAAAGGGAGATGACCCTGGTGGCCCAGATTTACTGCCCACTGACAGGCTCTCCCTTTCACCGATGTTTACACATATTTGTCTGCCCCTCAAAGCCTTGCTCAGTGCAGGAGTACGGGTATGTTCACATTGTGGTGCAAACTGCAAGTACTTAGTGCAGGAGTATGGGTATGTTCACATTGTGGTGTAAACTGCAAGTACTTGGTGCAGGAGTACGGGTATGTTCACATTGTGGTGCAAACTGCAGGTACTCGGTGCAGGAGTGTGGGTATGTTCACATTGTGATGCAAACTGCAAGTACTTGGTGCAGGAGTACGGGTATGCTCACACATTATGGTGCAAACTGCAGGTACTTAGTGCAGGAGTACGGGTATGTTCACATTGTGGTGCAAACTGCAGGTACATAGTGCAGGATTACGGGTATGTTCACATTAGTGGTGCAAACTGCTGAACAGTAATACTAAGGATGTTTTCATCATTGAGAATGAGAGAGAGTGCGGCATTACATACCAAGTCATAGTGATGCAGTGTTGTCTGATTTTGACAAAAACCAAATAGAGCCAAAGTTCAGAGTACATGGATCAAGTGCTGTGGGAAAAAAACTCAAAATGAATAGAACTGATTTGTGTTTGGACAAATTTTATCGGACTTTCCCACAGGCAAAATCGTAAATCTTGTATGCAATTTCTGCTGGTTCTAATTGCAGTTTGTCTAGCTGTTCTCTTCATCTTCAACAACATGCCAATTTGTAGGAACAGTAGTGGTGACAACAGCTACCCCCCTCTACACTCTGCTGTGGGACTGCATGTGGAAACAATCCCCTCCCCCCTCTCCCCTGTTTTATGAAAAGAAAGAAATTGAAATATTTTTTTGTTCGCGCACTTTGTACAAAATACTCTTATTTTATTTTATTGAAAAGTATATCAGTAGCATGTTAATGTAAACAGGTATGTGTTGACTACCCAGGGAAGAGTGTTGTACAAAGAGGTTCAGTTTTTGTTGTGAGGTTGTTAACATACACGGAGAGTATTATTACTGACAGTTTTTGATGTGATGTTGGTGATTATATACATGGAGAGTGTCACACTGACGTTCAGTTTTTGATGTGATGTTGTCAGTGTAGATGAAGAGTATTACACTGACGTTCAGTTTTGATGTGACGTTGTCAGTGTAGATGAAGAGTATTACACTGACGTTCAGTTTTGATGTGATGTTGTCAGTGTAGATGAAGAGTATTACACTGGCGTTCAGTTTTGATGTGATGTTGTCAGTGTAGATGAAGAGTATTTACACTGATGTTCAGTTTTTTGATGTGATGTTGGTGATATACATGGAGAGAGTCACACCGACGTTCAGTTTTTTTGATGTGATGTTGTCAGTGTAGAGGAAGGGTATTACATCGACGTGCATTTTTTTTTGATGTGATGTTGTCAACGGAGGTGAAGAGTATTACACTGATGTTCATTTTTGAAGAGATGCTGGTAATGTAGGTGGGGTGGATTACACTGATGTTCATTTTTTGAAGGGATGCTGGTAACATAGGTGAAGAGTATTACAGAGGCGGGATTTTTCCTCCGATCCGCAGATTTCCGCGGTAGATCCTTGTTCATTCCGCGTAACAGCGTGTCAGTTCTGCAGGAGCGATCTGTGATTCATGTCTTCAAAAACATCATTTATACACAAACTATTCGAAATTCTTAAACGGCTTGGATTTGCAGTTAACTTGGTAACTTTGTCCTTCCGGTTTTTTGCGATCTTCAAAATGGAGACACATTGAAAAGATGCCGTTTCACGCGAAGAAAATGTTTCAACTATACTTACTGTCTTTCACAACTTGGACCAAGTGTAGATGAGAGGAGTTCCTCTTCAACCTAATGGCACACAAAATTAATGCAAGATGTCCAGCTCCACACTTAGGAGCTGGAAATCTTGCATTAATTTTGTGTGCCATTAGGTTAAAGTAAAAAGGAACTCTCTCATGTACTTGACTTGACTTGATAAAAGTTGGTCCAAGTTGTGATTTTTTATAGCTTTTTGGGTTTAAAAAAAAAAATGTTGGCTTCTTTCCTATAAAATTTCTTAATTTCAATCTCAAAATGCACCAGACTGCACAGAATTGAGTGTAGTGACTCAAAATTTCGAGGGGGGTGGGGGGCATACTCCCGGGCCCCCCAAGATTGTTTCGTCTTTTTTCCTTTATGGAGTCCAACCCCTGTATTACACTGACCTTCATTTTTTTAAGGATGCAGATAACATAGGAGGGGTGGATTTACGCTGATGTTCATTTTTGGAAGGGATGTTGTAAGCCAGGTGGAGAATGCTACAATGACATTCAGTTTTTGACACAGTCTTGCCTTGTAGGTGGAGAGAGTGTTACACTGATGTTTTTGACGTGATGTTGGCAATAGAGTGTAGGGTATTTCACTGACATTCAGTTTTTGAAGGGATGTTTGAACCCAGGTGGCGAGTGGTGCGCACACAGCTGTTGGAAGACAGAGGCTCACAGCAGAGCCAGGTGGCCTGCACTGAAGACGACTGGGTGGCAGACCAAGAGGACTGGGGCGTCGGCCAGGAGGACTGGGGTGATGATGACCATGACCAGGAGAATGACAGTCAAGGTAGAGTTCAGGGCAAGACACTGTCACAGACCAACTCCTCACAGAAATGCTTGTGTGTAGGCAATTCTACAGCCCATGGCGCTAACCCCTATATTTATACCATACTACTTTTTGCTCAGATGAATTTTGTATCCGATTTCCAGTAACTGAATTTATTTTCCATCAAAGAAACTCCTGAGAATGCCCTGAGTCGAAGCAAATACGGATGACCTGTAACATTTACCAATACCAGTGAATCACCGTATCAGTACAAAAAAAAAAATCAGGTCAAGTTCTAGCCAGTCATCTGTCATTTGAACAGTAGCCAGTGAGAAATCACAATGTCTTAAAGCTGGCTGTTGATGTCTTTTTAACTTTTGCTCATCCTCAGTGGAACACAGCTGATGGTTTTCCAAAGAGAATCTTTCTCATTCTGAAATTGTTATCATCTCAAAGAAAATGAATGAACAGACGTTTGTTTTCACCAGTATATTCTCAATGACAGTTATACGCAGGCATTCAGCTATCCAAAATGGGTGCAACATATGCCCAGTGCGCTGTTCTTGAGCTAGATTTCAGAGTAGATCTCCTATTTTTACTGATCATTTACTTCTTTTCCCTTTCGTTCTTCTGGTGTAGTGTTCACCCACCCAGGCCACATGTCTGACCCAGTGGGAAACGAATCCCAAGTTCTGTGGTGTCCAGTGCCGGTTGGAGCACTGAACATCACTCTCACTCAGGGACCATGAGTTATGACCCTGGTAATGCACTTACTCCCAGGGGTGAGAGTGGGAATAGACTGTTATACATTGGAAAAGGAGACGTGGGATCATGATAGGCTTTTGCTTGTGTACTGCAGCAGACATTTCCAGGTGGGAATTCTGAGTGGGTGAATTGTGTGTTGCTAGTCTGCAAACCACCTGATAATAATCTTTAAACTGCCATGTTTTTGTTTTGTTTGTTTATATTTTCATCATCTTCTTCCTTCTTTCATTCTTGTTTTTTTTTTTTTAACTTCCCAATTTGTTTTTGTATAATGTGTTGATGACGTGAAATGAAGGTACTGCTTGAAGGAAGTGTTATCCCCATCTCCTTTCAAAATGTCTGCAAGCCCAAAGGATACCAGGTTTATTGTAAAGCTGGCAGTAGTGGATGAAAGTTGATGTGCATGGATATGTTAATGAGTGATTGATCTTTGTGCCTGTCAGCCATGGTCAGTAATCATCGTGTGGAAGATACAGAAATGCATCAAACCATGAACAAAACGCACTCTCCCCATTTCCTAGGCACCAAACACACTGCCACTACTTTCAGAAATGAAGCCAAACATCTGCACAGTCTACACCATTATCTGAGCCGTTGCTGTCAGTGTGGCAATACTTTGAGGTTACATCATTGACAGACAACTCACATGGACATTCCTCCATGACTGGCTCTCATAGCTTTTGTCAGTCGCTCAATACAATGTGAATGAGAATTGCAAAACATTAGCTGGGGGGGGGGGGGGGGGCATAATTCATTCACTTTGCCATTCATTGATAGTTTCAAGAGCTAGACCAAATCACTCAGTCTGTTGCATCTTTAGGCTTGAATTTTCTGTCATGCTTCCTTTTCTCAGCCGTCAAAGGAAAAAACAAAGTCACAACTTGTGTCCTTTCTGTGCTCACAGCCCCAAGTCAAAGTCAGCATCTGTCCACCTGCCAGGAGACCACTGAAAGGTTCTGTGAAATGACAATCGCCGACAGTTTTCGTCCAGACACTTCAGAATCTCAACCAAGACTGTCAATCCCTGAGCCGTCATCTGGACCTCACCTGGACACACACTGCCCAGCCCACAGCGATGGTAATGATTGTGGGACAAATCAAAGCGATGTCGAGCCTCCAGAGCAAGTGACCGCTGAACCTGTGGCGGTAGATGATGACAGACTGCAGAGGATGATGGGATTGCTGGCATCTGGTTGGGAATCTGGGAAGAGTGGGGAGGATGGTGAACACAAGGTAGGGTTCTTTGTTGCGGGGTGTAGGAATTGCTGCTTTCTTTTGTTTCATATCCCGCACATGTGCTTGTTTTGTAGGTAGATAGGTGCTTCGTTCTTTTTCATTTATAGACTTTGTTTATGATTATGTAAAGGACTGAAAGCTGTGACTAAGTAACTACCAGTACTATCAGTAGCAGCACCAGTAGTTATTGAAATAGATTAATGCACATCAGATAGACTCTAGTTTTCATACAACATGGCCATTATAAACACAAAGTGACAAAATCATAACAGTAATTGTAAGAACCTAAAGTGAAGGGCTTGACTGAATTAAGCAACGCTTATGAAAGCGACGTGGCTGATACAAGATGTGAGTGAGCCAAGCTGCAAGACTAGAACAAAAGACAAAAATGAAAGGCACATTTCTTTCGGTGCAATGTGAGCTCACACTTTTCATGGTGATAGAGACTGTAAAATGATGAGAAAGTTTCATCCAACAAGATCTTCTCAAGTGGGATTGAACTGCAGACCATGGAATAAAACAACAGTGTTACGCCTTACCCACCAGGCTACCCTTGGTGCCAGTGTGCAATCTGAAGCAGAAGGCTGGTGGTGTGTTCCAGGTGACCGACAGGTCTGAAGCCTTTCCGGCCTTCTACCTGGATGTGCTGGCAGAGGCTGAGCTGGAAGAGGAGATACCCGACCATGTGAACGATCTCCTGAAAGACTACGAGCTGCGAGAGGGACAACACTTTGCTGCGCTTCTCTCACGAAGGTCAGGCCCTTTTTCTTTTTTTTTTTTTTTTTTTGTTTTTTCTCCATTCTCTCTTCTTTTTTTCTTCAGGGGGGAGGGGATTCAGAGAATTATAGTAAACAGAAACTTCCGCCCTCAAACAAATGGATTACAATTACTTTTCTTGTACAGGTTGTTGACCAAAAAAAAAAAAATTTTTTCTTTTTACCCAAGTCTGTTTCCCAACATGTCTAAAGTACATTTTGGCCAAAGACATTGCAGAACTTGAAAGGCTTTGCTGCAGTTTGGATCTGCCGAGTGTGCACATACTTGCTTTTAAATTTATTAGCTGTGTTTGAATTCTCCGAATGTTTATCGTCTTGTTTTTTCTTCTTCTTTTCTTCTTCTGCTTTGATTTGTTGTTCTTGTGGTTGTTGTGATGTGTGTCAGCTGTTTTTTTGATTTCCCAAATGCCTTCCTTTTATATATTTATTTTTGTTACATATACAGGGTTCACACAGTCCTTACAAGTCCTTAAAAGTCCTTAATTTGGGGGCCCCTTTGAAGGCCTTGAAAGTCCTTAAAAATCAAGTCTTAGCTCATAGGTTCTTGAAAAGTGCTTAAATTTTGTCTCTGCCAATGATTTTGAATAAAGTCTATGTCAGAATCTTGAGTCTGTTTAAAAAAAAAAAAGTATGAAAGTAAAAGAAATCGGAGTCAGAGTTGACTGACGATTTTGCCGATAAGTCGTCTGCTACAGAAAAAACACCAAAGTTACCGGCCTTCTTGGAGTCTGTACATATGATAGAATGATCCGCTGTCTTGAAAGTGAGAAGTCATTTGTATCAGTATTTCATGATTATTTTTCTTAAAAAATTATAATTGAAGTAAGTCCTTGAATGAAAAAAAAGGCTTGAAAAGGCCTTAAAAAGTCCTTGAAAAAATGTATATGTGATTGGAGAGAATGTAAATGTATTTCCTCTTTATTTCATTTTTGCTATAGTTACGTCAGTGTTTTGTAGATGAAATGATAAGAATTTGAAAGCCAGGTGAAAGTGTCTCTTGGACCGCCTTCTCACGGTATTTGGAGCGTAGTTTGCATACTTAGGTGCCTAAATGTGAGATATATGTAGGCAAGTGACGCTTGCAGTTATGCATGTCTTGGATGCGTTTATTCATTCATACTCTACACGTATTTAATGATGTTTAGTAGAGCAAGTTTTTATGTTGATTGCAACTGTTGTGTTTGAAAACTGGCGTATATAATCCTGACAGCAAAGGGCAGTCATCGGGGGATGTGGAGACTTATGACAAGACGGAAGTGAAGCACGGGGACAGGCAGTGCTACAAGTTCATCAAAAGACTGCAGGCCTGTCCTTCACAGTGCATCAGGTAAAGGACAACACAAACACACTGCCCTTCACAGGTGCAGTGATATCCTTTTTTTTCTTTCCTCTCTGTAAGAACAGAATAGCAGTGCATTATGTCATTCGATGCAGGTTCCGATCCCGAATATTGTTTTCTTGTGTTACGAAACCAAAAACAAAAAAAAAAAAAGGAAAAAAAAAGCAACAGCAGAGCACTGAACCTCAGCTGATGGGGTGCCTGCACTACACAGCACAGCACTGAACCTCAGCTGATGGGGTGCCTGCACTACACAGCACAGCACTGAACCTCAGCTGATGGGGTGCCTGCACTACACAGCACAGCACTGGACCTCAGCTGATGGGGTGCATGCTCTACCAGGATGTCTGGCCTGATGAAACCCACAGTCTGACAACAGGCATTTGAGAGGAAACCTCGGTGCTATTCTTTACATGAAAACGGCTGTCAGCAACCTCTTCTCTTTGGAGAGGGTTGTTTTGATTGTTGTTTGTGACTTGCCTGATGCCTGAGAATCAGGCAGAGTTGGTTTCAATGTTTGACGGCTGACCTCCCATGCCTTTTCATGCCTTGTGTAGCTCTGCTGTCCGACCCATTCTTTCCAGCCAAAAACTGAATACATTTTGCATAGGACTGCATGCGTTGGGGGGGGGGGGGGGGGGGGGGGGGGGGGGGGGGGGGGGGGGGGGGGGGGAGGGGGGGGCACATGGCTGAGAACTGTTTGGAAGCTCAGCAGCTTTTTTTTTTTTATGCCAGCTTGCTGTTCTGCGTGGACTCTTAAGATTTGACATCCTAATTGGCCGGGTATCTCCAGGAATTAAACTGCTTTCTTGTGTGCCAGCTTGTGGTTGCACATAAACACATTGAAATTGGATGTTATCCAAGAGGGCCTGAATTCTATGAGAGTTTAGGTGCGTTCCGTTGTGACAGATGATGGTTCCACATAAAATCATGGAAATTGACATTATCCAAAATGGCCGGAGGTCTGTAAGAGTAGCTGCTTTCAATGGTGATATGTTGTGGTTCTGTATAAACTCATTGACACTTCACATCATTTAAGATGCCAGAGGTCTGTAAGAAGAGTTGCTGCTTTCAGAGATGACAGGTTGTGGTTTTTTATAAACTCAATGACATTTGACATATCCTAAATGGTCAGCACTCTCCAGGAACCGATGTTTTCTATTTATATACATTCATGAAAATTTGACATTATCAATGTGAATAAGACTGCGAATAACATGGTGTAAGATATGTAATTTTTCCTTTTTTTTTCAGGTATCAATGGAAGGGGACCCCCCTGCTGATAAACAAAATGGACGCATCACTGAGCGTCGCCAGGTGTGAACAGTGCCAAGCTCCACGTGTCTTTGAGCTTCAGCTGGTCTCCCCTGTCATACCTCTGCTGAAGTTGCCCTCACAACCAGGTGAGAGCTGTTGAGTCTGAGCTTCAGTTGTCTCCCCTGTCATACCTCTGCTGAAGTTGCCCTCACAACCAGGTGAGAGCTGTTGAGTCTGAGCTTCAGTTGTCTCCCCTGTCATACCTCTGCTGAAGTTGCCCTCACAACCAGGTGAGAGCTGTTGAGTCTGAGCTTCAGTTGTCTCCCCTGTCATACCTCTGCTGAAGTTGCCCTCACAACCAGGTGAGAGCTATTGAGTCTGAGCTTCAGTTGTCTCCCCTGTCATACCTCTGCTGAAGTTGCCCTCACAAACAGGTGAGAGCTGTTGAGTCTGAGCTTCAGTTGTCTCCCCTGTCATACCTCGGCCTAGGTTCCCCAAACAGGTGAGAGCAGTTATGTCTGAGTTTCAGCTTGCCCCCATGTCACACCGCCACTCAGGTCCACGTCGTCAAAAACAGGGAGAGAGCTGTTTGTCTGAAGTTCATTTGTCTTCCCTGTCATACCTCTGCTCAAATTCCCATCCTAAACAGGTGAGAGGTGTTGAGTCTGAGCTTCAGTTGTCTCCCCTGTCATACCTCTGCTCAGGTTCCCCTCCCAAACAGGTGAGAGGTGTTGAGTCTGAGGTTCAGTTGTCTTCCCTGTCATACCTCTGCTCAAATTCCCATCCTAAACAGGTGAGAGGCATTGAGTCTGAGCTTCAGTTGTCTCCCCTGTCATACCTCTGCTCAGGTCCACTTACGAACAGGTGAGAGCGTTTGTATCTGAGCTTCATGTAAGAGTATTGTGAACATCAGAAAGATCTGGCGAAATCCTAGATTAGCAGCAGGATTTTGAGAGAAAGTTCCATGTACACAAATTTTAATTTTGATGAATGTTGGGGATGAGCAAGGAGGACGTAATGCCACTGACAGGACGCACAAGTTGAGAGACCACGTGCAACGGCAGCAACAACAACAACAACAACAACAACAACAACAACAACAACAGCAACGAGTCTTTGTGGTGAATAAGTGACTGAGACCACACAGAAAATGAGTTTTGTCATCACTGAGTGAAGAGCTGCTACTTTTTTCCCCCCCCAAAAAAAACTATTTTCTGCAGCTACTAGACTGGTAGCAGCCTGTTCATAGCTATCTTCTCTGATCTGTTCTTTGCTCACCATAGGGTTATCTTCTCTTGATCTGCAGTTGATCGGACAGACAGAAGTCCAATGCTTGCAGAAATCTCGTTTGACCACTTTTCACAGAGAGAATGATTCATGCTTGAGAGACATGGACAGTGTGACATTGTTAAAATGGTAGCCCATATAATTTTTTGTTGATCGGTCACTCCTCAGCATCACACATGATCAAGCAGGCATGTCAGAGTTGAGAATCGGCCAATCCTACGAAGCAGGTTCCAGACAGAAGGCTGGTGACCTGGATCTTCAGAAGGGAAGCTGTGTGGTAGAGTTACGTAGCAGTGCTGGCCTGTTCAGTGCAACAAACTTTCCTGATTCAAAAAAAAAAATCACAGCAGCCCAGGAGAATCCAAAAGTTGCAGAAAGGCAGGCTCAGCCTGGACAGCAGATGAGACAGAAGACGGCCGGCACAAGCATGGAAGCGAAAGTACAATCAGTTCGCAGAGAACGTGGCTGACGTTGGTGGAGAGGTCTTAGTTTCTTTGTGTTTGACACTGAAGACAGCAGTGAGAAAGACTCTGAATAGCTGCATTGTATGTATTGCCCTTTCCTGGTGGCTTGTCAGTTCACGATAGTTATACCACAGATGCACAGGTTTTGCTTCACCATTTTGTTGTTGTTGTTTTGTAACAGATAAAATGAATAAGCAAAAGAGTTGGACAAATATTTCAAGATAGGACCGAAAAAGGGAAAAAAAAAAAAAAAAAAAAAGGCTGGTGTGTGTTTGGTGATGTTGGTTGCACACCACGTCATCCCTGATGGCACTGTGTTTCAGAGCCCCAGGTGGAGTTTGGCACGGTGCTGGTGTTCACCTGTGACAGCAGCTGCTGGTCAGACAGCGACGCCTACAGAGAGGAGGCGGCTGTGCTGCAGCAGGATCCCGACCAGCATCTCTTCAGGTGACCTTCGGCCCCCAGCACCGACTCTTGACCCCAGCGTCCACTCTGTCAGGCAGAGCTGACAGTTCAAACTGTCCGAATGTGTTAATGAACAGCTCGGAGAATGGTGGAAAGAGAAATCTGTGAATAAAGGGGAATAAATCCTGCAGTTTTGTGTACATATGTTTATGTATATGCTCATGTGATTGTATGTGTGTGTGCGCTAGGAGAGGTGATTGGTTTGTGTGGGTGTTAAGGGAGGGATGGTGGGATTGTGTGTGGGTGTTTAGGGAGGAATGGTGGGATTGTGTGTGGGTGTTTAGGGAGGGATGGTGGGATTGTGTGGGTGTTCAGGGAGGGATTGTGTGTGGGTGTTTAGGAAGGGATGGTGGGATTGTGTGTGGGTGTGCAGGGAAGGATGGTGGGATTGTGTGGGTGTTCAGGGAGGAATGGTGGGATTGTGTGGGTGTTCAGGGTGGTATTGTGTGGATGTTTAGGAAGGGATGGTGGGATTGTGTGTGGATGTTCAGGGAGGAATGGTGGGGATTGTGTGGGTGTTCAGGGAGGGATTGTGTGTGGGTGTTTAGGGAGGGATGGTGGGATTGTGTGTGGGTGTTTTGGTAGAGATGGTGGGATTGTGTGGGTGTGTCAGGGAGGGATAGTGGGATTGTGTGTGGGTGTTTAGGGAGGGGTGGGATGGTGGGATTGTGTGTGGGGTGTTTTGGTAGGGTAGGGGGGTGGATGTGTGTGGGTGTTTTGGTGGGTGTTTGGGATGGTGGGGATGGGATTGTGTGTGGGTGTTTTGGTAGGGATGGTGGGATTGTGTGTGGGTGTTTTGGTTGGGATGGGGGATGGTGGGATTGTGTGTGGTGGTTTTTGGTAGGGATGGTGGGATTGTGTGTGGGTGTTTTGGTAGGGATGGTGGGATTGTGTGTGGGTGTTTTGGTAGGGATGGTGGGATTGTGTGTGGGTGTGCAGGGAGACATCGTGGGATTGTGTGTGGGTTGTAGTGATGGTGGGATTGTGTGTGGGTGTAGTGATGGTGGGATTGTGTGTGGGTATAGTGATGGTGGGATGTGTGTGTAGGTGTAGTGATGGTGGGATTGTGTGTGGGTGTAGTGATGGTGGGGGATTGTGTGTAGGTGTAGTGATGGTGGGATTGTGTGTGGGTGTAGTGATGGTGGGTGTGATGTGTGGCTGTGGTTGGAGAGGTGAGGGTGGGAGGGGGGGGGTTGTATGTTATATATTCCCTATGACATTCAAAAGTTGCATTTTGCATTCATCTGAGGATCGGAGCTCATAAATGCAAATGTAGTGCAGAGAGCAGCCCTGGAGGCAAGAGTGCACATCACTCTCAGTCGACTCTATAGGGTAGTCATTTTTTTTTGTCTGCACAGTATTCTTAACACACACATGCACATACACGCACTCACGTAGGCACACACACACACACACACACACACACACACACACACACACACACATTTCTCCTTTGTCAGCAAAACTCTGTGCTCCCAAATCTTGCGCCCCAGCAACTCTACTGTCCTGCTGATTTTCAATGTTGTGAGCCAGCCCCAAAATGAACAGGTTGGATAAAAACCAAAATATTCCTGTCCTACCTTGACAGTAGGAGGATTAACTGCAGGGGGCTCTGGGACCAGCAGTGGAGGAGGCACGGTGGTTTGAACAGCACTGCTACCACCACGGTTCGTTACCCCACTCAAGAAAGCTGAAATGCGAGTCAATGGTCACTCCAGTTTCGTCTTCTGTATGAACGTCCCGCACTGTTTCACGATCACTTTCGCATCTGCTGCTCAGTTCACAAATTAACTCGCACTTGTTTACTGTGTCATTGTCGACACATATTGCAAACATTTTCAGATTCTGGGTTTTTTTTATCATCAAATTCTGTCACTAATTGTGGATCTGCCCCATGTTGTGTCAGGTTGATTAGAAATCTGTTGTTTACATGCTGAAGGTGGGTGGATACAATCAACAATAATCCTAAAGGTGATGATAATTGGTCACTTGCCTTTCATTGATTTTTCCTGTGGTTCTCAGCCCTTCATTTGTCCCTGTGCACCTGGAATCAACGTTTGAGTCCAAAGGCAGCACGATAATGTCAATACATACTGTCTCTGTCTATTATTGTCAGTCTTATCTGATAGTATATGTCCTCTCTCTCTCTCTCTCTCTCTCTCTCTCTCTCCTCTTTTCCTCCTATTTCTTCATCTGATTTTCTCTCTCTCTCTGTCTGCGTTCCAGTCTCCTCTCTCTCACACACACACACACACACACACACACACACACACACACACGAGCACACACACACACACACGAGCACACACACACACACACACACACAGAAGATTGCATGGGCGCATGCTATAAATATAAATGTGTGGGCGCATAAGTATGAACCTGTATGCGTACATTTGTGTGCTCGTGTAGTGTGGATATGTGTGTGTGTGTGTGCGCACATGCGCGCAAAGAACCTCAATTCATCGAGGGATCAGAGTAGATGGCACATGATATTGAAAATGACCCGTGGATTTATTTTTTCAATTTTTTTTTCAAATTTTATTATCATTTAAGGCTCATCATTTTCTGGTGCCAAGGGCGTTACACACCTGATGTCTCAATGCAATTACATAAAGATCTCTCTCTCTCTCTCTCTGTCTCTCTCTCTCTGTCTCTCACTCTCTCTCTGCACACACACACACATATGTATATAGTTTATGCATACATGTATATATATATATAGAGAGAGAGAGAGAGAGATCGATAGCTAGATTGATACGTGACTTGTAACTTTGCTTTTTTTTTTTCAACCCCACCTTCGCTCCCCTATCTTCGCAATCTTTATTCTCCTCTTTTTTTTTTTTTCTTTTTTTCTTCAATTTTTCTTTCCCACACCTCTCCTCCCTCCCTCCCTCCCTCCTCAGCCCACTCCCCCTCCTTCTTTCCCCGAACAATTACCTCCCTTCTTTCGCAAGCCTTGACCCTCCTCTCTCTCCCCCCACTCCTCCCGCCTCAAAAACCCATCCTAATCCCCCCCCCCCCCCCCCCCCCACACACACACACACACACACACACCTTCGCCTTACACCTGCACTTTCCCAATTCTCACTGTCTTCCCTTTTGGGCTGTACCCTCGTTCTCCACTTTCTGATCTTCTACCCCCTCCACCCCACACCCACCCCCCCCCCACCACCCACCCGCTTCTCTCGCTTCCCTTCTTGCGTCGCAAAGTGTCCCCTGTTGACTTCTCTCCTCCTCCCCCGCCTTTCCCCTTCTCTTCTATTCCCCGTCCCTCCCCTTTTTTTTTTTCTTTACATTTCTGTCATAACTCTCTTCTGCAAGATCCCCCCCCCCCCCCCACTCTTTCCTTCCCTACTACATTCTTGCCTCATTCAGTCACATACCTTCATTTCCATAGTTTCATCCCCTCCACCCCATCTCTCTCTCTCTCTCTCTCTCTCGCTCTCTCTCTCGCTCTCTCTCTCTCTCTCTCTCTCTCTCTCTCTCTCTCTCTCTCTCTCTCTCTCTCTCTCTCTCAGTCCACTCCCGTTTTTGCCACGAGCTGACCATTGTTTCTTATTTATTCCTATTTTATCCGAATAATTAAGATGATTTATCATGATGATATCATAGATATTACCTCAGACAAATGGGTTTTGAGTGTGTTTTATGATTGACATTTATGTTTAGATAACTCCCCTCTCTCTCTCTCTCTCTCACGTGTGTAAAAAAAAGTGACCTTCTCCCTGTTGTTGTGTGTGTGTGTGTGTGCGTGTTTAAGTGTGTGTGTGTATGGGGGGGGGGGGGGGGGGGGGGGTAGTGTCTGTCCACAGTAAACCTTGATTTTGCGCTGAATATGAGAAAATAAGTGGTTTTTTGTTCATCATTTTCACTGTCCTAAAGGTTATTTGTTTTCACCTGAAGAAGACCCAAGAGGCCGTCATGCATCGTGTCTTGTCCCCTGTACTTTGTCTGTGATCTTGGCGGTAACTAACCCTCTCTCTTTCTAAGTTTAATGTTGTCGTTTTTTTTCTGACAAAGGGGGTTTGTGAAGATCAAACTTTTCGTGGATATGGATGTTGATGCCAGCTTTCCAGACAAACTCGTTACCATGACACCGTTCAGAGTGTGGACCACGTCAGTGGAAACTTGGTTTGTTTTTTTGTTGTTTTTTTTTTGCGGGGGAGGGAATCAGTGTTGGATAATGATATTGCTAGTTTCTTGAAAAGCCGTGATAATTTTTCATAATGTAACGTTTGCTATTACATTGAGAAATGAAGACACAAACTGTTCTGAATTTTTTTTTTTTTTTTAAACAATACGAATGACACACAATTACAGAACTGTGGGAAAGCGGCCACCTAGATGGGACATAGATCTTCGTGTGTAACGTCTGGATACAGTATTATTTCCCCCGAAAAAATCTGTCCCGTTGGAGTCCCTCTCCTAATCGAAGGAAACTGTCTCTAGGGTTTTGCATCTTGTTAACTGTGTATTTCTTTGCTTTTTTCTGACCAGCGTATATTGTTTGTTTTTTTCTGATTCTGCCCACCGCTCTCTCTCTCTCTCTCTCTCTCTCTCTCTCTCTCTCTCTCTCTCTCTCTCTCCTATTTACGTGCTTCCTATCTGTTCATCTGTTCTATGCAACTGTATGGCTCAAGTCCAAGTCTGCCCTGTCCACACTGTGACAGACTATTCAATGTGAGGATGGGTCTGATCAGCCATCTTCGTACACACACTACTACCCAGTGATAGCAGAGGTCGTGGTCATCTTCGCCCGCAAAGGACAAACAACAACTACATGCAATGGTGATACTGTGGTGTCAGCATCAAGACAAAACGACTGACCGCTGAAGGCATAGGTGATATGCTATAAGCCAAAATATAAATAAACACACAAAAGTAAAGTGCAAAGCGCTGCCCATGTAATACACACAATATAGAATAGACACGTATTATGTCTTCTGCAGACGTTACGAACTACAAACATCAAAACTGCACAAAACGCTCGTCCCAGACTTCAGTCAGCATGATAGTAATGCAGTTAAGTGACCTCCATGGGGGTGACAACAAGACCATCATCGATATGCCGTTTGGAGAAGTCAGGGATGTGGGGTCATGATCTTGTGACAGGGAGTCGTTGTCAACGTGCCCCGTGAAGAGACAGGAAGAGCCATCTTTGTTCCCTGGTGATCCAGCTGATCTGTTTGCAACGTGTCGCCAAGAAAGCGGAAGATGTTGGTGAGGACATATTCAGCGGGGCGTGTCAGAGTGGCGGTTGAGGGGAACTGGTCTTCTCTTTGGTTAAACACTCTCGAGGGCCTCCAGTCCATCTGAATGTTAGATACTGACATACAGTGATACCATGTCAAAGAAAAGAAAACGATACGCCCGAAGGTGTGGAGGGGACCCAGAGAACTACTGTCTTCAACTGCCGAACAAACCAGCTGGCAGCAATCCTGCACCACCGTTGGAAGCCTGCGCTGTGTTCACAAAGGGTGCAGGCATGCACAGGACATTCCATTAAGACGCCAAGGGACATAATTTCTCTCTGGCAGATGCCCGTCGTGTAATGAACTCTGGATGTGACACGACAGAACCTACAGGGAACGTTCCCATGGGTGTACCAGTGTAACGGACGGTGTGCGGTGCGTGTTTTGCTGTCTGACTCTCAGCTGAAGAAGTTTGGATGCGTGTACGTCTTTTTTCCTGCACACACCCACACCACACGAACATAGATAGCCAGGCAACAAGTTTTCTACCTTTTTTTCTTTTGCTGCCTGAACCATCAAATCATAACAAATACATATTACATAACAAGAACAAGCAGAAATATTCATTCATGCCACCGCCATTAAGGGCGTGCAACAACACTAGATACTATTGTGTCATATCAAACATATATTTCCTTCTTGCACAGGCTACGCTGGCACCCACAGCAGTATCACCACAAACAGTTCCTGCACTTGGCCGCGTCTGGCCCAAGTCACACAGTCCTCACACAGATCAGAAGCCGCTCACGGAAGCAGTTCGTGGAGTCCTTCCAGGGACTCCCACACAACAGATGAAACACGTCGTCTACTGACCACTCGGTCAGCCTCTCCACACCCCCACGGGCCAGAGACGGCGGCTGGGCCCGGAGTGCACCCCACACCCGGTTGGCAGTGCACTACACTGTCTACTGACCGCTACTCTACTGGTCAGTCTCTCCACATCCCTGTGGATGGAGTTAGCGGCTGGCCACGGGCTGCACCCCCATACCCCGATGGCAGTCAGTTCCAGGTCGGACACGGGGGCGTCACCGACACCTGGGAGAACAGATAGCTACCTTGATTATCTAGCCCACTTCCTATATATTTATCGTTCTTGTTTGTCACAAGCAGTCACTCTTCACATAATACATTCCACTGGAATTTGGGGGAAAATACCCATAATAGAATCTACTAAGTTTTGATACAGTGGATACATTACAATCGAAAAAGTTTCTTTGATTAACACCATGATTGTTTGCATTGAAGGAAAGGATTTCCACGTGGAACCCCTTTTCAAAGAACCAAGAATACAATTATTACACGTAAAGGGACGATTCCCTTTTGTCCCAATTTATCAAGAAAAGAATGTTTTTATCTTTTCACACATCATCACTGGACGTGTCCAATTACATTTCAAGGAACGATTTCCGTTCATTCCTCTTTATCAAGAAAAAAAATGTTTTTATCTTTTCACATCATCACTAAACGTGTCCAATTATATTTCAAGGAACGATTTCCGTTCATTCCTCTTTATCAAGAAAAAAATGTTTTTATCTTTTCACATCATCACTAAACGTGTCCAATTATATTTCAAGGAACGATTTCCGTTCATTCCTTTTCATCAAGAAAAGAATGCTCATCATTATCACTAGACGTATCCACAACACGAATCAGAATACATTTTCCAATAATTCATGCACAAGAATTTTCGTTGCTCACTTCCAGAGCTCACCGACACTCACATCATTATAATACTTTAGGGAAAAGATAAACAACACTTTTTTCAATAATATATTGATTTAACTAGATTACTTTTCCCCGAACACATTTCTTTCATCTACCCACTCCATTCTCATCATCCACCTCTCGACTCACACATTCACTGACTACAACTTCCTATGTCACCCTATGTCTCGTCAAATCACAAGATATATCAAGGAAACAATTAAATATTTTTAGGCCTTTACTAAGAGCAGTAAAAATTACAATCACCTGTAGGGAAAAAAAAAAAACATCTTCATTAGGACAAATCCTAACTTCCGTTTAACTATTGGAAACATACCTGACCGCCACAAGAACTCGCCTTCAGTCTCTCTTCGGCTCTCTGGAGATATGTCTGTGCTGGCAACACTGTAGAGACTGAAGAGAAATCCTCGCTCACCCGACTGACACAAAACGCAGGTGAGTATCTGTCAGGTAAACAGGTCAACCGGTTTTTTTCAGGTTTACCTGTTCCGGTCCAACGTGTTTTTCAGGTTTACCTGTTCCGGTCCAACGTGTCACCGTCAAGCAACTGCCGTGCACATCCAGCAGCCTAGCGCGTTGCTGTTTCGCCGACAGGTGAAGACAGTACAACTCCAGACACGGCCAAGCTTTAGCCATGAGGTCTTACGTGCCCTCCAAAGGGAATCCTGGGTTACAGCCTTTCCTGCTGTCAACAGGACTTACCTGTGGTAAGCAGGCCTTTCCTTACCGTCACTGGACCTTTCCCCAGAGTCGGCCAAAAGGCAGACAAGAAAAGATACACCCGAAGGTGCGGGTAGGACCCGGCGAAACACTGTCCTCAACTGCCGCGCCAGCAGGGAGCAATCCTGCACCACCCTTGGAAGCCTGCGCTGTGTTCGCATGCATGCACTGGGCATTCTTGAAGGCCTCCAACCCATCTAAGTGGGAGATACTGGTACATAGTGATGTCATACCAACAATGAACACAAGTTTAGCTTGAAAGCTGCGACTGGTTCAGGCTATATTTGAAGACAGACTGAAGGCGAGTTCTTGTGGCGGTCAGGTATGTTCCAATAGTTAAATGGAAGTTAGGATGTGTCCTAATGAAGATGTTTTTTTTTTCCTACAGGTGATTGTAATTTTTAATAAGCCAGTTTTGGAAAGGCCGGTTCACAGGAGGGTATCAAGGTCTTCAGAGATATGTTCTGAGGGGCAACCGCAGGCGGATTCAGCGGACGGACTGGGGCTGTTTGGCTTTGTTGAGTTTAAGTAGAAGGTAGGAAAGAGACTCGCTTGTTTGGACTTCGATGAGAAGGTTTGCTGTGGGAGATGGGAAGCCTTTGATGATTAGAGACATCAGCTATTTAGATTCGTCAAGGGTCTTCAATGAAGGCGAGTTTGTCCCGCTTTTGACGACTGTTGGAGACATTGAGTTGCCAGAGGGCTTCCTGTAGGTCTAGGTTTCTGTCCCGTCAACCACGGTCCCACCTTGTCTGCAGGTTTGAGATCAGTGTCGTCTCTCTTACAAGGACTCCATGGCTTCTCGTTCCGCAGAGGTTAGGCTGAAAATCTTTAGGAGAAAGACTTGAAGCTCACCCAAGTCCGTAAGACACACACTGATAAAGCATTCCGCTCCAGCATGCTTCCCAAGGAATGGCTCCCT
The DNA here is from genome assembly GCA_016801955.1 of Conus betulinus. NCBI lineage: Eukaryota > Metazoa > Mollusca > Gastropoda > Neogastropoda > Conidae > Conus > Conus betulinus. Next base: position 227,717 of record JADBJO010002699.1, on the reverse strand, counting down.
GTAATAGCTGCGTGGAGGAGGTTATGAAACATGTCCTTATCGGGACTGGCTTGGCGTTTGGAATCATGGTCCCAAACAGTCATCCAAGAGATCACAGGAAACGATGGTGTGACGTCATGGATGAAGTCATACTTGTTGGTGGACGGTTTCCTTGGAACAAATTCGAGCTGTCTTGAGAGCTTAAAACATTTCTCACTCAGACAGAGGAAAAGCAGAAAAGATGCAGCCCACAGTGGTCAACAGGTGGTAAGGGACCAACAGGATCCACAGGAAGTGGGCCCGCTCATTCCACAGGAACGAGGACATCCACGTCCATGGGAAGGAAGGGGGTTTCTGGGCAAACAGGAGTGGAAGGGGGCTGGCCGGCACGCAGGGACACAGCTGGAAATCCTGTTGTGACAGTACAATCTGCAGTGGTGTGTGTGTTCATGCTGAAAGCGGACATAGACCTGACAGCTGGGATGAAAGTCGAGGTGCAGTGAGGCAGCAGCTGGCGGTAGTTGATGTGGTCCTACTGCAAACTGGAGCGGCAGTGGAAAGTGGGGTGTCAGCTGGGAATCTTGCGGTGACAGGATGACAGGAGTGATGAGTCTGGCAGTGACAGGATGTCTCAGAGTGGTGAATCTTGCAGTGACAGGATGCCAGAGTGGAGAATCTTGCGGTGAGATGATGTCTTGGAGTGGTGGATCTTGCAGTGACAGGATGACGGGAGTGGTGGATCTGGCAGTGACAGGATGTCTCGGAGTGGTGGATCTGGCAGTGACAGGATGTCTCGGAGTGGTGGATCTTGCAGTGACAGGATGTCTCGGAGTGGTGGATCTGGCAGTGACAGGATGTCTCAGAGTGCTGGATCTGGCAGTGACAGGATGTCTCAGAGTGGTGGATCTGGCAGTGACAGGATGTCTCGGAGTGGTGAATCTTGAAGTGACAGGATGTCTCAGACAGGTGGATCTGCCAGTGACAGGATGTCTCGGAGTGGTGGATCTAGCAGTGACAGGATGTCTCGGAGTGGTGGATCTTGCAGTGACAGGATGTCTCAGAGTGGTGGATCTGCAGTGACAGGATGTCTAGGAGTGGTGGATCTGGCAGTGACAGGATGACAGGAGTGGTGGATCTTGTGGTGACAGGATGTCTCGGAGTGGTGGGATCTGCCAGTGACAGGATGTCTCGGAGTGGTGGATCTTGCAGTGACAGGATGTCTCGGAGTGGTGGATCTGGCAGTGACAGGATGTCTCGGAGTGGTGGATCTGGCAGTGACAGGATGTCTCGGAGTGTGGTGGATCTGGCAGTGACAGGATGACAGGAGTGGTGGATCTGGCAGTGGCAGGATGTCTCGGAGTGGTGGATCTGGCAGTGACAGGATGTCTCAGAGTGGTGGATCTGGCAGTGACAGGATGTCTCGGAGTGGTGAATCTGGCAGTGACAGGATGACAGGAGTGGTGGATCTTGCAGTGACAGGATGTCTTGGAGTGGTGGATCTGGCAGTGACCGGATGACAGGAGTGGTGGATCTGGCAGTGAGTGATGACAGAAGGATGGATCTTGATGTCTCGGTGGGTGGATCTGGCAGTGACAGGATGTCTCAGGAGTGGTGGATCTGGCAGTGACAGGATGTCTCGGAGTGGTGGATCTGGCAGTGACAGGATGTCTCGGAGTGGTGGATCTGGCAGTGACAGGATGTCTCGGAGTGGTGGATCTGGCAGTGACAGGATGACAGGAGTGGTGGATCTGGCAGTGCAGGAGTGACAGGATGGATCTTGCAGATGTCTCGATGGTTGACTTGAAGTGAGGACAGGTGGATCTGCCAGCAGACAGGATGTCAGGAGTGGTAGATCTGGCAGTGACAGGATGACAAGTGGTGGATGATCTCGGAGTGGTGGATCTGGCAGTGACAGGATGTCTCAGAGTGGTGGATCTTGCAGTGACTCGGAGTGTGAATCGGTGACAGGATGGTGGATCTGCAGTGACAGGATGTCTCGGAGTGGGTGGATCTGGCAGTGACAGGATGTCTCGGAGTGGTGGATCTGGCAGTGACAGGATGTCTCGGAGTGGTGGATCTTGCAGTGACAGGATGTCTCAGAGTGGTGGATCTGGCAGTGACAGGATGTCTCGGAGTGGTGGATCTGGCAGTGAAAGGATGTCTCGGAGTGGTGGATCTTGCAGTGACAGGATGTCTCGGAGTGGTGAATCTTGATGTGACAGGATGTCTCTGAGTGGTGGATCTTGCGGTGACACAATGTCTCGGAGTGGTGGATCTGGCAGTGACAGGATGTCTCAGAGTGGTGGATCTAGCAGTGACAGGATGTCTCGGAGTGGTGGATCCTGCAGTGACAGGATGTCTCAGAGTGGTGGATCTTGCAGTGACAGGATGTCTCGGAGTGGTGGATCTTGTGGTGACAGGATGTCTCAGAGTGGTGGATCTGGCAGTGACAGGATGTCTCAGAGTGGTGGATCTTGCAGTGACATAATGTCTCGGAGTGGTGGATCTGCAGTGACAGGATGTCTCGGACAGGTGGATCTTGCAGTGACAGGATGTCTCGGAGTGGTGAATCTTGAAGTGACAGGATGTCTCGGACAGGTGGATCTTGCAGTGACAGGATGTCTCGGAGTGGTGATCTGGCAGTGACAGGATGTCTCGGAGTGGTGGATCTTGCAGTGACAGGATGTCTCGAAGTGGTGGATCTTGTGGTGACATGATGTCTCGTGGTGGATCTGGCA
>JADBJO010002699.1:200000-210000 GCA_016801955.1 Conus betulinus | reverse complement strand
CACTTGAAGACAACGACAACAACAGCAGCAGCAGCAGCAGCAGCAACAACAACAACCTTGAAAATGCTACATTTCCGAGTTGAAGCCATTTCCAACGATGATCACCACCATTTCCCTCACCACCACCACCACCACCACCACCGCCACCACCCCACCACCACCACACCACCACCATTACCATTATCATCAACACAACAGCAATGTTCATAATATTATGTCGTAACCAACTCAAATGATCTCTCTCTCTCTCTCTCTCTCTCTCTCTCTCTCTCTCTCTCTCTCTCCTCTCTCTCTCTCTCTGCGCGGACCAGCAGCCGGATGACGATGACGTCGCGTGGTCACGTGTCTGCGTCCCTGGCAGCTCTGTGGGTAGTGACGCTGCGCTGTGTCTGCAATGGGATTTCGGGATGTACGTCAACGGGCCACGCCCACCCGTTGTCAAACGTGAAAGCTGGTTCGTTCATTCCAACTCCCTGCCTCCAGCGCGTGCGCACCTCCGTCTTCTGCTGGGTGCTGCTGCTTCTGCTGGAGAAAGACGGGTGCCGAGAGCGTGAGTAAATCCTTGCTGAGGGTTAGAACTGTGGCCACGCACCACAATGAAGATTTTTTTTTTTTTTTTTTTTTTTGGGCCACTTAAAACACTATGATTATAATCCATGGAAGCGCGCCTACGATAAGTTTTTTCGTTGCAGGCCTACGGTAAGTTTGAGCCGGCATTTCGTGTTTAAACTGATAACTGATTTAAAGCAAAAAAAACCAAGCAAACAAAAAAAAAAAACCCCTCCATATCAATTATTTTCTTTGTTTTGGTGTGGGTTTTTTTTCTTTTTTTTTTTTTTTGGCGCGGGGGGAGGGGGGGGGGGGGGGGGGGTCATCGATGAAATCACAGTCTTCAAATACGATGACCTCCCCAGTCTTTTATTGGGCCTCCCCTTTTATTTGTCACGATTCAGGCCTTTGCACTCATCCGTGATCCTATCTTTGCGCCAGCTGGAAGCCCCCAAATAGTGCCATTCCTTTGATTTTAATCTGTCTGCTTGGAACCGCCTAGATTGTACCTTGATGGCCATAGGGAAGAAAATGAGGAGAATCAACTGTCAGACACAATATGAATTATCAAAAGAATCTAATTGCGTCAGTCTATAAATACTCGTCTCCTTAAGCAAGGCCTTGGCGCATTAATTTGTGGTGTGCAGCCTGTAAGGAGCTAAAAGTCCGGTTACAGTTTAGGCCCCAAACGCTATAGTTATGTCCTCATTACACTCAGAGCTGCACCTGGCTTTTGTCAGAAGATCAGCCAGGTCCAAAACATATTCATTGCACAGTCCAGCCCTTGACCCATACTGTGTCTGACTCGGAGACAGATCCAATGTCCGTTTATTTGTTTACTCCAGCACGATCCGCTTGATCCTTCGTTTTTTTTTCTGTCGTCTGCAAGACCTTTCACTCCCAAATCCTTGTGCTCTATCCATGGCGTAGAAACACAAGAAGTCCACAAGCCATGCATCATTCTGCTACCCTTGTTGCTGACATATGGCCCTGAACTACTTTACTGACCCAATATTTCAGGATAAAATCGTCTTTTTCCTATCAATTTTTTTTGTTTTGTTTTCATTGAGCCAGGGCGACTTTCATTTATTCAAACTGAGTTGTTACTACTTGACCCTTGCTGTAACCCCAAACTCTGACCTGATGTATGACTTTTTTTTTTAAGCGTCCACATCACCTTCACCCTTACCCCCCCCCCCCCCCCCCCCCCCCCCCCCCCCCCCCCCCACCCCGCAACTCCCCAAAGTGTCCTCGCCCCACTTTGTTGACTATATATATATATATATATATATATATATTATATAAAAATAAATATATAAAGCCTATGGCATTTGTCAGTCACGTCAGTTCTGACAGCAGCTAAGAATGGTGCAGAACAGCCTTTACCTCAATCTCCTTGGAAATGCAACCTCCCACTGATTGACCAAACAATGGCATGTCGAACAAAATAGCAGTGGGGGAGAAGACGTGAAGGCTAACAATTTCCAAACTTTTGCACAATGACTTGGCAAATATAAAAGAAGGCGAGAGACAGAAAGATGGGGAGGGAGTGAGAGACACCGGGAACGACAAATCAGGGCTTTAGATTGTAACCCCCAAAAAATCTTCACACGCGACACTTGGGGAACCACTGTTGTCCATTCTGAAATTAGAAGCATTCATACCACCTGCTGATCAGGACTCATCAGTGAAAACACAGCCAGCTGGGTCGGTGCTCCTTCGGCATCAAACAGAGATACGCAACAGTCTGTATTCCCTCTGGAGATTCTCACCACCAAGGGTTCGAACTCAGAATCCAACAGCATCCTAGGGTAGCCAGTGAAGGGAAGAAAGTAAAACTGGAAGAAAGCGCTGTAAAGAAATAAGCTGCTGAAAAAACTCTAATCATTTTGCGGAGAGTGTTAGAATGTAGGGGGTCAGTCTTCGAGCCTGTGCCTGAGCATGCATTCAAGGTTACAAGAGAGGTCAAGATGTGTCAACCGTCAAAGTGGTCAGCGCTGCTGTTTCATCATGACCAAAGCATTGTCAGTCACATTAGTGCTGACGGCAGCTCAGATTTATGCAGAGCAGTCTTTACGTGGCTCTCGTAATATACTCAATGAGCCGTTGATGGAGCAAACAGTCATATTTTGAACACAGTAGTTGTGGGGAAAACCGATGCAGGTTCTAACAATTCCTCCGTGATTTACAATAACGATCTGGCGAAGACTAAGAAAAAAAAAAAGAGGGGGGGGGGGGTGGGGGGGGGGGGGGTAGGGGTGAAAGACAAAGAAAAACTAGAATGAAAAATTGTAGATACATAGAGACATCAGTTTGTTTCAGGTTGTTGTGATTGTTTTCTGTGCAACTGTATCAAACTGTCGTGATTGCTTTCTCTTTTCTCATAGCCTATTCGTTAAGTTGTAATTGTTTTCTACACAGCTTCTTTCAAGCAGTCGTGATCGTTATCTAGAGACCCCGTTTCAAGTCGTCGTAATCTTTTTTTAGACAGCCTCTTTCATGGTGCTGTGATTTTTTTTTTTCTACGCGTGTATAAACAAAGTAGTAGTGGGAGGAAAAGAAGTGATGGATAAACAATTCCTCCCGTCATCACTGTAATGACTTGGCAAAGATTTTTTTAGGGGGGGGGGGGGGGGGGGGGGGGGAAGAAGGTTTGTGATAGGAAGAAAAACGGGAATGAAAAAAAAAAAAGGCTTTAGACCAATGACAGAAATTCCATCATTAACAGCATAATGGGCTTATCAGAGTTCATCTTGAAAACGACCGTTCATATCGTCTGCTCAGAGACCTTTCGTCCACTGAGTCGGACTCATCAGTGAGACACGGCTGACTGTATCGGCGATCCCTTGGCGTCAAATGGATATATACTGCGGTCTGTAATTATGGGCTGTTTTCACACAAAAAGGTTCAAAAACAGAATCCAATGGCACTCCAGAACTGCCCGTGAAGGACAGAACAACACACACACACACACACACACACACACACACACCACACACACACACACACACATACACACACACACACGCACATATATATATATATATATATATATATATTTAAAAATAATGCTCTCTTGTTGTGGATCCTGAGCTCCGCACCCTGTCTGAGACATGAACCGACTGTTGTTTTTATTTATATATATTATATATATATATATGGAGAGAGAGAGAGAGAGAGAGAGAGAGAGAGAGGAGAGAGAGAGAGAGAGAGAGAGAGAGAGAGAGAGAGAGAGAAGATCCTTAAATGGATCCCTAAGCATAGGCTCAAAGATCATCCCTTACATTTTATACTCTTTACATAATGATTTTACAAATCTCAAACAAATGTCAGCGAACCGCCCTAGAGAAACGCGGACAAACGAGTCACAAGACAACACACAACGCGTTTCGACCTCTTAGGTCTTCCTCAGGTGAAACAAAGACGGACAAAATAACGAAAATGCACTTAGCTTGATCGCTTCAGATTGCTAGGAAGACCTAAGAGGTCGAAACGCGTTGTGTTTGTCTTGTGACTCGTTTGTCCGCGTTTCTCTGGGCGGTTCGCTGACATTTATTTGAGATTTGTTTGGATATCCGCCTGCAGTCGTTTCACTTTGCAACTAGATCTATAATGATTTTAGTTCAGTTTTTTCAGTAACTTATTTTCCTTACCACACTTTCTCTTAGTTGGACTTTTTCTATTCTTCACTGGCTGCTTTGAGGTGCTGTTGGATTTTTCTGGTTTTGAGCCCTTGGTGGTGAGAATACCACAGAACTGACTAACGAGTCCCATCCAGCGGAAGAGGCCTAGGAGCAGGTAGTATGAATGGTTCTGTCTTCGAAGTGGGTTTCCGCGAAGGCTCCCACATGCTGCTAGTGAAGAATTTGATATTTATGATATATTTCCCTGTTCTTCATTCTCATCTTCTTTTCCCCCCTACCCCCCACCCTCTTCCACCCCAACCCCCTCCCTCCTGCTTGAGTTTGTTGTCTAAATGTTTCAAATTGTAATCATTGTTGTCTGAACGTTTTTCCATTGTAATTATTGTTGTCTAAATGTTCAAATAGTAATTAATGTTGTCTGATGTTTCAAATTGTAATTATTCTCCATAAGACATGTTTTAAGTTTCGCGGTTGTTTGCTAAACAGCCCGTTTCACTTCATGATCACTGTTTTCTGTGCAGCCTGTTTCAATGATTTTGTGTGCAAGCCTGTTTCAATGAAGTTTTCTGTACAGCCTGTTTCAATGATGTTTTTCTGTGCAGCCTGTTTCAATGATGTTTTCTGTGCAGTCTGTTTCAATGATGTTTTCTGTGCAACATGTTTCAATAATGTTTTCTGTGCAGTCTGTTTCAATGGTGTTTTCTGTGCAAAATGTTTCAATGATGTTTTCTGTGCAGTCTGTTTGAATAATGGTTTTCTGTGCAGCCTGTTTCAATGATGTTTTGTGTGCAGCCTGTTTCCATGATGTTGTCTGTGCAGTCTGTTTCAATGATGTTTTGTGTGCAGCCTGTTTCAATGATGTTTTGTGTGCAGCCTGTTTCCATGATGTTTTCTGTGCAGCCTGTTTCAAGCTCCCAGACCAGATGTGTGCGACAGAGGAACGCTGTGTGATAGTGCCAAGGGTTTATGTGGCAAAGGCCAGAAATGCTGCAAGACTCCGTGAACCTGTGTAAGTCTTCCCTCTCTCTCTGTCTCTTCTGTCTCTGTCTCTCTCTCTGTGTCTGTCTCACTTTCACGCTCTTTGTCAGTTTGCCTATCCACCTTTCTCTCTTTTGTCTATGTATCACGTTATCTTCTTTTTCTCAAACTGTAAATAATACACACGCGGTCGCGCTCGTACGCACGCACGCACCTCTCTCTCTAATACACACACACACAACACACCACACACACACACACACACACACACACACACACACACACACACACACACTCACTCACTCACTTATTCATTTCTACACGCGTAAATGCAAGTGAACACATGCGAGCGTGACACACACACACACACACACACACACACACACACACACACACACACACACACACACAAAGAGAGAGAGAGAAAGAGAGAGAGAGAGGTGGGGGGGGGGGTCACAGAGAGAGGGGGGGGGGGATGCAGAGAGGTGTGAGAGTCAGAGAGAGAGAGAGAGAGAGAGAGAGAGAGAGAGAGGAGGAGAGAGAGAGAGAGAGACGGATACGGAAACTTTGATCATGATTAGGCCATTGCCCCTCATGAATAGGTGTATAATACAAAACATTTGTCCAACCTAGCATTTAAAAAAATGAGAATAGAACGTAGCTTAAAAGCCTTGTAAATATAGATTGACAAATTTCTCATTCTTTTCTCACGTGTGCACTTCATGAGCAATACTAATTTAAGCTGACCTGGAATCTTATAACATTTCGATGGTATGTATTGTACTCTTAAGTCATGTAGAACAGGACAGCATAAAACAAAATGCACCTAATTTTCTTTCTCATTTTGACAAACTGGACATATTAAGTTGTTTTCACTGTTTTCTATAACGATTACGATATGTTTTGATATCAGGGACAGTGCAGAAGGTGATGTACTGCACTTTCGGAAATGCCAAGCCTAAACCTTATCAAATTAAACCTTAAATGTCTGTCTAAACTGACTAACAAATATGTTTTGATATCAGGGACAGTGCAGAAGGTTCTGCACACAATTAACCTGTCGATGTTATTGATATGATAATTTCAATCTTGCCATCTGCATCAAATTAACCTTCCCTGAAAGCTTTTAGAAACTCGCTAATTCCTTCCACGCCTTGATTCAGCCATACATATCCAAAGCCAAACATGTACAGTTTACAGCGAATATTTGAGGCCCAGTTTTTCTTGTCACGCAGATCCAAATCAAAAAGCATTCTATAGGCCTTGTAGGGTAGTCTATGTTCGTCCATTCTCGTCAATCTAAGCACACCCTAACACATTTTACAGCCAGTTTATGCAAATAGGGTTTCGGTCGTTTCCACATACGCCATGTCATTAGGTGTTCGCATGAACCTTTTAATAGCAAACAGTTGTACCTTTTCACAATGGATTGCTGCATTGTCGAGTCCCCATGACCCTGCACCATACTGAACAAAAGGTTGAACTTGTGAGTCAAATAACTTAAAAAAGGAAGAGTGAGAATAACACTTCAACTTACATGACTTTTGCAAAATGCAAAATAACGCGTTTTTTTTTTTTTTTTTTTGCTCTGCGACTGAGATCACGACATGTAGCGACAAACTTAACTTTGTTGAAAAATAAATTCCTAAGTATTTGTAAACATTCACAACCAGCATAACAATCCCGTTATATGTCCATCTTTCTCTGGTAGCTAAATGCCCACCTTTCCTGAATACCACTTTGTTGCTTTTATCCATATTGACCTTTAGCTGCAGAACAGCAGCTGCACGTTGAAGACTGTTAACCTGCGTTTGTAAGCCAGTGACAGTCTTTGAGAATAAAGCCACATCATCAGCAAGAAGTAATATAACAATTCAAAATAATCAGACAACACAAACAGTGCACCATGTTTTCCACCCCCTTATCGCCTCTAATGCTAGCTCATTAATAGATAAAGAAAACAAGACAGGACTGCAGGTGCTCCTTGCTTTACACCATGGGTGCAATTAATATGACCTGTTACACTGCTTCCGCATTTAATTCTGGCTTTGACATTGTATACATATCACGAGTACACCTAAATATCTTGCTTTTGATGCCATTTTTCAATATGATGGGCAATAATAAATGTCTTTCAACAGAATCAAAAACTTTTTCAAAATCAATGAAGGTTACGTACAATACAATTAAAACAAAAGTGTTTTTTGTACGAGGCCAACAACGTAAACATGTGATCGACAGTAGGATAACCTTTTTTTAAATCCTACCTGATGTTGAACCTGTCAGATCATGTTCTTTTATCCAATCCTGGAATCTACTATTTCAATAATTGTGCTGTGAATTTCACTGCTCGTATTACACAGTGAAATACCTCTTTAATTGTTTGGATTGTAAATGTTCCCCTTCTTAAAGAAGGGTTAAACAATGGAATTAGTCCAGTTGTCTTGAAACAGGCCTTTCTCAATGTATTAAAAAAGCTTTACAAAAAAAAAAAAAAAAAAAAAAAAAAATCAACGACTCCGTCCCCAGCATACTTCAACAACTCACAAATAATTTCATCTGGTCGAGTAGCTTTCCCGTTCTTTAACTTATATACGGCCAACAAAATTTCTTCTCTTGATATTTGACGGTGTATAGATCTATCCTTCTCCTCGATATCATTGCTATTTTCAGCTGAGTTTGTTACATCTGTTGTTACTTCTAATTCGAGTACATCTTCAAAATGTTTGAACCAGTCATCGACTGTTAAACTGTTTTGAACAAGTTTTCTTTTAAAAGAGGTTCTATGCCTTGTTTCCCAAAATTCTCTCTGATTGTTTACTGATGAAATAAGCCTATCTAGTCACATATCGTTATACTGTTTTTCTTTTCTTTTTTTATCAGATGTTTATATTCCCTTTTTGCTATGCAGTAGACGTCACTGTCCTCTATTTTTCTGGTCTTTCTTTAAAAAAAAAAAAAAAAAAAAAAAAAAAAGCAGCCTTTTCCTCAGCTTTGCCTAGCCTGCATTCTTTATCTTACCAGTAACTGTTTTTTTTTTTTTAAATAATACTTTGACAGATTAATTCTTCTTCATACAACTAGCCTGCTTTTTTTTTTTTTATCCATTCATTAAACATATACAGAGCATCGTTGAAGTCATGATCTATCAAATTTGCGCGGCATGATCAAGTACGGACAGTGTTTCATCTGAGATCATATTCTGAGTATAGACTGATTCTAGATCCTTGTTCCACACAAACTTTTCATTGAACTGGTTCACCTCGGTGGGATGTAACTGCGACCTGTGCTCTGTTCTTTCTGAAAATCTGAAAGGTAACTCGATGGGTAACTGCGACCTGTTCTGTTCTTTCTGAAAATCTGAAAGCTAACTCGATGGGTAACTGCGACCTATTCTGTTCTTTCTGAAAATCTGAAAACTAACTCGATGGGTAACTGCGACCTATTCTGTTCTTTCTGAAAATCTGAAAGGTAACTCGATGGGTAACTGCGACCTATTCTGTTCTTTCTGAAAATCTGAAAGGTAACTCGATGGGTAACTGCGACCTATTCTGTTCTTTCTCTGAAAATCTGAAAGGTGACTCGATGGGTAACTGCGACCTATTGTGTTCTTTCTGAAAATCTGAAAGCTAACTCGATGGGTAACTGCGACCTATTCTGTTCTTTCTGAAATCTGAAAGGTAACTCGATGGGTAACTGCGACCTATTCTGTTCTTTCTGAAAATCTGAAAGGTAACTCGATGGGCAACTGACCTCTGATTCTGATCCTCTCGATGAAATCACCATTCACACGAAGACACAATGGTGAAGAACCTATTCCTCAGAAGAAGAAAGTAATCATGAACGCGACCTGATGGAGAAGGGGTGGGAGACGTTGTGTGGTACATGTGGGATGGGATGTGTGTGTGTGGTCGAAAATTGAGGTGCAGGTTTGGGCGTGATACTACTTATGGGAGGAGGGAGGAGGTGAAGAACGCGTTTGGAAGAAAGTAATCATGGCGTGGAGAAGTGGCGGGCGTATGTGGTACATGTGAGAGGGAGAGAGAGAGAGAGAGAGAGGAGAGACCTAGAGTGTGGTTCAGAGAGGGAATGAGATGAGAGAGAGAGAGAGAGAGAGAGAGAGAGAGAGAGAGAGAGAGAGAGAGAGAGAGAGAGAGAGAGAGAGAGAGAGAGAGAGAGAGAGAGAGACAGACAGGCAGACAGGCAGACAGACAGAGAGAGAGACAGAGACAGACAGAGACAGACAGACAGACAGACGAAGCAAAACATCCTACCAGCATTCACTTAAAATGATATTGCGTCTGTTTTCAGATACCGAAGACGATCCGCGCTTCCATTTGAATTCGACGATGCGTCCTCACTCTCACATCCCCGGAAACATACAGATTTCATACTTTTTTGCTTGCTATTAGTTAGTTTTTTTTTTTTTTGTTTCAAACAATGTAATCATGGGCATGGGCAAAAAAAAAAAAAACAAAACAAAAAAAAAAAACAAAAAAAAAACGAGGTTAAAGAAACGCACAAACAAGTAAAGAAATTACAACACATTAACGTTTGATTTATGATAATGGATACTCAAGTATATTACTCAAAAGTAGGTAAAGACCACTCTGCTTTTTTTGTTTGCCGCTAAGAAACGTCACCAGGCTCAACTGACCATGGAACTGTTCTGAATGACGTCACTGGGCTCACTGATCATGGAAATGTTCTGAATGACGTCATTGGGCTCACTGACCACAGAACTGTTCTGAATGACGTCATTGGGCTCACTGACCATGGAACTATTCTGAATGACGTCAATGGGCTCACTGACCGTGGAACTGTTCTGA
>JADBJO010002699.1:185000-187500 GCA_016801955.1 Conus betulinus | reverse complement strand
AGGTCAGAACGAGCGGCATGGGAGTAATGTCACCGTACTGGCACAGGAGAAAACTAAAAACTAAAAAAAGAAAAAAAAAAAAAAAAAAAAAGAAGAAGAAGAAAAAAAAAAAAAGGGAAGAAAAAAAAAAAAAGGGGGGGGGGGGGTGGGGGTGAGACAAAAGAGGACAAGAAGGAAAATCAAACAAAACAACAAAAAAACAACAACTACATCAACAAAAACAACAGAAAGAGAAGACATAAGAAAAGATTACCACAGCCCCATTTACACAGTGTTTGTAACCTTGTGCCGAGTGGTAAGTTAAAAGCGACTAACACTGAAAATCAGCCAGCACACACACAAACACACACACACACACACACACACACACACACACACACACACACACACCACACACACACGGCCACCAAACCTAAACTAATTTTCTGACATTTGGACATATACTCTTATTTTTGTTCCATTTCTTTCTCACAATGAATCTCTCTCTCTCTCTCTCTCTCTCTCTCTCTCTCTCTCTCTCTCTCTCTCTCTCTTATCCAATATGGGTCCCTGTCCCGCTCCCTATTCTTTGATTTTTCCCATTGAAAAATATCCTCTTGAACATTCTGCTTGTTTCTCTGTTATCATTACCATCTGAGTGGAGCCTGTATTTCTCGTCTTTCTTTCTTTATTTATCTTTTTTTGTTGTTGTTGTTCAGAACGATTATCCACCGTCAACAAATCGGTTTGTTCCACCTAGTCTCCTGTGACACAATAAGTGGTGCTTGCCTTACAACATCGTGACATTAACGTTCCTCTATGCTCTTTAAGAAATTTGTTCTATATTTTCTGATTTTAGTTTTCAATTTATTTTGTTATGTAATACTTGGTTATACATCCATTACCTTCGTCATACTTTGGTAAACATGTATGTTTCATTCTTTTATTTCTTGCACACACACAAAAATCTGTACCTTCTAAGACTTTTTTTTTTAAAGTCAAGATGGTTGCATTTTGGTCCTCAGAATACATTAACTGGTTACTAATCATTGCTAAAACAAAAAAAACACGGACTTCCTTTTTTTTCTTATTGCAACATTCGTCTTTGTCCCTTCTGATCAGAACCTCGGAGCCCACGCTTCATGCTGTCGCAGTCGACAGTATTCGGACATTTTTGACACATCAGGACAAGCTTCTTTTGAATACTTCACGATCGATCCAAGTGTATATTGCTCATGGTTACCGGACTTCTTGCCCAGCCGCCCCGTATAGAACTACATGACCACGTTCTCCTTGACACTGGATAACAAACAGCAGTGTCGATGTGCACAGACGCCCAGAGGAGGGGATGAGGAGTACCCTCGCTTCTCGCTACATGGGAGCTCTATTGTGCATGCTGAAGGCACTCGCCACTTCCTGTTGGTCTGGTTGGCTCCGTGTCTGCCTTAAACACGGGTCGCCTGTCTGTCCACCACACCTAGCATCCGCTAACCACACGTCAGGTTGGCAAGTTCTGAAGCACACACACACGGTGGTTGAGGTGAAGGCAACGTGCAGGACGAAGGCCGCCCTTGTTGTATAACGGTCAAGAGGCAGCTGGCGTATGTGATTACCTGAGAGGGCACACCAGTCAACTGAACAGATCTCTCGCTAAAAGCGTTTGCTAGCTGCACGATTCAACGGGAGTCCGACAAAGGTGGGCAATGGGGGGAAACAAGGCGATACACTGATCCAGTGCCCCTGCGTCTTTGGTTTGTCCCATCCCTAAGATTTTCGGACCTCGTCTATCCTTGCTTTGTGGTGTCAGTTCCACATCTCTGAGTGTGGGTGCGTATCGCATCCTCTGTCTCTGGTGAAAAGAACAGTGTCACAGATTCACAGATTCCATCTCTCACACTTCATCTTCAGCTTCACCGGCTGTCGTGTCGTTGTCGCTGTCGTTTTCGTCCTCCTCTTCTTCCTCCTCCTCCTCCTCTTCCTCCTCTTGCTCGGCAGCGGAGTCCTCAAGCTCCGAGGAGTTCAGGTCCTCGATGGAGTCATCCGACTCGGGCTGCGCGGGCTTCTTCAGGTCGGAGCCCGTCTTGAGGGTCTGCATGGAGATGGTCTCCGTCTGCTGAGTCTCGATCGTCACTTCCGACCGCCTGCTGGTGGAGGCGGTCACCACCCTCTTCCGCTCCATGTCCGGGGTGCTGGTGGCGCGCGGCACCGACCCGCCCTGACCGTTCAGGTTCGAGAAGTCCGAGGCCGGCCCCGAGGGCGGAGAGGAGGGGGAGGAGGGGGAGGAGGAGGGGGAGGTGGTGGGGGAGGCTGCTGGGGGTACTGGGGGTAGGGGTACGGGGGCCAGTACGGGTACGGCATCTGGGGGTAGCCCAGGTTGGCGTAGAACTGGGCGTAGTCGTAGCCGCCGTACAAGGGGGGTACATCGCCTGCGGGTACTGCGGCTGACTGTAGGCGGTGTGCAGACCCCCGGCGTAGCTGCCCAGCCCGAACTGCGTCAGGGACGACGGCTGCTGCTCAGGCT
>JADBJO010002699.1:152500-177500 GCA_016801955.1 Conus betulinus | reverse complement strand
TTGCTAGCAGGGTGGTGTCTCCTTGTTTGTTCTGTGTGCTCCATGTTGTCATTCCTAGCCAGGCGGTTTGGCGTTGGAAGCGGTATTCGTTTAAGAGTTATGGTCGTGTATTTGATTTCATCAATGGGGAAAGAGTCGCCCTACTTGTTCGTCTGTCCAGACATTCTCAACTAAGCTGAGTTCGCAATGGATGCTGTCGCTTCCAGCGTTCTGTGTTATGGTACTCGTGAATAAAAGCGTTGTCTTCTTGCAGGAAGTGTCTGTCACTCTCGTGGGGAATAACCGCTGAACAGATGGGTGGGGGCGGTCTTGTAACACCCGAATGTACTTCTAAGAGTCCATTGTTCCTTCCACGAAGGCACGATCACCCGCACTGAAGGACAAAGCACGGTCCCACACCTCGAGTTCCTGACTACGATGATGGCAGGTCACACATTCTCTTCCCATGCATTCTGGCGGCCAGTTTCCACAGGACTTTCAGCACACTGTTACTGTGCAAGCGTTCTTCAAGTCAGTCATCATTTCAGCACTGAGCATTAAGTAACATTTCCAACAATCACAGTCCATTTTCAGTCCTACATGACACCTGTTTCTCCTGCGCGCACGTTCTTTCACACTTTTTTTTCTTCTGAATCATTAGATGAAGTTTCCTTTGCACGCACGCACGCACACACACACACACACACACACACACACACACACACACACACACACACACACACGCACACACACACACACACACACACACACACACACACACACACACACACACACACACACACACACACACACACACACACACACGGGCATCATCAGCACCCTCATCCTCCTCATGAAGATCAATCACGGCTTTCCCGTCACCAGACATGTCTCTCTGACAGTCTTTCCACAGATCCACAGCAACAAGCCTGGGACCTCTTCACGCAGCGCGGTCACCAATTCTGAATCCACGATCACGACTTTAGATGTCACTCTGGCTTTCCACTTCCGGTCTAGCAAAACCGTTTCAGAACGTTCGAAACGATCCTTTCAGATATCTGAAGCAATCTCGCCATGTTCCTGTTCTTCTAGCTGGTCTTTACTAAACAACCTTCTTATCAATTTTTTCTTTTTTTTGCTATTATAACCATGATCTTTACCTCAAATATATTACGGGACTCCTACACGAAAAGAAAATTCCTGAAAATCTCCGACGTTTGCTTTTCCCCCAAAATGTGTTGCACCTACGTCCCTTTTTTACTAGTGGAAGTACCACAACGCTCACAAAAAATACGTAAGGTGACTGCGAGTTCAGTGTAGGCCGCCATAATGAGTTTGAAAATGATCTGACTCGAGCCTGTGTCCTTCTACCAAGCTTTAGGGACTGCAGAGAGCGACAAAGAACTACACAAAGAACGGAGCGAGAGGAGAGGGTGAAAAGAGAAGGGGGAGGAGGAGAAGGGGGTATGGAGGAAAGAGATTACCACTATGTTGGGATAAACACACACACACACACACACACACACACACACACACACACACACACACACACACACGAGACACAGAGAGAGAGAGAGAGAGAGAGAGAGAGAGAGAGAGAGAGAGAGAGAGAGAGAGAGAGAGAGAGAGAGAGAGAGAGAGAGAGAGAAACAATCAACGTAAAACAAAGAAACTCAAGAAAAGGATGAAAAGGAAGAGAGGAAGAGGAAAATGGGGAGGTGAGGGAAAAAAAAACGAGAAAGAAAACGGAGAGCTGGGCAGGAAACAGAGGGAGCGAGAAGGAACAAGGATGAAGGGAAGAAGGGGGAGTGGTGAGAACACAAGAGGGGGAAAGGAAGTCTTGGGGGTTGGGGTGGGGGGGAAGGTAGAGCAGGAAAGTATGGAGGGGGGGGGGGGCAAGGAAGAGGTGGAGAGAGTGAGGAGGATACACAGGAAGAGAAAGAGCAAGAAGGAAGAGAGGGGGGGAAGGGGAGTAAGGAAGAGGAAAGGGAAAAGGAAAGCAAGGAGGAGAGGAAAAGCAAGAGCTGGGAAAGGACAAGGAAAAGAGAAAGGGTTTTTGTTTTGTTTTTGCAAAGAGAAAAGGAAGGGAATGAATATGAAAAAGAAACAGATTTTTTTTTAAGAGCGGGAAAAAAGGATGTGGAGAGGGGAAAGAAGGCAAGAGAGATGGGGGGAAATAGGGAAGA
Source organism: Conus betulinus (assembly GCA_016801955.1). Lineage (NCBI taxonomy): Eukaryota > Metazoa > Mollusca > Gastropoda > Neogastropoda > Conidae > Conus > Conus betulinus. The sequence continues at coordinate 175,335 of JADBJO010002699.1, read as the reverse complement.
AGAGAGGGGGGGGGAAAGAAGGCAAGAGAGATGGGGGGGGGATAGGGAAGAAGAGAGGGGACAGAAGGCAAGAGAGATGGGGGGGGGGATAGGGAAGAAGGCAAGAGAGGGGGAAAAGAAGAAGGCAAGAGAGAGGGGGGGGGGGGGGGAGGGGGGATAGGGAAGAAGAGAGGGGAAGGAAGGCAAGAGAGATGGGGGGGGATAGGGAAGAAGAGAGGAGAGAGATGGGGAGAAGGCAAGAGAGATGGGGGGATGAGGGGAAGAAGAGAGGGGAAAGAAGGCAAGAGAGATGGGGGGGGGATAGGGAAGAAGAGAGGGGAAGGAAGGCAAGAGAGATGGGGAGGATAGGGAAGAAGAGAGGGGAAAGAAGGCAAGAGAGATGGGGGGGATAGGGAAGAAGAGAGGGGAAGGAAGGCAAGAGAGATGGACGGGGGATAGGGAAGAAGAGAGGGGGGGAAGAAGGTAAGAGAGATGGACGGGGGATAGGGAAGAAGAGAGGGGAAAGAAGGCAAGAGAGAAAGGGGGGGATGGGGGGGATAGGGAAGAAGAGGGGAAGGAAGGCAAGAGAGATGGGGAGGGGTAGGGGAAGAAGAGAGGGGAAAGAAGACAAGAGAGATGGGGGGGATAGGGAAGAAGAGAGGGAAAGAAGGGAAGAGAGATGGGGGGGGGATAGGGAAGAAGAGAGGGGAAGAAGGCAAGAGAGATGGAGGGGGGATAGGGAAGAAGAGAGGGGAAAAAGAAGGCAGAGAGAGAGGGGGGGGGGATAGGGGATAGGGGAAGAAGGAAGAGAGAGAGGGGGACAGAAGGCAAGAGAGATGGAGGGGGGATAGGGAAGAGAGGGAAAGAAGGCACAAGAGAGATGGAAAAGAAGGGGAGTGGGGGGGAATAGGGAAGAAGAGAGGGGAAAGAAGGCAAGAGAGATGGGGGGATAGGGAAGAAGAGAGGGGAAGAAGGCAAGAGAGATGGGGGGGGGATAGGGAAGAGGAGAGGGGAAAGAAGGCAAGAGAGAGGGGGGGGGGGATAGGAAAGAAGAGAGAGGGAAGAAGGCAAGAGAGATGGGGGAGGGGGGATAGGGAAGAAGAGAGGGGACAGAAGGCAAGAGAGAGGGGGGGGTGGGAGAAGAGAGGGGAAGAAGAAGGGGAAGAGAGAAGGGAGATGAGGGGGGGATAGAAGAAGAGAGGGGAAAGAAGGCAAGAGAGATGGGGAGGATAGGGAAGAAGAGAGGGGACAGAAAGGAAGAAAGGTGGAAATGCAGGAAAAGGATGAAAAGAAAAAGATCAGGACGAAAAGGAGGATAGTTTAAAACAAAGGGGAGAAAACAGGGGGAAGGAGAAGGAGAAAAATGAGTATGAGGAAGAACAGGTAAAAGAGGGAAAGAAGAGGAATGGAAGAGGAGAGGGGAAAGGGAGGAAAGAGAAAAGGAGTAGGAAGAAAAGAGGAAAAAAGAAGCGAAGAGAAGAGGGGAAGGAAGAGGAGAGGGAAAAAGGAGAGAAGAGAATGGGAGGAAGAGAAGAGGAAGAAAGGAAGAGGAGAGAGAAAAAGGGAGGGAAGAGAAGAGGGAGAAAGGAAGGGAGAGAGAGAAAGGGAGGGAAGAGAAGACGGGGAAAGGAAGAGGAGAGGAAAAGGAGGGAAGAGAAGGTGGGAAAGGAAGAGGAGAGGGAAAAGGAGGAGGGAAGGGAAAAAGGGGGGGGGAAGGGAAGAGGAGGGGAAAAGGAGGGAAGAGGGAAGAGAGGTGGGAAAGGAAGAGGAGAGGGAAAAGGGAGAAGAGGGAAGGTGGGAAAGGAAGAGGAGAGGGAAAAGGAGGGAAGAGAAGACGGGAAAGGAAGAGGAGAGGGGGAAGGAAGGGAAGAGAAGGTGGGAAAGGAAGAGGAGAGGGAAAGGGAAGGGAGGGAAGAGAAGGTGGGAAAGGAAGAGGAGAGGGAAAAGGAGGAAGAGAAGGGGGAAAGGAAAGGAGAGAGGAAAAGGGGGAAGAGAAAGGTGGGAAAGGAAGAGGAGAGGGAAAAGGAGGGAAGAGAAGGTGGGGAAAGGAAGAGGAGAGGGAAAAGGAGGGAAAGAGAAGGTGGGAAAGGAAGAGGAGAGGGAAAAAGGAGGGAAGAGAAGACGGGAAAAGAAAGAGGAGAGGGAAAAGGAGAGAAGAGAAGGAAAAGAGAGGCTAAGTGTAATTTACTGTAAATAAAGATTTTAGAAGTACAAACAGAGATAAATGGGGCACAAAGCAAACAATGAAATAAACTAACATAAAATAAACAGTGGTCAACAATAAAGACATCTATACACATCTTCAAGGCAGACTCAATGGCAGGAAATCAGGAAACAAAGCAGATATTTTTTTTCGGAACACAGGAACACAGTTTACACTAAAAGACACGTCGCAACATCTTTTCTGAGATTCGGGGGGGAGGGGGGCGGGGGGGGGGGGGGGGGGGGGGGGGGGGGCAGGGGGGGGGGGGGCGAGGGGAGGGAAGAAGAAAAGGAAAGGAGAAGAAAGGAAGACAAGAAAGAGAGAGAGAGAGAGAGAGAGAGAGGGGGGGGGGGATGGGGAGGGGGGCGCATGAGAAGGCAAAAAGGGTACAGGAAGAGGATATGAGGAAGGAGAGAAAAGGAGGAAGGAGGGGAGGGGAAAAGGGAAAAGAAGGGTAACATGAGGACAGTGAACAGAGGAAGAGTGGAGTGGGGGGGGGGGGGGGGGGGGGGGGGGGTACAGAGAGAAAAAAAGGGGCTAACAGAGAAAAATAAGAGAATGGGAAAAAAAAAAGCAAGGAGGATGTAAAAAACGGGAGGCAGTGAAGAGAGGAGGAAAAAGCAGGAGGGAGGCATAAAGAGCAAGAGGAGGGGGGTGGGGGTGGAGACAAAACGGAGAAGAAGAAAGGGGGAAAAAAAGGGAAAAGAAGTGGAAAGAAAAGAAGGTGGAGCGGGGAAGAAGGTGGGAGAGAAAGGAAAAGAAAAAAGGTGGAGCGGGAAAAGAAGGTGGGATAGAAGGAAAAGAAGGTAGATCGGGAAAGAAGGTGGGATAGAAGGAAAAGAAGGTAGAGCGGGAAAGAAGGTGGGACAGAAGGAAAAGAAGGTAGAGCGGGAAAGAAGGTGGGACAGAAGGAAAAAGAAGGTGGAGCGGGAAAGAAGGTGGGAGAGAAGGAAAGAAGGTAGTGGAGCGGGAAAGAAGGTGGGTGAGAGGGAAAAGAAGGGGGGACAGAAGGAAAAGAAGGTAGAGCGGGAAAGAAGGGGGGATAGAAGGAAAAGAAGGTGGGATGGAGCGGGGAAAGAAGGTGGGATAGAAGGAAAAGAAGGTAGAGCGGGAAAGGAAAGGGAAAAAGAATTTGGAAACAGGAAGGAGGGGAGGCAAAGGAGATGCAGGGGGAAGGAGAGGGAAAAGGGGATGGAGGGGAAAGGGGGGGGGGGGAAAGTGGAAGGTAAATGGAGAAGGAAAAGGTGGAAGGAATGAAGGAGAGAGAGGAAAGAGATGGAGAAGATGGAGGAGGGGAGGAGAAGGTGGGGAGGGAAGGGTGAAAGGTGGGAGAGATTGGAAATCAAACAAAATCGATCCTTCGTGACTCCAATTTCACTGTCGAGGGTTTTTTTTTTTTTCTCAGCCATCGTTATCATGATCACCTTCAGAACAATAATCGTTGTCACCATCACAATTTCTTCTATTCTACAGCGTCGCCACCACCCCTATTGCCGTCTCATCATCATTCACCTCATCTCCATCGTCATCAGCAGCAGCACCACCACTATCGTCATCATTATTAGCACCGTGACCACCACCATCATCACCATTATCCTTTCCACCATTAGCAACACCACCACCAACATCATTTTCATCAAAATCACCACCACCCTCCTCAGTCTTATCACTGCACTGCAATCATCATCATCATCATCATCATCATCATCAGTCATCACCCACCGCCCTCCTCAGTCTTATCACTGCAATCATCATCATCATCATCATCATCATCATCATCATCATCCCACCGCCCTCCTCAATTCTTCTCACCGTAGTCATCATTATCATCATCTTCATCATCATCATCAACATCTAATTATCACCAAAACACCACCGCGCCTTCCTCATTTTTATCACCGTAGTCATCATCATCATCATCATCGTCATCATCTTCATCATCATCATCAACATCAAATCATCACCAAGACACCACCGCCTTCCTCATTTCTATCACCGTAGTCATCATCATCATGAACATCATCATCATCATCATCATCATCAAGGTCGTGGTCGCCGTCCTCACAGTCGTGACGTTCCCCGTGTCACTCACCCAGCGGGTCGTCGTGCGTGCTGTGATAGCTGAAGGAGTGTCGGCCGTTGCCGATGTCCGGTCGTCTGCACATGCCCTGGCCCATCATCCTCTGGTGCTGCTCTCCGAGCTCCTCTGGCTTCGGCGACCTCCGGAACACCCTGCACCCGACAACAGTGGGGTGAGAAGCCGTGGGGGGAGCTGAGAGGGGGAGACAGACGAAGAAAGGCGTGGGGGGAGATTTGCAGCATGGGGGAAGAGATCTGGTAGCGGGTGAGACAATTTGAAGAACGAGACAAAAGATTAGTAAAAAATTAGAAAGAAGAGAACATGTCAGAACATTATAATCATTATTATTATTATGAAAACTTACAACATAGCGCCTATCCTCGGCTAGAAACCAAGCTCTAAGCGCTTACAATCCACACTCGTTTACACTCGTTGAAGACAGTGAAGTTCAAAACTGCGACCAGCACTAGGACTGTTAGCATCCGCTGCAACTGCCTCAAACTACCGCAACGACGACTGTTGATGGCGTCACGACTGTTATATGTTGTTATATCGTCTCCACTATCATAGATACCGCAATCGCCGCTGTTTCTGTTGCTAATCTATCAACTACCACAACTGCTGCTGCTGTCGTTGCTGCCACTGGTATTAATTCCCCACTTCTTCTCCCGACCTCCTTTGAATTCTGCTATTTTGCGATGAAATCTGTTCGAAAAACACCGCAGACGCTGCCAGAACAGAAGCGACAACAACTATTACAACTAATACTACTGCTTCTGCTGCTACCACTATTACTACTACTATTACTGCTACGACTACTACTACTACTACACAACAACAACTACTACTACTACTACTACTACTACTACTACTACTACTACCAACACCATTACTACCACCATATGACGACGACTACTACAACTGTTACCTCTACCACTACTGCTGCTCTACTGCTACTGTTACTGCTATTACTACTGCCGCAGCCGCTGCTGTCGTTACTGCTGTTACTATTACTGCAACTGCGGCTGCTGCTGGCTACTGCCGTCACAGCTGGTACCACTGCTGCTGCTGTTGCTTGCTGCTGCTGTGCAGTGCAGGCCACAGACCGTCAAGGTGCCGACTCACTTCTTCAAGAGCGTGTCCAGGCGGACAGCGAGGCCTTGGTCCAGGACCAGGAGCTCAGGATGATGCCTGTGCCGAAGAAGGTGAAGATGTTGAGCAGCATGGCCACCAGGTTGGGCGTCTGCTGCAGGCTGCAAGTCGAGGGGCCCCTGATGCTGCTGCTGCTGCTGCTCCTGCCCGCCGCCGCCGCCGACCACGCTGTGGGTGACGGTTCTGTGGTGTGAGGCATCTGATGGACAGCGGAGGGTGGCGTTACAAGCTTTATCGATCCATCCACCCCGCGCCATTCACACGTCAGTTACTTACCCAAACTCGTGTGAGTCCGGGTGAGGGTTTTTTTTTCCCTGTCCCATCTCTCTGTGTCACCTGAGTGGCATTACACCCACGCCGCTCATTTCATTCCGCCCCCCCCCCCCCCCACCCACCCCCCACCTCCGTCCACAACCACAGCCCCGGCACCGGCAATCGACAGGGAGCAGTCGATGTCAAGTGATCAGGCGGCACCCCACCGGAGGAGACACTGCACTGCTGCCGACTCACTTCAGTAGTGTTCAGTGGCGCCGTTCTGTACCAACATATGCAGGACACCACCTACTAAGCTCCCTACCGACGACAATAATTGATAAGTCGCGAAGCCGGCATGAGCGAGATCTCACTCCAGAGGGCGCCACTGACAGCCGAGTCTGGGCGAGTTACTGGCCCATGTGGGCATCGCTCACGTGAATAACTCCCGGACACCCTGTCCTTAAGGGACTCTGGCCCGTAGAACATTATTCTCACCTCTCCAGCATTCCAGAACAGCTCGCCCACATTTGCGCACAGTGATGGGAGGAGGATGATGATAATCATAACGTAGTATTCATAAAGCGCCTCGCCAAAGGTTTCCCAGGCGCTGACAATGATGATGATGATGATGATCATCATAACGTAGTATTCATAAAGCGCCTCGCCAAAGGTTCTAGGCGCTGACAATGATGATGATGATAATCATAACATAGTATTCATAAAGCGCCTCGCCAAAGGTTCTAGGCGCTGACAATGATGATGATGATAATCATAACGTAGTATTCATTAAGCGCCTTTCCAAGGGCTCTCGGCGCTGACAATCCACACTCTCGTGAACGCAACGGGCTGCCCACCTGGGTAGAGCCGACTGAAGAGCTGCCTGCCAGCGCTTCATTTAATCGTTTCCCGTGTCAGTATCGTTCATTCACTTCCCATACTTCCTTCATTCTTTCCATTTCTCAAGCAGGGTGCATGCTATGTGTAACGTGTCATCCATACCAACGGCCAAACTGGCCTTCTCTTCCGACAGTTGGTAATGGGATGTTCTACGTGCATTCACACACGGAACCTCGGTTTATGGCCTCATTCGAAGGACTGTTTGTAAAATGGAGTCAGAACCAATGTTAACTCCGAGGGAAAAAAAAAATCCCCTGTACCGAAACAGCCCGGCGAAGATTCGAACCGGCAACCCCAGGATCACCAAGATTACGAGTCCGGCGCTCTGCCAATTGAGCTATTCCGGTACCCCCAACCAACACTACCCGCTTCCATTGCTCGCCGTGACTCATCCTGTGACAGGACAAGCTCCGCTTACCTATCCTAGACTCCTTCAACGACAGAACTAACACCACTCTCCTCATCCACACTCATTCAGAGACAGAACTACTCTCCTCATCCACACTCCTTCAGAGACAGAACTAACACCACTGTCCTCATCCACACTCCTTCAGAGACAGAACTAACACCACTCCCTCATCCACACTCACTTCAGAGACAGAACTAACACCACTGTCCTCATCTACACTCAGTCAGAGACAGAACCAGCACCACTCTCCTCATCCACACTCATTCAGAGAGACAGAACTACTCTCCTCATCCACACTCCTTCAGAGACAGAACTAACACACTGTCCTCATCCACACTCCTTCAGAGACAGAACTAACACCACTGTCCCTCATCCACACTCCTTCAGAGACAGAACTAACACCACCACCTCATCCTCATTACACTCATTCAGAGACAGAACTAACACCACTCCTCACTACACTCATTAAGAGACAAAACTAACACCACTCTCCTCATCCACACTCATTAAGAGACAGAACTAACACCACGCCACACTCATTCTCATCAACACTCATTCAGAGACAGAACTAACACCACTCTCCTCATCCACACTCATTCAGAGACAGAACTAACACCACTCTCCTCATCCACACTCATTCAGAGACAGAACCACTACCACCACTCTCTCCTCATCCACACCCATTCAGAGACAGAACCAGCACCACTTTCCTCATCCACACGCATGCAGAGACAGAACCAGCACCACTCCACACCCCATCCACACTCATTCAGAGACAGAACCAGCACCACTCTCCCCACCCACACTCATTCAGAGACAGAACCAGCACCACTCTCCCACTCATGCAGAGACAGAACCAGCACCACTCCCCCATCCACACTCATTCAGAGACAGAACCAGCACCACTCTCCTCATCCACACTCATGCAGAGACAGAACCACACCACTCTCCTCATCCACACTCATGCAGAGACAGACAGAACCAGCACCACTCTCCTCCATCCACACTCATTCAGAGACAGAACCAGCACCACTCTCCTCATCCACACTCATTCAGAGACAGAACCAGCACCACTCTCCCCATCCACACCCATTCAGAGACAGAACCAGCACCACTCTCCTCATCCACACTCATGCAGAGACAGAACCAGCACCACTCTCCCCATCCTGAGGAAGACTGGGAACGGATACAGGACTCACGTCAAAGTACTCGTCCAGGCTGGTGGTCCACTGTGTCTCGTAGACGAAGACATAGACGTGGATGACGAACGTGATGACACCGAACGACAGCGCCAGTGCCGAGAAGACGCCTGTGTGGATACCACAGAAAGACGTGAACGCTTGAGAGAGGCTTTTGAAATCGTAGTGAACACGGAATAAAAGTGTGTGTGTATACATGTGTGTGTGTGTGTGTGTGTGTGTGGTGTGTGTGTGTGTGTGTGCGTGCGTGCGTGCGTGCGTGCGCGCGCGCGTGCGTGTGTGTGTGTGTGTATGTATGTATGTATGTATGTGTCTGTATGTATGTATGTGCTTTGTGTGTGCATGTACGTGTGTATGTCTGTGTGTGCGTGCGCGCGCGCGCGCGCGCGCGCGCGAGCGAGGAGAGAGAGAGAGAGAGAGAGAGAGAGAGAGAGAGAGGAAGGGGGGCTGGAGACAGCAGAAGATATCAGTGAAGGAGAGTCAGAAAAGAAGTATGGAACGTGGACAGTAAAAGACAGAGAGGAGAATGTGGGGGTAGGGAAAAAAGAAGGGGGGGGGGGGGGGCGAAATGTTAAGAGGTCAGAAGAGAAAGAAAAGGGGATATAAGAAAGAGAAGAGAGAGGGTATGAAAGAATGGGAGGTGGGGGGAGGGAGAAGAACGGTGACTGAGGGGAGAAGGAACGGTTAGGACAGAAAAGAGGGAGAGAGCTAAGTGGAAGACAGAGGAGACACAGAGAGGACGGGAAAGAGAGAGCTAAGTGGAAGACAGAGGGAGACAGAGAGGACGGGAAAGAGAGAGCCAAGTGGAAGACAGAGGGAGACAGAGGGGACAGGAAAGAGGAGAGAGCTAAGTGGAAGACAGAGGAGACAGAGGGGACAGGAAAGAGGAGAGGAGCTAAGTGGAAGACAGAGGGAGGCAGAGGGGACAGGAAAGAGGAGAGAGCTAAGTGGAAGACAGAGGGAGACAGAGGGGACAGGAAAGAGGGGGGGAAGGTACGGGAGGGGGATAAGAAGGGAAAGGACAGAGTAAAGAAAGGAAGGGAGATGGAGCGGGAAAGGAAAGGGGTGGGTGGGGGAGGAAAAAGGACAGAGGGATGAGAAAAAAGAGAGGGGGAAGGGAAGATGACACAATGGAAGAAAGCGGGAGAGAGAAAGGAAAGAGAGGGGGAGGACAGAGGACAGAGCGGCAGAGAGATTTCAGTTTCAGTTTCATCAAGGAGGCGTCACTGCGTGCGGGCTAGTCCATACACGCTACACCACATCTGCTGAAGAGACAAAAAAAGAAAGGAGAAAGGGGAGGATAGGGGATGAGAAAGAAACAGAGAAAGCTTAAAGGGGAGAGGAAAGAGTACAGAGTGAATGACAGATGAAGAGAGAAAAGGAAAGGAAAGGAGGGAGGGGAGGATAGATTTATGTAACAGATGAGGAGGAAAGAGTGAAAGAGACGAGGAGACGAACAAGGATAGACAGGGGGAGAGATGGAGAAGAAATAGAGAGAGGGGGAAGAAGAAGGATAGAGAAGAGAATGAGGGGAAGACGAGGATGGAGCAGAGAAATAGAGAGGGGAAGGAAGGAGGACGGGGGGGGGGGGGGGGGGGGGGGGAGAGGTGGAGAAGAGAAATAGAGAGGGGGAGGATGGAGAACAGAGAGAATGAGGACGGGGGGGGGGGGGGGGGGGGGGGGGGGGGGGGGGGGGAAAGAGAAGGGGGAGACGAGAGAAAGGAGAGAAATAGAGAGGGGGGAAGGAAGGCGGACAGAGAAGAAGAGAATGTGGACAGTGCATATGAAATGGGGGGAGGTGGGGTGGAGAGGAAAGAAAGACGACGAAAAAAGCGGAGAGAGAGAGAGAGAGAGAGAGAGAGAGAGAGAGAGAGAGAGAGAGAGAGAGATGAAGGGGGGAGGGAAAGGAGCGAGAGGAGAGAAATACAGATAGGGTGAGGATGAAAAGAAGACATAAGGGAACAGAGACAGAGACAGAGAGAAATGGAATCGGAGGAGAGGGGTTGGGAAGGGGGTCAGAAATGAAAAGGAAGGACGGAAAGCGGACAGAGTGGAAAAGAGAGAAAGGAAAGAAGAGAGACAGGGGGTGGGGGTGGGGGGGTTATAACGAAACAGGAAAGATGACAGAATGGAAGACGGAGGGAGAGAGAAAGGAAAGGGAGGGAGGAGGTGGGGTATAACGAAGCAGGAAGACGAAAGAATGGAAGACGGGGGGAGAGAGAAAGGAAAGGAGAGAGGGAGCGAGATGGAGAGGGAGGAGAGAGAGCGAAAGGAAAAATAAAGACGGACCAAGAAGAAGACGGAGGGACTGAGAACGAGAGACAGCAAGACTGAGGGAGGGAGTGGAGGTAGGGGTGTGGAGACAGTTAGGGGGGAGGGGAAAAGAGGAAAAGGTGAGACAGCAGGAAGTGAGAGATGATGGAAAGAGAGAGGGGGGGGGGGGGGGAGAGGAGAGAAAGAAAGAGAGGGGGAGAAAGAACAGAGGCGGTAAGAGGGCTTGCTTATTTATTCATTCACTCGCTCTCTTTCTGTAGAAGTTTTTCTTCTTTTTCCTATCTATCTATCTTTCTTTCTTTCTTCCTTCATTCTTTTCTTCCTATCTCCCTTTTTTTTCTTTCTTTCTTCTTCCTTCCTTTCTTTCTTCCTTTCTCCTTTTTTCTCTCTTTCTTCCTTTCTCCTTTTTTTTTCTTTTTTTTTTCCCTTTCTTCCTTGCTTTCCTTCCTTTCTTTTCTCTATCCTTTTCTTTCTTCCCCCCTCTCTCTCTCTCGTTCTTTCTCTCTCTTTTTTTTCAACACTTCCAACGTTAGATTATTCGGTTTCTAGTTTTAATTTCCGTTCTTCATTCATCTCTCTCTCTCTCTCTCTCTCTCTCTCTCTCCTCTCTCTCTTTCTCCCTCCTTTCTTTTCAACACTTTCCAAACGCAAGATTTTTCGGTTACTAGTTTCGTTTCCGTTCCTTCATCCACCCCCCTCTCCCTCCCTCTCTCTCTATCTCTCTCTCTCTCTCCATCCTCTCACTCACTCATCACTCACTCTCTCTCTCCCTCTCTCTCTCTCTCTCCTCCCTTTCTTTTCAACACTTTCCAACGCAAGATTTTTTTTTTTATTTCTAGTTCCGTTTCCGTTCCTTAATCCACCCCCTCACCACCACCACCACCCACCCACCCCCCACCCCCACCTCACCGATCCGGATGATGGTCCCGCGGATCTTGGAGGCCGCCTTCTCGCCCACGAACTCGGGCACGTCCTTCTTGACCCGCAGCAGGGTGAAACAGGCCCTTGGACAGGAAGAAGAGGCCCACGATCAGCACGCTGGCCACGGCACCAGCACGAGCCCCGCCCTCACCGAGTGGTTGTGGTAACCACGAAGCAGATGCCGCTCAACGAGTCGCCGTCGATCTGCAATGGGGCAGCAGGAAGTGGAGATGGAGGAGGAGGAGAGGAGGAGGAGGAGGGAGGAGGAGGAGAGGAGGAGGAGGTGGGTGGGGGAGGAATAGGCTCAACGGGGTGAATTCCCAGAGGCTGGGGTTGGGTGGGTGGGTTTGGGTGGTGAGGTGGGTGGGGGCGAGTTGGTTGGTTTGTTGGTTGAGTTGGTTTGGTTGGTTGGTTGGTTGGTAGGTTTAGCTGGTTGGTTGGTTGGTGAGTGGGTTGGAGGGGGATAGGGTCTGGTTGGTTGACTGGTTGGTTGGGTGGCTGGTCGGGTGGTTGGTTGGTTGATTAGTTGGGGCTGGCTGGGTTGTTTTGGCTGGTTGGTGGGTTGGTTGGTGAGTTCACTTATTCAAAATCTGTTCATTTTCATGATGATGATTCAGACTACATACATTTAGTCAATAGGCCGATGATGATCCGTAAAAGCAGACCAAACTCTCTCTCACTCTCTCTCTCTCTCTCACTCTCTCTCTTTCTTTCTTTCTTAATCCGCCCCACACCCCCAGACACTTAACCCTCTCCCCTCCAGCTCCCCTCCCCCCTCACTTAGCCCCCCCCCCCCCCCCCCCCCCCTTCTCACCACTCCCCCTCCCTCCAGCCTCTCCCTCTCCCTCTTGCGCCCCTCCCCCCCCCTCCTGTTCCCTTCCCCTCCACCACCACCTGCAAGAGTGACGTCACCTCGGAAATGGCCAGGCAGACGATGGTCAGCACCAGGGGGATGGTCCAGCTGACCAGGTGGAAGTAGGCCGTCTTGGAACTCAGGTCGTCGCGCGGGGTGCCCAGCGCGCGCGGAAGGTCACGTGCCAGGCGTAGCAGAGCATGACGAACCACAGCAGCGCCGCCATGGTGAAGTAGTAGACCATGACGAACACCACCGTGCAGGCCGCCGTCTCGCCCGACCTGGCAGGGTCATAGGTCAGAGTTCGGGGGTTACAGCAAAGGTGAGGAGGAGGATGATGATGATGATGATGATGATGATGATGAGATGATGTTTATTTCTTTCTAAGGGTAACAGATCAGCAAATGTATGCTTTATTACATCCGGCCCTTGCCCAGCTGAGGGGACTAAGAGTGACTAGCAACTAGCTAAGCATGACTAGCTACTAAACCACACAAACAACCATACTTACATTGAGGTCAAGCGATAAGAACGCTGTTTGAACATATGAAAATCGCCCTGGCTCTGTGACCAAAAAAAAAAATCTTGAATGTGAAAGAGACGATTTTACCCTGGAATAATTTGGGGGTCAGTAAATTAGTTAGATGCCAGACGTCAGCAGGGATAGCAGAATGATGCAGGACTTGTGGACTCCTTGCATTTCTACGCCACTGGTAGGGCGCAAGGATTCTGGTGTGAAAAGTCCAGCCAACGACAGGAAAATGAAGGGTCATGTGGATCGTGCTGGCCACAGAAAAAGAAACGGACTTAGTGTCTGCCTCAGAGTCAGGTATGGTATGGGTCAAGGGCTGGACTACGTGGTGCATATCTTTTGGTGAGAGATGATCTTCTGACAAATTCCAGGCGCAGCTTAGAGTGCAACAGAGAATATTATAGCGTTTTGGAACTAAACTGCAACCGTAAACTCGGACCATACGAGGCCTAAGGGGTGAGACTGAGAAAGGGGAGGGAAATTACGATTGTTAATGTTGTTTCTCTTGTTCTTCACCTAGATAAAAAAAAAATGGGTCTCTCGCTTTCAGATTCTATGCAAAATATGGTTCTATTTGACAGAAAAAAGGGGACGTAATCACGGTTTTTTTCTGTTGTTTCTGTTGGTGTCCTTCACCTAGATCAAGAACTGGTCTCTCGCTCTGAGATTCTTTGCAAAATATGACCCTACCTGACAGAGGAAGGGGAGGGAATTACGTCTTTCTTCTGTTGTTGTTCATCACCTAGATCAAGGATTGGTCTCTCGCTTTCAGATTCTATGTAAAATGTAAGTCTATCAGTCAGAGAAAGGGGAGGGAGCCACGATTTTACTGTTGTCTTTGTTGTCCTTCATCTAGAACAATAATTCGTCTCTCGCTTTCAGATTCATGCACACACACACACACACACACACACACACACACACACACACACACACACACACACACACACAAGCACGCCATATCAATACTAGGTCCACGTAAGTAAATCTGTGAGGTATTGTGGAACCAGATCATTATGCCAGTAGAGAGAGAGAGAGAGAGAGAGAGAGAGAGAGAGAGAGAGAGAGAGAGAGAGAGAGAGGAGAGACAGACAGACAGACAGACAGATAGACAGACAGACAGACAGACAGACAGAGACACAGACAGACAGTGAGACAGAGAGTCAGACAGAAAGAGAGAGGAAGAGAGAGAAAAACGACAGCGAATTTTAATAAAAAGGTCATCGATCTGTATACAGTTGGGGGTACATTTGATGACCACATAAACTAAAGAGAAAGAAGGTAAAACTAAAAGCAAATGCCACAAACCAAAAGGCAATCATCTCAGATAAGAGGAAAACGTTTAAAGGAAGAACAAATTAACAAAAATCATCCCAGGACGGATACTTTTACACTGAGACTGGCAACCCTTTTACACTGGGACTGGCAACCTTTTACACTGGGACTGGCAACCCCGGAGAGCTCCCTCTGAGAGAGGAGAGAGAGAGAGAGAGAGAGAGAGAGAGAGGGGGGATTGAGAGGGGGGAGAGAGAGGGAGGGATAGAGAGAGAGATGAGAGGTAGAGAGAGAGAGAGGGACAGACACACAGACAGACAGGCAGAAGACAGGACAGACAGACAGGCACAGACAGAGAAAGAGACAAACAGAGAGAGAGAGAGAGAGTGAATGAGAGGTAGAGATGGAGAGAGTGACAGACACCCAGACAGACAGGCAGACGACAGACAGACAGGCACAGACAACAAACAGACAAACAGAGAGAGAGAGAGTGAATGAGAGGTAGAGATGGAGAGAGTGACAGACACACAGACAGACAAACAGACAGGCAGAAGACAGACAGACAAACAGACAGGCAGAAGAGAGACAGACAAACAGACAGGCACAGACAATAAATAGACAGAGAAAGAGGGGGACACACACACACACACACACACACACACACACACACACACACACACACACACATACAGAGGCACGCACACATACACACATGCATGAATGTACACACGCACACACACACATACGCATGCACCCACACACACACTCACCCACCTACCCACTCTCCCCAAACCCCTGCACACACACACACACAACACACACACACACACACACACACACACACACACACACACACACACACACACACACACACACACACACACACACACACACAGAGGCCTCACCCCAGCTGTGGCTCCGTCTTCCTTGCAGTGCCGTCCACCCGACAGACAATGTCCTCTCTGGCGTCCCCCGAAAACTGCGCCATCCAACCGACGGTGGCCAAAAGGAAAACACACATTGATGAAGAACAAGATGAGGGCAGGGTAGCGGTTGGCGTTCTCCCAGTCGATGAGGAATGTGATCTGGAACCGTAAATATATCGTATGTATGGCATTATCGTTATTATTGTCATTATCATTATCATTATTATCATGTTTATTTTCATGTTTATTATTATTATTATATTACTATCCTTTTTATTATTATTATTATTATTATTATTATCATTATTATCATTATCATTATTATTTTGATTATTATTATTATCCTTATTGTTATTATCATTATTATTATTACCATTAGAGTATCTATAGAGTGTTTAATCACGGTAAGAGACCGAGCTCTGTGCGCTTTACAATCTACACTTTCGTTTAAACAACAGGCTGCCTACCTGGATAGAGTCCACTGAATAGCTGCCTGCTTTCGCTACTATTCAGTTGTTTCCCTTTCATTCCGTCTAACATCAGTCGCTCGGTTTCAAAACGGTGGGACTGAGGGCGGAAAATGAAGCGAAATTTAGAAAACGAGGGGACTGGTTACTGCCAAGGTCACAGACAAAATAAAGTACAGGACAAAAGACCATGCATTTCGACCTCTTGGGTCTTTTTCAGGCAAAGACAAATAACATGTTGATTTTGCGCCGAATATGAGAAGGTAAGTGGTTTCTCGTTCTTCGTTTTCACTGTCCTAAATGTTATTTGTCTAATTCTCAGATCAGATGAAAAATGGTAATCTCCTTCAGAAATCTGAAAGAGCGGGAGGACATCTCTGAACAAGGTTTCCATGGAGTCTGCTGTCAAGTGTTTGTGTCTCGCATCGTGCAAATCCAAACACTCTAAAAGGGTGCTGTTGCAACAACACTAATAAGAACCCTCTACTCACGATGCCACAACAACGCCAACAACAAAAAGAACCCTCTACTCACGATGCAACAACAACAACACCAACAAGAACAAGATTCCCCCCCCCCCCACTCATGATACAACAACAATAACACCAACAATAACCCTCCACTCACGATGCAACAACAACAACAATAACAACAACACCACCAAGAACCCTCCCATTCACGATACACCACCACCACCACCCCATCACCAAGAACCATCCCATTCACGATACAACACCACCACCACCACCACCACCAAGAACCATCCCATTCACGATACAACATCACCACCACCACCACCACCACCACCAAGAACCATCCCATTCACGATACAACACCACCACCACCACCAAGAACCCATCCCATTCACGATACAACACCACCACCACCACCACCACCACCACCACCACCAAGAACCATCCCATTCACGATACAACACCACCACCACCCCACCACAAGAAAACCATCCCATTCACGAAACACCACCACCACCACCACCACCACCACCAACCATCCCATTCACGATACAACACCAGCAGCAGCACCACCACCAAGAACCATCCCATCCACGATACAACACCACCACCACCACCAAGAACCATCCCATCACGATACACACCACCACCACCACCAAGAACCATCCCATTCACGATACAACACCACCACCACCACCACCACCACCAAGAACCATCCCATTCACGAAACACCACCACCACCACCACCACCACCAAGAACCATCCCATTCACGAAACGCCACCACCACCACCACCACCACCCACCACCACCAGAACCATCCCATTCACGATACAACACCAGCAGCAGCACCACCACCACAAGAACCATCCCATCCACGATACAACACCACCACCACCACCACCAAGAACCATCCCATTCACGATACAACAGCACAAACACCACCACCACCACCACCAAGAACCATCCCATTCACGATACAACACCACCACCACCACCACCACCACCACCACCAAGAACCATCCCATTCACGATACAACCACCACACCACCACCACCACCACCACCAAGAACCATCCCATCACGATACAACAACACCACCACCACCACCACCACCAAGAACCCTCCCATTCACGATGCAACACCACCACCACCACCACCACCACCACCAAAAACCATCCCATTCACGATACACCACCACCACCTCCACCAGAACCATCCCATTCACGATACAACACCACCACCACCACCAAGAACCATCCCATTCACGATACAACACCACCACCACCACCACCAAGAACCCTCCCATTCACGATACAACACCACCACCACCACCAAGAACCATCCCATTCACGATACAACACCACCACCACCACCACCACCAAGAACCCTCCCATTCACGATACAACACCACCACCAAGAACCATCCCATTCACGATACAACACCACCACCACCACCACCACCACCAAGAACCCTCCCATTCACGATACAACACCACCACCACCACCAAGAACCATCCCATTCACGATACAACACCACCACCAAGAACCATCCCATTCACGATACAACACCACCACCACCACCAGAACCCTCCCATTCACGATACAACACCACCACCACCACCACCACCAAGAACCCTCCCACTCACGATAGTGAACACGGTGGACAGCAGACAGAGAGCGCCCCCCATCCATACTGCACGATGCAACGACAACACCAACAACAACCCTCCACTCACGATGC
Organism: Conus betulinus; assembly: GCA_016801955.1. Classification (NCBI taxonomy): domain Eukaryota; kingdom Metazoa; phylum Mollusca; class Gastropoda; order Neogastropoda; family Conidae; genus Conus; species Conus betulinus. The sequence goes on along the minus strand of JADBJO010002699.1, from coordinate 157,699 downwards.
AACAACAACAACAACAAGAACCCTCCCACTCACGATGGTGAACAAGGTGGACACCAGACAGAGCCCCCCCATGGCGGCCACGAAGGTGTGCGCCTGCTCGTGCTGCTCGTGGGTGTAGAGCGGGTTGTGGCACTGCAGGCCGCAGCCCTCCAGGCCGGGCCACCAGCTCTTCTCCTTGGCAGTGCGCACCAGAGGGGCCTGGCACCGCCCCGTGGTGTTGTAGTTCAGCTGGTCGTAGGCTCCCGTCTGGCAATGCGGGGGGTGAGAATGGGAATTAGCCGGGCGAGTTGTGTGTGTGTGTGTGTGTGTGTGTGTGTGTGTGTGTGTGTGTGTGTGTGTGTGTGTGTGTGTGTGTGTGTGAGAGAGAGAGAGAGAGAGAGAGAGAGAGAGAGAATATGTGTATGTGTGTGTGTGTGTGTGTGTGTGTGTGTGTGAGAGAGAGGAGAGAGAGAGAGAGAGAGAGAGAGAGAGAGAATGTGTGTGTGTGTGTGTGTGTGTGTGTGTGTGTGTGTGTGTGTGTGTGTGTGTGTGTGTGTGTACACGCACTTGTACGCGCGTTTTCTGTCCAATGAAGATGGCAATAATAATAACAATCACCATCATCATCCTCATCCTCATCACCTCCATGACCATCATCATCATCATTACTACCATCATTATCTACCATGATAACTTCATCATCGTCGTCGTAGTGTTATTGCTTTTTGTTGTTCCTGATGTTGAGGAAGTTAAGATAAACATTCAGTGCCTGTCTGGATGGCTCATCAGCCGGTCAGCACTGTAGTTCGCTTCACACACACACACACACACACACACACACACACACACACACACACACACACACATTCCTCCTACCCCGTGCACAGCACCTACACTCCCACCCACCCTCCTGTGCCCTCAACACCAACATACTTTACCTTTGAATCCTGTGAGGGAAAAAAAAAAAATAGTTACAAAAAAAAAAAAAGTGTCAGAACCTGAGATGAACCACTGACCTTTAGATCTTAAGTCTGACGCTCTACCAAAACTGAGCTATTCCGGCTGACAGTAAACACGACGCCTTCAATCTATATGATCCGCTCTTGGTCCTACCAACATGCGAATGAGTCACCTTGCCACACTGGAAGATCACACCAAACATGTGGATCTGCATACGGAACAACGACCATCAAAGACAGACACACAACAGACAAAATGTCGACTGGCACAAGGAACAACAAGGACCAATAAAGAGACACACAAACAGGCAAAATGTGGATTGGAATATGGAACAGCAAAGAACAATAAGTACAAACACACAAACAGGCAAAATACGGATTGGAATATGGAACAACAAGGACACATACAGACAGACACACAAACAGGCATAATGTGGATTGGTATATGGAACAAGGAAAACACAAACAGGCAGACAGGCAGATTGTGGAGGTGTGTGTGTGTGTGTGTGGGGGGGGGGGCGCTTTTTTTTTTTTTTTTTTAATCATAGGACAAATACTCGTCTTATACAGCATACGAGGAGGACGTTTACGCTGACGACGTGTCCCTGTGTCACTCACCCCGCAGTTCTGTTTGAAGTAGGGTGGGAGCAGCGCAGGAACTCGGGCCAGTCCCGGGCGAACTGGCGCACCACCCTGCAGGGTTCGCGGGTCTTCTCGCACAACTCCAGGCTCGGGAAGTCCACCCGCTCATTGTCACATCTGACAGCAACACAACAGCCACATCATTGTGTGCAGCGTGCGTGTGCGCGTGCGGTTATTCAGTCACACACACACACACACACACACACACACACACACACACACACACACACACACACACACGGGCAGATAGGAGGCACCAGCAACAGAAGAACATTCCGGTCATCATCATCACGTAGCTGCCAACCTTCGGGAATCAAATTGGGGAGAACCAGGAGATGAAGAGGGGGCTGATCAGCTGTTGTTTTGAAACATGTTTAACGCCACTCATGTTTCAGTTGACGAATACAGATTTTTCCAAACACACTGCATTTTCCATACATTCAGCTGTCAAGATCCACATAACATCATCTGAGCTTTATTCTGCAAGACTTTGTCACACCTATTCAAAAATGAACCCCAAACCCTCACATTTTTCACAAAAATGTTGACATTCTGGAACCCCCCCCCCCCCCCCCCCCCCCCCCCCCCCCCCCATAAAAATTCGACATTCCGAGAATAAACTCTAAATCAGGGAAATTCCAGAATTGAAAAAAAAAATGGTAGGGCTGGCAGCTCAGTCATCGTCACCACCACCACCCCCACCCCATCATCCCCATGACTACCCCCTCAACATCACACAGGCAGGAAAGCCTCACTTGGGCAGGTAGACGGAGCACAGGAAGGGCTGCACCACGGCCCAGCACTCCGGCACGCTGCTCAACCCTTCCCACAAGCGCAGGCGTGACGTCACGTCCGCCAGCGACCCGCGTTGGCCCACACGAGGGCCGTGTAGGAGAAACTTGAGCGCAGCCCCGTAGCAGGTAGGCGGCGCGGTCCCCGTGACCCGAGAGCGACCGCAGGTCCCCCAGTCTGGTGTAGGAGAACTTGAGCGCGGCGGCCGTAGCAGGTAGGCGGCGCGGTCCCGGGACCCGAGAGCGGGACGCAGGTCACCCCAGTCTGGTGGCAGGAAGAGGGCTGCGCCCGGGTGACGGGCACGCCCATACGCGCGCAGGGAGGAAAGGGGACGAGCAGGATCCCCGCGAGGACGCAGACTGGGCGGAGGAAGAGGCGGAGACTGGGCAGGGACGGCGCGGGCTGGTTCTCCGGGAGGGCAGGGTTGCTTGCAGGAGGCATTTTGCAGAAGGGAGGGATGGTGCTTGGTCTTTCCCGTGGTTTTATCGGCGTTCGTGGTGTGCGTCCTTACGGGTGAACCTTTTTAACGGACGGTGTGCCCGATCTGAAATGAAATGAAACGAAATAGGAACAAATCCTGAAAAACACACCACATACACACAAACACACACCCACGCACGCACGTAAGTACGCATGTGCGTACGCACGCACAACCGCGCGCGCACCCACGCATGTGCGCGCGCCCACAAACATGCCCCCCCCCCCCCCCCCCCCCCCCCCCCCGCTACAGAGAGAGAAAGACAGACACTCTCTACATAAATATTCAAATTTGATTAAAAGAGAAAAAATGATATCCCAATCTGAAGTGGAATAAAATGGCAAACGGTGACGAAACAAGTAAGTTACGTTGTGATTGTTCCAAACAAATGAATGTCCCAAGTTAAACTGAAGTGGAATTCACTGACAGCAACAAAACTTCGATTTTTTTTTTTTTTTTTTTTTTTTTTTACGGGTCTAAGCAGGGAGAGAACATTTACCAGCACTCAGAATGCTTACTCTCGTCATAAACATAGTAGCAAACAACGGCACTATGCACATATCTAAAACAAGGCAGCTGGTTTCTATTACCGACATTACTGATAAGAGTGTGTGACAGAATCAGGTAGGAAGACAGGCAGGCAGACAGGCAGACAGGCAGGTTGATAGGTTTGTGGGGTAGGTTGGTTGGTTGGTTGGTTGATTGGTTGGATGGTTGGTTGGTGTGTTGGTTGGTTGGGTTGGTTGGTTGTTAGTTACCTGGTTGGTGTGTTGGTTGGTTGGATGGTTGGTTGGTTGGACGGTTGGTTGGTTGGTAGGTTGGTTGGATGGTTGGTTGGTGTTTTGGTGAGTTGGTTGGTTGGTTAGATGGTTGGTTGGTGGTCGGTGGTTGGATGGTTGGTTGGTTGGTTGGTTGGTTGGTGGGTTGGTTGGTTACATGGTTGTTTGGTTTGGTTTGATGGTTGTTGTTTGGATGGTTGGATGGTTGGATGGCTGGGTGGATGGTTGGTTGGATGGTTGGTTGGGTGGGTGGGGGTTGGATGGTTAGTTGGATGGTTGGTTGGTTGGATGGTGGGTTGGATGGATGGTGGGTTGGATGGTTGGTTGGTTGGTTGGTTGGTTAGTGGTGTTGGCTGGAAGGTTTGAGGGGAATGACTGGCGCTCCATCAATAAATTTGGCTACCAAGACTCATTCATGCTTTGTGTCGATCAATGATCCCATATGTCTGCCGGTTGGTTGACTGGTTGGTTGGTTGTTGTTGTTGTTGTTGTTTTTTCCGGATGTAACTTTTACCCTGCGTGTTGACAGGCAAAAAGGGGCACTGTGTGGTCGGTTTGGTTATCATAATAAAAGACCGGGGGTGGGGGGGGGGGGGGGATGTTAGTGCGCCAATCATTCAGTTTGTCAGTCAGTGTAATTAGTCTGTCTGTCAGTTTGTACGATTGTCTAAAGCGAATGAATGACCTGTATATATAAGGCGTAACACTGAGCGAAATTGGAGAGAGATAAGGCGCGAAAGATTTTCTCGGTGGTAAAGAGAGAGAGAGAGAGAGAGAGAGAGAGAGAGAGAGAGAGAGAGAGAGAGAGAGAGAGAGAGAGAGAGAGAGAGAGAATACAACAAAAAGAAAATCACAGAGAAACGCACACACGCACGCTCTCTCTCTCTCTCTCTCTCTCTCTCTCTCTCTCTCTCACACACACACACACACACACACACACACACACACACACACACACACACACACACACACACACAACACAACACAACACAACACAACAGACAGACAGACACACACACTGACAGACACAGACAGAGACAGACAGACAGACAGACAGACAGACAGAGAGAGACAGACATACAGACTGACAGAGACAGGCATACAGGCTGACAGAGACAGACAGACATACAGACACAGTACAGCAGCAACAAAAAGACGCCGAACAGTCAATCCCCCGGCAGTGAATGGCAGACTACACGTATCACAATGCAGCAGCTCCATTCCAGCACCGTGCTCTTTGTGTCAGGACAACGCCATCCCCTTCCCCCCTCCCTCCACCCACTCCCCCCGCCCACAACACCCGCGCCGACAGTCCACTTTTAACCGGTCTCGTTAAACGTCGTGAACCCAGCCCGTACAGGTACACTGCAGCAAAATACCTGTCGACCCCTTTGGTAGCCGGAGGCCCAGGAGCGCATTCATACTGGCAAATTTCCAACGTTTTCAACATTCTCTGTCTGTGATGCGTTGTGTTCTGTTGCGCTGTGTTAGTAAGGTAAGGTAATGTTTGCTTATAGCCCAGCCGACCGCAAAGGGCCGTATCAGGGCTGTCACCGCGTTGAAGTCAACT
>JADBJO010002699.1:132500-145000 GCA_016801955.1 Conus betulinus | reverse complement strand
CTCTCTCTCTCTCCTCTCTCTCTCTCTCTCTCTCTCTCTCTCTCTTCCCCTCTCTCTGCCTTCCCCTCCGTCTCTTAGAAAACCGTACCACAACCGAAGAAAGCCATGTTCACACACACACACACACACACACACACACACACACACACACAACACACACACATTTGTTTTTTAATTTCAAATCTTTGCCAAGTCATTCCTATAATGATGGAAGAATTGTTAACCTGCACTTGTTTTCCCCCAACTACTTAATTGTTCAACATTACATACATATAGATAATAGATAGATAGGTGTGTGTGTGTGTGTGTGTGTGTGTGTGTGTGTGTGTGTGTGTGTGCTTGCGCGTGTTTGTTTGTGTGTGTGAGCGCCTGTGAGTGCATTTTAGTGTACGCGTGTGTGCTTGTGTGTGCCTGTCTGTCTGTCTGTCTCTTTGTCGTCTGCCTGTGTTGTTGTGCGCGCCCATACAACGTATGTATTTATGCGTCCGCGGGAGTGTGTTTACTTGAGCTCGCCTGTGTACAACATTGTAACAACACCCGTGTCTATTCTCAAGATCCAAGAAAGACAAAATAAAAAAAAGCAACCCAAACACACTTGAAACGAAGAAATGACACGCACAGACGTGTGTACACAAGCATGCTGCTTCAAACCATGCAAAACAACCGAAGACAGACCACACATTGGCGCGCGCGTGCGCGCGCGCGCGCAAACTGGCGCGGCATTTTTGATTTTGCACGGCAAAAAGGACCACCCATGAATATATAGGAGCAGCAGAGAAGAAGAAGGTCTCGCTCTATTCATAGTGGCATGGACAGCCCCCACCCCCCCCCCTCCCTCCCCTCACAACACCGTCACCACCCCCCTCGCTCTCGCCTCCATACGCCACCACACAAAGGCTTGCCGAGAGGCTCGCCTCATAGGCACGTTACAGCGTTAATTCCTTTTGGTGTTGTCATTTTAATGTGTACACTCACCCTCTTCGAAGGGGTAAATGCTTCCTTTGTCTGTCTGTCTGTCTGTCTGTCTGTCTGTCTCTCTCTCTGTCTCTCTCTCTCCCTCTCTCTCTCTCTCTCTCCCCTCTCTCTCTCTCTCTCTCTCTCTCTCTCTCTCTCGTCTGCTTGTCTCTTGGAATGAATGTCTGTTAATCTCCGCCTTACCAGTTCGCTTCTTCCTTAGTTAATAACCATAGATACATGCGCGCGCGCGCGCATGTGCGTGCGTACGTGCGTACGCGCGCGCGCGCGCGCGCGCGCGCGTGTGTGTGTGTGTGTTTATGTCTGGTTATCTGATCTGGTACGTGATACACTAACAGCATCACTTCAATCACTTTTGTTATTATGTGATTGTAGTCTTCGATACCTTGGGAAAAACCGTCCGCACGCACTTGGAATATTGTTACCAATTCTACTGGTTAGGCATCTTTTCTATTTCCAGCGGCAATGGTCATTTGAAATGTTTTTTTTTTTAATTATCTCCACCCGACTGATTTAACGCAAACAGTATGGTAAACGACGCTTTTTTTTTTTTTTTTTTTTAGCTGGGACATTTTTGTTCGAATTTCGGCAGTAATCACTCGAAGAAGGACTTAAAACACGCATGCATACACGCATGTCAATGAGTGTGTGTGTGTGTGTGTGTGTGTGTGTGTGTGTGTGTGTGTGTGTGTGTGTGTGTGTGTGCACGCCTCTGTGTGTGTGTGAGAGAGAGAGAGAGAGAGAGAGAGAGAGAGAGAGAGAGAGAGACAGAGACAGAGAAGGTGTGTGTGTGTGGGGGTGTGTGTGTGTGTGGTGTGTGTGTGTGTGTGTGTGTGTGTGTTTGTGCGCACGCACGCGTGTGTGTATGCATACGTGTGTGTATATGTGTGTGTGTGTGTGTGTGTGTGTGTGTGTGTGTGTGTGTGTGTGAGAGAGAGAGAGAGAGAGAGAGAGAGAGAGAGAGAGAGTGTGTGTATGTGTGTGTGTGTATGTGTGTGCGTATGTCTGTGTGTGTGTGTGTGTGTGTGTGTGTGTGTGTGTGTGTGTGTGTGTGTGTGTGTGTGTGTGTGTGTGTGTTCGCGCAAGCGTGCGTGTATTGTGTGTATGAGTCTCTGTGTGTGTGTGTGATTGTGTGTGTGTGTGTGTGTGTGTGTGTGTGTGTGTGTGTGTGTGTGTGTAAGAAAAGTAAGTTGCCGCTACAGCCAGATTCACACACTGGTACAAGGTTAAAGTACTCTAGGACTCCTAAAAGTCTACAGGTTTAATCAGGCCAAAATATTACCAGAGCAACAGCCTGATAAAGAACGTCGACATCCATGCTTTGGGTATAATCTCTCTCCAAAGCAATACAAAATTTTCCTTTGATAGATATATCTCGAAACTTCTTATCTACATAATTATATCCATCGTCTCAAAGTGCGTAAATTTTGATGGATCTGTGCATGCATGATATAATGATCTGGAATGCATAAGACGACAGATCGTGGCAACTGCTGTACTGCATGTGACAATTACAGTATTTATAGAGCAACAAGAGTCTGGAACAGAACGGATGGCGGCAGCTCACCGGAGCCTAATGAATCTTAAACAACAAGGACACTAGGGAGAGCACAGACCTCCACAAAGGTCGAACAACCCTCTGCACTTCAGACCACAACCCACACTCCACACCAAAGCCCTCACACCATTCAGTGTCGAAGTCAGCCCCTTTGTTGTTGCTGTCGTACCCTGGCTAAAAGACTCCAGGGGATCATCCGAACAGCCGAAGCACTCGAACACTATGGTACAAATGCATCAGCTAGAGATGAGAACATTACGTGTGTGACCGTTTTGTATTATTCGCCACGTGGGCGATCCCCACCAATGTTCTATTAATTCGTCCATGAGCTACATTCCATCTCTCCACGAAGTTCCGTTAAAACGGTTCTGTAGTTTGGTGACAGACACTGGGAAAGGCAAACAAGCAACAACGAAAAAGAAGAAGAAGAAGAAGAAGAAGAAGAAGAAGAAGAAGAAGGAGGAGGAGGAGGAGGAGGAGGAGGAGAAGAAAAAGAAAACAAAAAAAAAAAAAAAGAGACAAAAGAAAAAAAAAGCCAGTGAAAACACTCCTTTTGAGGGTTGTCGTTACCAAGACTGCAGAGTTTACTACGTGTACTAAAAATTATACTAGTACTATCTGATGAAATGCATAGCGCTTACTGCTCTTTTTTTTCCAACAGGAAATTCACGTACATCACGGTCATACCATGGTATTGAGTTCGAATCGGCGCTAAAGGGGTGCCTGATTCATTTAGGATGGTTAAAGGCGGCAGAATGGCATGAGATGGACGGGCTCACCCCTCCCTCATTCGGTGGTTCATGCACGGTAAACCCTGAGCTCTGGGGCTAAACCTCGCTATCTCTACGGCCATGAAGTCAAGGGGCTTTAATAACCTGATCTTCCTGGGTAAACCTCGCCCTTCACTATCTCTACGGCCATGAAGTAAAGGGACTTTAAACCTAATCTTCCTGGGTAAACCTCGCCCTTCACTATCTCTACGGCCATGAAGTAAAGGGGCTTTAATAACCTAATCTTCCTGGGTAAACCTCGCAGTTCACTATCTCTACGGCCATGAAGTTACGACCGGGACTTGAACCTGATCTTACCCTAAGAGCAAGCAGGAACTGAAAAGACTCGAACTAGCTTGACTAGACTCCTCAACAAATGAAAAAAAAAAAGAACGAAAATTAACTTAACATTCACATTCATAATGTCAATTAGCTCTTAAAATTTTCCATTCGTTTGATGATCCGGGGTCACCATTTCTGTTTCCCGTCACATTTTAACTTGAGGCTCCAAACAATATAAGTAGGGTAACTCTTGCTCCCACGGTGAAACAAATAACACGCCCATAACTCCAAAGGAAAGCTGCTTACGACACTGAATCGCCTGGCAGATATGACAGCACAGAGCATACAGAACAAACAAGGAAACATCCCCATAAAACGATGTTCCAAGCTTGCTCATACATACCCCTTACCGGACACACCTACACAGCAACAACGGGAGAAGTGAACAAATACAAATTAACATTTATTCAAGACCGGCACAGCCTTTTCGATCTTGAATGTAGTCCGACAAGTACACGGACGAACAGTAACAAACACAGGTAACCTCGATTTGATTGGAATGAAACTAAATACAAAATGAGTCTGGGAACAGTAAACAATAACAAGTAAGGTAACAAGTATGGCTTCTATTGGAAGTTGGCGGCAATCTTTTGGAAAATATTTTCAATACACGTACAACCCACCTTTTCAGTCAGCATTCACTGTCAGGAATCCAGATGTTCCATGTCGACGTTTGAAAAGTATTTGAACGGTGGCAGAAAGCTGGGGCTCTTGAACTCACGTCTGCCATTTGTGTGTGTATGTGTGTGTGTGTGTTGGCACACTTCATCAAGCGCCTACTGCTACACGATTTCCAACCAGACAGCGAGGGGCTTGAGGCTTGAGCTAAGGTCGTTCGTTATAGGCCTACCTGAACTCGGCTGAAGACATTTTCAAGATGGTGAATCACTGATGATGGACTCCAATACTTCTCAGCACAGCACTGCTCACAGCGGACCTCACGAACAGAAAACTACATTTTATTATTTCATGTGCCGATACACACTTTAACCAGCTGCAGTCCCTGTCCAAGAAATGCTAGCGCTATGAATACAACGCTTCTGCTCCCTTCCTCCAACTTCACGTCGGCTCCTCCAGCCAAACACAGCGCACACGTACCCGACGAACTGATGGGATAACTTTCCACACCTCCGTCATCAAAAACACTCGGTTTGAAGAAAAAAATATCAAACACACTCCTTACACGAAGCTTAAAACAAAAGCTGTATGATTACCCCCAAAACACTCCGGACACCGAGAAAGTCATAACACGAAACTCCCCAACAAGTTTCTCGCCCGAAGGCGCCAAGGGAGGGGGGGGAGGAAGTTGGCGTACATGTGTGTTGTACTGTCGGCTGCTCAGCTCGGGTCAGGTGGCGGTTTGGTGAACAGGAAAAAGGTGCGGAGCAGACATGATGGGGGCGAAGGGAAGGAGGGGGAGGGACGGTAGAAGGGGAAAACTCAGGGAACAGAATGAAAAGATAGTAGAGGGATTGTCGGCAAGCACTAGCAGTAGAGGTAGGAATCGCATTTCAGTCGTCTACACCCGACTGGACCTCCTGTTCGGGTCGCGTTTTCCTTGGGGGGGGGGGGGGGGAGGGGGGCAGAGTCTTGCGAGTAACAGCGAAAAGAGGATGGGGAAAGTGCGAGCCAAAGCATGCGTAACGGGAGGAGGCGTGGGTGTGCCTGTGTACCTCCGTGGTGTGTGACGGGGAAGAGCGGTGGAGGGGAGAGTGGATTCGGAAGTGGGGAAAGGAGGGGGCAGGGGGGGGGGGGGGGGGGAGTTAATTAGATCGTCGTACCAGAGGTGTTCCGTGACAGGTCAGTCTGCTGATTTAAAACAGGCTGAGAGTGTACGCCGAGTTACAAGACCGGTCAAATGAGTGAAACAAATTCAATGATAACACAGAAACATCGCGTTTCGATCTTTTAGTCTTTTTCACGTACGACAAACAAATGAGACAAACACAGTATGGGAAACGTATACACTCAAAGAAACTCTAGCTGAGTGGGACGATGTGTTCCAGTTTCAGCTGACCAACAAGCTGAGAAAGGAATGAAAATAAAACGGAAAGGAATAGAAGGCCGTTCAGTAAACGGACACAGACAGACGGAGAGGTTGATAAACAGACGGACGGGTCGGGATGGGTGAAAAAGAAAGAATAGATGATAAGGTTCGGAAAGATAGGTAAATTCAACAGCTAAACAAATGGCCCAGAGAGGAACAGGTCTACAATTGTATGTAACCAGCCCTTCAGTCTCGGAAGCCATGAGGAGGTTTATGAAATGGGAAAATAATGCGCGCGCGCGCGCACACCGAGAGAGAGAGAGAGAGAGAGAGAGAGAGAGAGACAGACAGACAGACAGACAGACAGACAGACAGAGACAGAGTCACTGAGACAGACGAAGTGACAAACTTAAGAGAGATGGGTTAGTGAGCTTGAAAGAGAGAGAGACAGAGACACAGACAGAGAGAGAGAAGGGGGGGGGGGGGGGGGGGGAGAGACTGACAATCACTGGAGCGAAGTGACAAACTAGCAGAGATGAATTGGTAAGCTTGGAAACTAACTCTCTCTCTCTCTCTCTCTCTCTCTCTCTCTCTCTCTCTCTCTCTCTCTCTCTCTCTCTCTCTCTCTCTCGTTGACCTTAATATTGACAGGTATATAAGAAGTTATCTGACAAGGTTTAGATTAGGAATTTCAGCATCAAAGCGCTCCAGTAGCGATATGCAAATACCAATAACGTTAGTATGCTATGTCCTTGATGCAAAAACGCAAATGAAGACGAATTGCATTTCCTGCTTTGTTGTCCTGTGCTGAAGGATTTACGATATGAATGCATTCCCTGGAAATTCTTAGAAAACCCTTGTTTGTTTCGAGCTGCTTTGCTCATGGCAAATGAAAATGAAGTACTGCAGAGATTACGTGTATATTTATACAGGGCCTTAGAGACGCACAACTTTGGTCAGTTAATTGAGCCCAGCTGTCGTTTTCATTATGTGCTTTTAGCATGATTATTTGCTGCCTTCTTTTGTTATACTGCCTTATGTTACCTTGCTGCATGAATTGTTATTGTTATACTGTACCCCCATTGAAAGAGGTCATGGCCTATGCCGATTAAACCGTTCGTTCGTTCTCTCGTTGACCTAAATCAAATATAACAAGCTTTGGACAACAGAAGAAAAACAGTATTTTTGGAATGAAGAAAAGGTTCAGATGGGCAAGATGTCCCAATACATTTGCCTTGTAATGATCAGACTACAAAACAAAGTGCCAGGCGGTCGTACACACTACTGTGAAACGCGTTCAGTTGATGAGATCTGTGTTTTAAACTCTTGTCTCTTTCGCTTTCATGGAATAAGACCGATGTTTTTCCAGACAGGTCCAATATTGGGAGACTGTTCCAAAACTGAGTCACGCCTCCGCTGATCAGATACTGACATACCTTCCTTACAGCCAGTTGTCGTTGTTGTTGTTGCTGTTGTTATTGTCGCTGTTGTTTTGCTTGTTTTTCGCTTGAAAAGAGTTCAGGACAACAGCGATCAAAACAGAAAGTAGCAACCCAAGAAAACATATACACTTTGAACATAATACACTTTGAACATATTACACTTTGAACATATTCACTTTGAACATGGAACTGAGCTGTCAAAAGTCGCCTTGGCTTAAGGCTGTGTCAGACCAGCTGACATGGGCTACAACACCAAGGCTACATCAACATGTTGTTATGCTGTGTCAGACTAACTGACATAGGCTAGAACACCAAGGCTACATCAACATGTTGGTAAGTTGCGTCAGACTAACTGACATAGGGTAGAACACCAAGGCTACATCAGCATGTCGTTTATGCTGTGTTAGACCAGTTTACATAGGCTACATCAACATGCTGTTATGCTGTGTCAGACCAGTTGACATAGGCTAGAAGACCAAGGCTACATCAAAATGTTATGCTCTGCATAGTTATGCGTGGATCGTCTTCAGTTGTGACAAGCTCCTAGCATAACACTCTCAGTCTCCAAAATCCCTCAAAATCGGAGTGTGGCTGCCCACGTGGGGGGGTAATCAAAAACGGTCACGCATGTAATGTTCTCATCCCTAGCTGATGCATTTGTACCATAGTGTTCAAGTACTTCGGCTGTTCGGATGATCCCTGGAGTCTTTTAGCCAGGATACGACAACAACAACAACAACAACAACTGTCAAAACCATAATTCACAAATTTCTTCTTCTCCTTTTCACTTAACTCTGGGGGGGGGGGGGGGGGGGGGGGGGGGGGGGGAGGTGTCATCGGAGCACCGTTGCTCTGAAGAACAGTTCATCAGCTTACTCTTGGTCTGTCGGTTGTGCACCAGACCAATGTTTCCCTGCTTACTCTGCATCGCCGTCAGTCCGCCAGTTTTCTGTCTTCTCATCCGTCTCTCTCTTTCTACAGTTCACTGGCAGACTTTCAGCTAAGTCACTGGACCTTGTCGCATAGCCACACCACCATAGTTTCTTTTCCACACTGATATCAGTAGATTTTCATACCGTCGTATGTGCTGTCTGACAGAATGATGCACTTGTTGATTGGTGGTGTGATGATCAGTGTATCTGATGTTTGACATCTTGTGGTAACAGCTCATTTCCATGGGCTGGATTCTCCTTCCTAGATCCGCTGTGAGGGTCCGTGTCTTGCATGCAGGCAGGGGGAGTGGAATGCACGGAGGAGCCTAATCTTGTGGTTCATGGAGATGTTCTTGTCCTTCCATACAACTTTTAATCTAAACAGTGCTGTGGTTGTCTATGTGCTGTGGTTGTCTATGTGCTGTGGTTGTCTATGCTGCCCTTGAGAGGATTTCTGGTTCGGATCCTTCAGAGGATTTTCTGGTTCGGATCCTTCAGAGGATTTCTGGTTCGGATCCTTCAAACAAATTGTTGAGCAGATTCTAGCTGCTGACCCGTGGACAGTTGTGTCAGCACGGATGGTGGTGTTGCGGCTGTCCATGAGCGTGATCCTCTGGGAGCTGATTTCCACGCCATACATTGTGGATGTTTCATCCCATCGGTCAGCAAGCTTGGTAAGTTCTCCTTCACTGCCTGCCGGGCCACTGATGTCGTCTGCTTTGATGGATTCATTAACAACAGACAACTGAAAGGCATATCTCGGCCGAAAAAAAAAAAAACAACTTAGTCATTTGACGAGAACTCTAAAACATTTATTTTCCCAGTCAGCAGAAATTTGTTCGCTTCTTCTTCTTCTTCTGTCTCTGTCTGTCTGTGTCTGTCAGTCTGTCTGTGTCTGTCTGTCTGTCTCTGAGTAGTAACCACAAAAGTTAGCTGACAGTTGTAGTGACGGTTCGGGAACTAAGAACATAAAGGGAAAAAATAAACAGTACGATTTTAGGGGGTAAGGTTACAATGATGGCGTTTATAAAAGATGCCTCTGGTATCTCTTGGTTGATTGAGAGAGTTGATCCTCTCCCGCGAATGCTGCTTTGGCGGGGCCTGCAATGGATTCTGGTGAGCTGTTGGCGATGGAGCCGCCAGGATGCTGTTTGGAGAGGCTTCCGATGCTGGTGAATTGCTCCTGTCTCTGGACTGCATAATTGGCGCAGCATGGACAGGCCGGCTGCCTGTCTTCTTCTCTGCCGTGCTGACCATTTCAGCCATGTCAGCATGCTGTTGACACTGGAGCTTCTTTCATAGTTGTTCACAATAAACTAAGCCGCTCTTCTTTGGATAGTGTATTGACTCTTTTTCAGCATATGGTCTGAATTTTCGGGTACAACCTTGGAACTCAATCAAACAAATGGACAATAACTTACACAAACCAAATGTTTACTCTTCTCCATGATGTAGTTTCTGAACATGTTCAAAACTAAGCTAAGCAAACAACCACCCCTGGTCCTCAACCATTGGGACGAGGCAGAGAGGCCTCGGAAGACGAACAAACGTGCAGGGTGAAGTCGGCTCGGCTGCGCAGGCATTTTCCTGATCAAGGGTTCACGTGCCTCACGTGCAAAAGAGTGCGCAGATCAAGGACAGGTCTGGACAATCACCAGAGGCGTGTAGCTGACCAGACGGACAAAGATCCCTTCCTTTGACTTTCGGGTTTTCACCCTTCAACAGCTTTCTTCAGGGATCAAAGTGTCGATCAAAGATTTGTTTGACCCTGCCCAAGGTCTCTCCGTTCTCCCGCGAGAGCTGTTCTGGTTTATATCATTATTTCATTTCGAATTCTTTTCTCTTTAGTGACATCTTTTATTCTTCAGAAGAGAGAGAGAGAGAGAGAGAGAGAGAGAGAGAGAGAGAGAGAGAGAGAGAGAGTGTGTGTGTGTGCGTGCGCGCGCGCGCGTGTGCATGTGTGTGTGCGCGTTTGTGTGTGTGTGTATGTGTGTGTGTGTGTGTGTGTGTGTGTGTGTGTGTGTGTGTGTGTGTGTGTGTGTGTGCACGCGCGCGCGCGTATGTATGTGCTCATGTGGAAGTGCTTCTCTTTAGTTAACCAGGAGCCAACAGCAGTCCTGACGCCCTCTTCAGACACAACCAGACAGCTGTTGCCTGCTGATCTGCGGACCTCCCCTTGGGTGAACAACACACTCACAAACCACTCGCTGAACAGTTTTCTGTGCCATGCTGGTGATCATCACTGAAGGTAACAAATTCATCATTTTGGTGATAAATCTCTGAGGACTTTTTGGAGCCACGTGAAAAATACATGTAGTCTATTCTAGAATGCTTCCCTCTTCGTTTTGCACGTCAAGAAGAGCGTTATCTTATGCCAGTAAGCGAGAACACACACACACACACACACACACACACACACACACATCCACGCGCGCACCTGGCTGAAGCTATTTTCATGCTTAGCATCTTCTAGTTGTATCCCTGTGCCTGGCTGAATTCTCATCTTGATGTTCAATTTCACAACAGAGAAATACATGAAATAAATGCTCGTGGCACCGAAATGAATGTAACAAATGTCTTCTTGATTTTCATTAAATTTGCCCTACCTCGGCTCAGCCTGGGACAATTAGCATTGAAGGGATTTCTTCCAGGTTACCCTGAAAGGGATGCAAAGGTAGGAGCTTAGAAGCACGCAGGGACTTCCAGACGCATTTGTTCTTGGAATGAAACTGATTGTAAAGATACTGGTTCTGATAGAAAACTACTCTAGCTTTTGAAAATGCCTGGGGTGTGTTCTGGATTAACCGTGGGTGGAAGCATGCTGTATATATCATCTTCCCCTCATGCCTCCGGACTGTCAAAGATTAAAGTGAATCAGACCAGAAAGTATTTGGAGATGTTCTTTAAATGCCAAGCATACTGAAAAATTGGCATATATTTCAATTCATTCAATCTTCCAATTTCCCGGAAACAAAAATCTCCTTCAAAAGGAAGTTTATTTGGGTTTTGAGTCGGAGAAGACAGAGAGGCGAGGGGAGGGATGGGGGCCAGGGTCAGACCCTAACAATTTGCATGAGCCAGGAGTAGACTAAAGCCTAATAATTTTGGGCCAACAAGGGTCAGACCCTAATAATTCTGCATGAGCCAGGAGTAAAGCCCAATAATTTTGCACCAGGCAGGGTCAGACCCTAACAATTTTGCACCAGCCAGGGTCAGACCCTAACAATTTTGCATGAGCCAGGAGTAGATTGCACTAGCCAGGGTCAGGCCCTAACAATTTTGCATGAGCCAGGGTAGAGATAGCCAGGGTCAGGCCCTTCAATTTTGCATGAGCCAGGGTCAGATCCTGTCAATTTTGCATGAGCCAGGGTCAGACCCTAACAATTTTGCATGAGTCAGGGTCAGACCCTACAATTTTGCATGAGCCAGGTCAGACCCTCACAATTTTGCAGCAGCCAGGGTCAGAGCCCGATGATTTTGTGTGAGCCAGGAGTAAAGTCTGAAAATGTTGCGTAAACCATGGGTAGAGCCCAACTTGGCATGTGTAAGGGAAAAGGTACACAGTCACTTGTTGTAATGTTCGGAGGTCCAATTACCTGTGTGATCTTATATTTGTGAAAGAATTAGTTGTATTGGCGACACTGAGGGACAGATATGGTGCCGGGATAGCTCAGTGGTAAAGCGCCGGACTCGTAATCTTGGGGTTGCGAGTTCGAATCTCCGCCGGGCCGTTTCGGTACAGGGGGATTTTTTTTTCCCTCTGAGTTAACATTGGTTCTGACTCCATTTCATATACAGTCCTTCGAATTAGACCATAAACCGAGGTTCCGTGTGTGAACGCACGCATAACATCTTGCACACATGTAAAATCCCATCACCAACTTTCGGAAGAGAAGGCCAGTTTGGTCGTTGGTATGGATGACACGTTACACATAGCATGCACCTTCTCCGAAGATGGAATATGGTTGCCTTAATGGCGGGATAAAAAAAACGATCATACACACAAAAACTCCACTCACTTTGTTGGGTAGATGGGATTAATCCTTGCCTGTCTATACAGGGAGTGTCCGCAGGAGTATCAGTCTGCCTTTGTTAAAAAAAAAACAAAAAAAAAAAAAAAAAAACATAAAATAAAAAAAAAAGAGGGACAGAAATGAAGAAAAACAGACAAACAAACCGCTCTCATCCGTGAAACAATCAACTTCCACAACATCAAACAAAAACAAAGGCCAACGTTTTGTTGGTCAACTATTTATTTTCTTTTTTTTTTTTTCTCCACACCAATTCCAGCGTTGTTGAAGTGATCCCATTCCTGACGCACACGAGCTGTGACCGACTGTTTGACAATAATAATAATTCTGTACTATTGCGATGGTCATCAGAACCACTTCACAGACGTCCGTCCATTTGCTGCCCCCATGCACGCGGTGCAACCCCCTTTTCCAGCAATGACAATGCCACCGTGAACACACCACCTCACACCTGTCCATGGTA